>JADBJO010000793.1:130000-202500 GCA_016801955.1 Conus betulinus | reverse complement strand
TGAAGATGTAATGGACTGAAGGGCATGGATTGGATGGATGAATGTGAACATGTCTATGGATTGAAGGGCATGGGCTGGAGGGATGAGTGTGAACATGTGTATTGATGGACTGAGGGCATGGGTTGATTGAGGGGTGAAAACATGTGTATGGAGACTGAAGGTGTGGACTGGATGGATGGGTGTAAAGCTGTGTGTGAACAGGTCAGAGGGCATGGACTGGGTGGATGGTGTAAAGCTGTGTGTGAACAGGTCACAGGGCATGGACTGGATGGATGGTGTAAAGCTGTGTGTGAACAGGTCACAGGGCATGGACTGGATGGATGGTGTAAAGCTGTGTGTGTGAACAGGTCACAGGGCATGCGCTGGATGGATGGGTGTAAAGCTGTGTGTGAACAGGTCACATGGACTGGATGGATGGTGTAAAGCTGTGTGTGAACAGGTCACAGGGCATGCGCGCTGGATGGATGAATGTGAAACGAGAATATGATTAGATTGAGAGGCATAGATTAGTTGGCTGACTCTGAACAAATGCATTGACATACTCAAGGGAATGAATTACCTGGATATATGTAAATAAGTATGGAAAGATGGAACTGAAGGGATTGAGTGTGTGTGGGTCTGAACAAACATGTGGTTAGACTGAATGGTAGGGAAGCTAGGTATGTGTTAGTGGACAACTACAAGACAGATGGTGGGTCAGAAATAATGCCCTCAGTTTTTCTTTCCCCCCATGATTTCAGTATGCATGCAGTACAACATGCATATGCATGCATGCACATGCCGAAAAACACATGCACACATAATCATTTGGATTGCCCTTGAGCTCTTTTTGGATACACGAGTAAAACAACAACCAACCAGTCTACCTTATTTAACCAAGAATTAAATAACCACTCTTTCAGCCTGTGTTGCGCAAGACATTGTTATATTCACAGACTCCAGCAGTGTCTCAATGTAAATATCTGTGCACCGACTGGGAAGCAAACAAGCAAAACTTATTTCAATGAAGAATTGCTGGAATTGATATGGGGGAAGAGGGCAGGGAAAAGTGATGGAGGAGGAATATGACCGAGCTAGCAGTGAGTGTATGTTGTGTGTGCCCATAAATGCACACATGGCTGAGGTTGATGCATGCTCACAACTTCAAAGCTCACAAATGAGATGATTTGAGTAAATTAATTCTAGGTGCAGATGTTCAGATTCATTATTTGCACAGTATTACTTCATTTTATGATGGATACAGTCCTCATGCTTGATAGGGAGCAAACATAATTATGTTTCTTCTTTCCAAACAGTGTATGTGTGCTTCCTTCTGCTTTGAAAACATCACCGGTCTTCTTTCTCTGTGCATGCATCATATGTATGCTTTCGTCTTCTGTGCAAACATCATATGTATGCTTTCTTCTTCTTTGCAAACATCATGGTATGCTTTCTTCTTCATTGCACACGTCATAAGTATTCTTTCACCTTCTTTGGAAACGTCATATATACACTTCTACCTTCTTCTGCAACATCCTAAGTATTCTTTCTTTTTCTTTGCATGCGTCAGATGTATGCTTTCTTGTTCTTTGCAAACATCATGTATATCTTTTCTTTTTCTGTGCAAACATCATATGTACGCTTCCTTCTTTTTCTGCAAACATCGTGTTTTTTTCTTTTTAGCAAGCATCGCGTGTTTACTTTCTTTTCCTTGCAAACATCATATCTATGCTTTTTTTTTTTACTTTGAATACATGTTTATGCTTTCTTCTTCTATGCAAATATCGTATATATGCTTTCTTCTTTGCAAACATGATGGTATGCTTTCTTCTTCTTTGCAAACATCATAAGTATTCTTTTGTCTGCTTTGCAAACATCATGTTTAGGTGTTCTTCTTTTTTACAAACATTATATGTACGGTTGCTTCTTTTTCTGCAAACATCATAACTATTCTTTCTTCTTTCTTTCTTGCAAACATCATATGTACACTTTTCTTTGCAGACTTTCCTTTTTCTTTGCATGTATTATGTGTGTATGTTTTCTTTTTCTTGACAAACATCATTTGCATGTTTTCTTCTCCTTTATTTATGTGTATGCTCTCTTCTTCTTTGGAAACATTATGTGTATGCGTTCTTCTTCTTTGCAAACATTACATGTTTGCTTTCTTTTTCTTTGCTAATATTATGTGTATGCTTTCTTCTTCTTTGCAAACATTATGTGTATGTTTTCTTCTTCCTTGCAAACATTATGTATATGCTTTCTTCTTCTTTGCAAACCATATGTATGTTTTCTTCTCCCTTGCAAACATTATGTGTGTATGCGTTCTTCTTCCTTGCAAACATGTGAGCGCTTTCTTATTCTTTTTGCAAACATTATGTGTATGCTTTCTTCTTTGCAAACATTATGTGTATGCTCTCTTCTTCTTTAGAAAACATGTGTATGCTTTCTTTCTTTTTTTTTTGCAAACATTATGTGTATGCTTTCTTCTTTTTTTTTGCAAACTTTATGTGTACGCTTTCTTTTTCTTTGCAAACATTGTGTGTATGCTTTCTTCTTTTCTTTTGCAAACATTATGTGTATGTTTTGTTGTTCCTGGCAAACATTATGTGTATGTTTTCTTCTTCTTTGCAAACATTATGTGTATGCTTTCTTATTTTTTTGCAAATATTATGTGTATGTTTTCTTCTTCCTTGTAAACATTACATATATGCTTTCTTCTTCTTTACAAACATTATGTGTATGTTTTCTTTTCCTTGCAAACATTACGTGTATGCTTTCTTTCTTGCAAACATTATGTATATGCTTTCTTCTTCTTTGCAAACATTATGGTGTATGCTTTCTTCTTCTTTGCAAACATTATGTGTATGCTTTCTTTGTTTCATGATTCATCTTCCATGGCCCCTCAATGGCATATCACTACCATGCTAATCAATCCATTCACTTTTAACACAGCCACACCCAGGCTCTTCCACTGGAAGCTCCAGCACCAGCAGTCTACATGGAGGCAATCAATATCATGCCATCAAAACCATTCATGAGTGGAGACACTTATCAGCTGCTGAATTGTTTGGTGTTTGGTGGTGCCTGATCTGATCCAACGTATGCAGAGCACCACCTCCAGAGCTGCATGTGAATGACAATAATCTTTTAGCCATAGAATCAGTGTGAACGAGCATTTCCCTGCATGCCACCACATCCATCCAAAACTGTCTGCATGAACCTCCAGCCAGGTTGGAGGATAATTCCTCATTGGAGTTAACATTTGTACAGACTCCAGTTCCCAATGAAACCAAGGTCCTGGGCATAAACTCATGTACAAAAACTCTTGCATGCTCGTTAAATCCTGTTCTGTCTTACGGAGAAAAGTATGCTATTGTGTGTTGTTGGATGGATAACATGAAAATTAAACACATGTGCATGAGCATTGTGTCTAGTCATCATATCTGAAGATGGGATGTGGCGGCCTTAATGGTGGGATTAAAACAGTCAAATACATACAAAAATATCACCAATGATGAACTTGGAAGTTCTAGCTGGGAAACAAAGAAACAAAGAATGAGAACTGGATGGCAAAATGGTCAACTGTGACTGTTGACTATTAACTGGTTGATTAGCTTCTAGATTAATGTAAAACATTGGGTGGCAAGCAGAACCTGACCTGCATTTGTGCATGTATAAAAACTCATGATGTTAAAATTGTGCTAGTGCACTCAATGTATTCCCATTCATGCTTAGATGAGTGGTTTTATTTGTGTTATGACAACATGATTGTAAAGCACATAATACTGAATGGATACACATTATATAAGAGACAAGTAGTTTTATTTGCGTTGTGACAACATGATTGTAAAGCACATGATATTGAATGGATACACATTATACAAGAGACAAGTAGTTTTATTTGCGTTGTGATAACATGGTTGTAAAGCACATAATACTGAAGGGATACACATCATACAAGAGACAAGTAGTTTTATTTGCGTTGTGATAACATGGTTGTAAAGCACATAATACTGAAGGGACACACACTATAATACTGAATCAGCATCAGAACGGTCCTGCAGATGACCCTTCAAACTGTGCATGATGTCCTGTCCAAGAACGTATGCATAAAATTAAAAAGAAACAGCAAGTGTTCCAAATTCCATTCCATACTTCACAGAAGAGTAAATGCCATGGTCGACATCATGCACAGTTAGAAGGATCATCTACAGGACTGTTATGATGCTGATTCAGTAAGAAAATCAGCTTATTTCTCATGTAACTCTGGTGCTGGATCTTCTCTCTAGAGTAAACAAAATGAACAGATTTGAACACCCTCTCTCCGACGTGAGAACAATCAGTGTATTTTCTTACTGAGCAAAAGGCACAAATAGTCAACTCAAAAAATATCAAGAAGAAAATTTGACATGCAGTTCATGTTTATTAAGCAAATCAAATGATACCATAATATCCAATTCAAGTTGTTCACAAAAACCGAAAGTATGAGCAGTCTATACATGAAAAAAAATCATGGATTGCCTTAAATATAACATTTTCAAAATCAAAACATATCCTGACACTTGCTATTGTCAAAGGCTCCACACATACACACACACAAATACAGACACATGCACGTACACATGCATGCATACACACACACACACACACATGCACACACACACAAACGTACCTGCACATGCACACTCACACACACATACAAACGTTCACGTCCATACATATACATCCACACTCTAAACCAAACAAAATCAAGTGCTTGTTTGTTGCATCCTGAAAACGTACAACAGAATGACACTTACATCTTAGCACCAAATCTGGTGTGAAATAAAAAAACATTCTGGAATATTGTTCACACAAAAAAGAATTACAGTTCTAAAGATAATCTTAAATTGTTGTGCTCTTCAGTCCCCCGTTTTTCCCCAAAAGAATTTTACCAACATAAATCTGGTTAGCAAAGATAATATATATGTATGTATGTATGTATATGTGTGTGTGTGTGTGTGTGTGTGTGTGTGTGTGTGTGTGTGTGTGTGTGTGTACTTTACTAGCTTACACAATGGGTTTACTAAAAATGTTGACAAACCTGAATGTGGGTTCTTTATCCGTTAACCCAGATTGTTATCACATGGATCCTGGAACACCTGTACTGTTGAAAATAACTTAAAAAATAATACAGACCATCTAAATATTTGATTTATAATATACAAATCAAACTTTTATCACTAGATTTTCGAAAAAATTATTTAAATATGTCAAAAGAAGTTGTCATGGAATATTGTAGTCCTTAAACAAAGGAATTTAGTATCCAAATGGCACAGAGTAACTTTGAATTGCATTCCTTCAACAAATCATAAAATCTTAAATATGCATTTGAAAATTGATGAACCCGGACTGGCGATGCGCTGTATGTGCACACATGTGCACTAGTTTGCATGTGAGCATGTTTCGTGTGCATGCATGTGTGTGTGCATGCATGCGTGCGTGCGCGCGCGCATGTGTGTGTGTGTGTGTGCGTGTGTGCGTGCACGCGTGCGTGCCTGTATGTGTGTGTGTGAGCCAGTGTGTGCGCATGAGTGTGTCTTTGCACAAGTGTTTTGGCATGAAGGGATGTACATGTGTATGTATGTTTGCACACAAGCATGTGCATAGATTAGTATATTGTGTGTGTGTGTGTGTGTGCGTGTGTGTGTGTGTGTGCCCCGCGTGTGTGTGTGTGTGTGTGTGTGTGTGTGCCCTCACACATGCATGCGTGTGTGTGCTAGAGTAGGCTGGGATAAGGAAAGGTCTTGACCAGCCAATTAGTGCACAAGTTTGAATCTGAAAATCAACATTTCTATGAGACAGCCCTGCACATAATTATTGAGGCCATCTTTTTCATAGCCCCATTATTCATCTCATGGACCTGTTTGTCAGTGTTTCATACAAGGTGGATGCTACCTACATTAACCTTTTCACTGCTGTTCTGCTCTGTTCAGCCCACCCACCATTTCCAGTGAACTAGTAATCCACCCTCATCTGTTAAAGTGGAGGCTTCTTGCCAAGTGCTTCAATTTGAACAAAAAGAATAAAAAAAAAAATTTCTGTTTTCTTTAGCCCATATGGACGTAACCATAAGCAACAGTGATAGGGGACTGCGCACTGAACACAACTGTGCACAATTTAGCGGCACAGGTACCACTGAATCAATAACTGACAATTCAAATCCCACCTCCACCAGTGTAGACTGTACATGTGTCTGTAAGTATAGACAACTCCACTCCACAAGATCATACAGAACCATCCCTCTTATGGCCTCGTTTCCTTGCAAAATGAGGGTCAGGGCTGGTGTAGACAAGGGAGCTGTGGAAGCTTCAAGGCATCACAAAAAGCACAAATGGAGGCAGAAGAAGACAAAGGGAATTTCCCCAGGCCTCCTTGAACAGCTGAAAATTTCATGAGGTCGTAGGGCGATCTTCAGATTTTTCATGTACCAGATTTCGGCCTGCGCCTGAGAAGAGGCCTGCCTAAATATGGCATCTGGTATCATCCTTCAATGGACAACATGACACATTTCTGCAGCTGATACCTCTCACAATTTCAAGATGGAAATGACAGCACTAGCGGAGCGAAAAAGAAGAGGAAGACTGCACATTAATTTGTCGTGGGACTTTTCAGTAGGAAGTGACCTGATCTTCAGCATGGCTGTGGTAGGCCAAGAGAAACAGGATTTCTGGAATTATGAACATAGGCTGCCATAAACACATGTTTGTGAAATTAGTTTGTTGGCCGTTTCACATATATACATGCCTTTCCTCATACCCAGTGCGTGTGTGTATGTGTATGTGTGTGTGTGTGTGTGTGTGTGTGTGTGTGCATAAGTATCGGCACCTGTGTGTATCTTTGAGTAGAGATATTCATGTGTGTGTACGTGTGTGTGTCTGTGTGTGTGTGTGTGTGTATGTGCGCATAAGTATAGGCACCTGTGTGTATCTTTCAGTAGAGATATTCATGTGTGTGTGTGTGTGTGTGTGTGTGTGTGTGTGTGTGTGTGTGTGTGTGTGTGTGTGTGTGTGTGTGTGTGTGTGTGTGTGTGTGTGTGTGTGTGTGTGTGTGTGTGCCCTTATGTGCATGCATTTGTATGCTTGTGACTGCATTTCATCTGAGAACTCTGTGATCAGAACACATTTTCTTCTCTGCATGGAGTCAGGTGAATGATCTCAATCCTCACTGTTCTGAGCACTATACATGTAAAAATGTTTATGCGCTCCCATGATGAGCCCCATGTTGCCAGGCGATCTCCCCCACCTGGTGGAGAAGCAGACAGCTGGGATGGAGTACAGTGAGGCCTCGTATGGGGGTGGAATGGTAAGCAGCAGCTTACCGGTCTTCAAGCACCAGATCTTGGTGTAGCAGTCTTGTCCAGCTTCAACAAACAGAAGAATTAAAACATGAAGAGATTGAAGTTAGTAATAACACTTAAAAGGATGAAAGTGAGAGAAAAAAATCAGAACTATAAGTGCCTTTTGCTTTGATCTTAACCTCTCTTTCTCACACACACACGCACACATGCATGCATGCACACCCACATGCACACACAAAAAATCAACCCTCTTGATTAAAACCAATATTTGTCAGCAAGGGAGAGGAAGAGTATAAAGACGTGCAAAAGCGCATTCATATGTGTATGTGAAATAGTGAAAACAATGTAAAACAGATGGCCCTAGTCAGTCTGACGTACTGTGACGCTGTGTGGGATAGTGTGAACTTCATTCTGTGTATAAAAATGTGGTAAATGTGGAGTGGTGTGCTTTCATCAATGATGTGTAGGATGTGATCTGGAGGTCAGTATCTGGTATGCATCAGCATGTGCATGCATACATGCACTGTGTGTGTGTGTGTGTGTGTGTGTGTGTGTGTGTGTGTGTGTGTGTGTGTTTGTGTGTGTTTGTGCATGCACGCATTCAGGTGTGGACATACGCATTCATGAAAGTATGTTTACACAGCACAGTTTACACGCTATGTCTTTTATGATTAAAATATCAGAATATGACATGTTACAGAGCACTTAGTGAGAGGTTTAGGTAAAAACTACTCTGCCTTGTACAATAGAAATGACAGCATATGACACCTGACAGAGAACTTGGTGCCAAGGCACTGGTAAAACTGCTGCGCCTTTAAAACTGGAAATTACATGATATGACACCTGACAGACAACTTCGTGAGAAGCTTAGCTCAAATGGATGTGCCTATAATAACAGAAATTACAGATATGTCTGAACACTGCCATTAACTCCAAAGAATACACTACCGCATGCATATAAATGCATACATGCACACAGCAACAAACCTGCATACAGCAGAGATTGTGTCTCATCAATGTGAAATGGCAGCTTGCACTGGAGATTAAAGAGACCATCATAAGTCAACACCTCTTTTCGCATTCTCAAGTCCCACTTCTTGATCTGGGAAAAACAAAAACAAAAAAAATAATTAAAAAAAAAAAAAATCACCAAACATAAAAAGGACTAGCAAAAGACAACACCAATCTCAAAAAAAAAAAAAAACAATGCAAAAACTTACATATAATACATATTCTGTCTCTCACCATTTTTGCTTCACTTTCTCTGCATCACTTTCTTTGTCATGAACTCAACAAAGATATTCATGTGTAATATATATACACACAAATGAAAGCAATACAAACAGCTAAATTGTGAGAATGACCAGCCAGCCTATTAGCGCGGGGTAAAGAGAGAAGGCAACAAGACGGAGAGACATGGATTTGATAACCTTTTAATGCATTTTAACAGCTAATCGTATGGCCCACCTGCAAAACAGGGCCTTACACCACTCTGGAAAAAGAAGTTTTGTGTTCCACAAAATGACAATTGCAATCAGATATGTACAAATTTACATGAAACTGAAATGCATGATAGCTAATCTGTCGACACCAGCCACTGTGACCTAGTGATGAGCATTGCAGACTCTCAGCAGGGAAGTCGTGGGTCCAATTCCCATCAGAGCCAACTATTTGTGACATTTTCCTGCCCTGAACGACTCTTACCCAGAGCTGAGTTTGCTATGGGCTCCAATGGAAAGACTGGGAGCACATCATTGAGTTTCATCTGCTTAATGGATGCATCTCTCTGAGAGCGTTGAACAAATTCCCTGTCAAACACAGGTGTCTGTACCTCACAGATCTCATTAGCACTAGGACGTGTGAAAGAAACAAGTAATGGCAGAGTACAGCTCTGTCATGCAGTCTCAGGCCTGAATGGAGATCTGTGTTGTTGTCTTCATCATCGCCATTCTCATCGATCGATCATTATAAAAAAAAAAAGGCTCAAGTTCTGTGGCCCTACATGCTCTGCTCTCATGGTGACCCTCAGTTTCTTGTACCTCTCCACATCTACACCCTTTGATCAGTTCTGTCAGCGTCACCAGTATCGGCAACAATCATGGCAAGTGCCGTTGAACAATGTGGTGGTGCCTTCCTATGGAAAGCTCATCCACGTTAGCTCACTGGCTTAGCAGTTATCATCATTAGTAGAGGGTATAGTGGGTGATGTCCTGCATATGTTGGTTCAGAACATGCACCACCGAACACCACCAATGTGACTCAGCAGCAGTGCAGTGGGTTGCCTTAAAACCATTTGACACTGACTGCTCCCTGTGGACTGCCAGCGCCGGGGCTATCGTGAGGATATGCAGGCTGCAACTGTGGGGGCCTAAATGAGCAGCATGGATGCCATGCTACTGAAGCGATACAGAAGATTGGCAGCAAAAAAAAAAAAAAAAAAAGAAAATTTATCTACTGACATCCTTAAACCTGTTAAAAACTATGGCATGCAGGGAACATCAGTCATTCCCCTTGAATTTTCACCCATAGTTAACAAAAACAAGTAAAAAATAAACGAAAACTTTGGCAAACAGGACAGACGCTGCAGAAACGGACAGCTTGTGTTCCAGAGAGTGCGTGCATTTTCATTCCTAGATGCCAGATTACATGGGGCGGGGGGAGGGTGTTGAAGTGGGGGGGGGGGGGTAGGGTGGGGAGACCCCCAAATAAAACCCTGATTCTGCTTGAGAAACATGTGTAAAGACTGAGTAGAACAAAGACAGGCAAACTGCTACAAAGGCAAAAAAAAATGTTGAATGACAAGAAAGCAAAAGCAAAAACAACAAAAAAAGAAAAAGATAAACAAAATAAACAAAAAAGTTAAATAAATTTTTAAACATAGCTGATAGAAAAGAGGAAATTACCAGCACAAAATTTCCATACTCTGAAGATACAATTTATACTGAATGGGCCAACAGCAATACCCACTGAGACAATCCAGCATCTCTGAAAGTGAGCTTTAACTCTCCTCTATTCAATTCACATATATATTCACATTCACATTCCACATGTCCTGGTAAAAATTATTCGGAGAAAAGCACTTGGTACTTAGTGTACTTAGTACACATCCTAAAAGACGCTCCAGACCACCACTGGGACAGACAACTGTGCACACCTACGCCATGATCGTGACCCTTGCAACATACGATGTAAAGAGAACATTCTCCAATCTTTAATTAAGCAAACTTAACAAACTGATTTGGGGTGCCAACACACAGCCACAATACAACAAGATGGCAGTTTACCCCTCCTATGAAGTCACTGGCATACAGATAACGTTCCTCCGGCGAGAGACGCAGGCAGCACACGCTGCTCTGGTGATTCATGGCCCAGTGACTGACAGGGCTGGCACCAGAGCGGCGCAAGTCATGCTGCAGAATGCTTCCACGCCGAATGCCTGTGTACATCACCCTGCCGCCATCCTCCTGGAACAGACCCCATTGGACTCACTTCTTACAGATCATGTGGTGCAGTCTCCTGTGTATATCTTCTTCTTCTATTATATATATATATATATATATATATATATATATATATATACATACACACACACGCATAGTTAGACATACTGTAACTTTCATTCAGCAAGCCAAAACCCTGGTTTTTCCCTGCTTGGTCACGGTCCATCATGGACTATGCAAGGAAGTACATCTACATGATACAACCCTTCAGTATCTTCACAAACTGGGGGTTCTTAACAGATCATATATGAGGATGACTGTTCTGAGATTCATGGGGATAGCTATCACCATGAAATATCCAGAGATTCATGTGACTATCAAAGGGTTCATTGGGAACACCAACAGATCATGCAGACTATCAAATCAACAGATTCATGGGGTATATCAAACATGAGGACTATCAAATCAACAGATTCATGGGGTATATCAAATCATGAGGACTATCAAATCAACAGATTCATGGGGTATATCAAATCATGAGGACTACCAAATCAACAGATTCATGGGGTATGTCAAATCATGAGGACTATCAATCAACAGATTCATGGGGTATATCAAATCATGAGGACTATCAAATCAACAGATTCATGGGGTATATCAAAAGATTCCCAAGAAAAGTTTTCCAGGGACTGTGAATGGATTCATGTAAAGCACTGACAGATCACTGGGCTATTTCTATCAACACATTCACAGAGACTTTTAGCCAATTTTGAGGGCATACTAACATCGAAGATTCTTCATGTCTATCAACAAGTTAGTGGCAATAATCAATTGTTTTCTGAAGACTTTCACCTTAATTTATGCAGTTTCTACTCCAAAGAGTATGCTCAATCAACCTGCTGAAAAAAAAACAATAACAAAGTACTGTGCTGAGTATGGGGCCTGCAAATTATCATCAACCGGTGTTGAACAGACACTACCGACCGTTCATCAGTGTGGCTCTGCAGCTGTGCAGGATCTTCTTTGTGGTATGCCCTGGGCTGGCAGTCTACACCATAACAGGAACATGCAACTACAGTCTGGTACCCAGCATTGACAACTCCCTGTTACTATTTGACACAGGAATTGTGAAAGGATGGAGGATGAAACGTCGCAATCATGAGTTTATGCAGTATTAAGGTAAAACCACTGGGACTGAAAGGGGGGGGGGGGGGGGGGGGGGGGGGGGGGGGGGGGAATAGCAAGATGAAATGAATATAACCAAAAAAAAAAAAAAAAACTCCTTCCACCCCCCACCCCACCCCCTGCATCACCATCAAACCTAACCTTAGTAACAAAGTCAGTGGCTAAGAATTCATTTTACTATAAAGTATAATACCACCATCCCCATGCCTTACACCACACTAAATGATACGAACTTTAACATACTTAACTAGTCCATGTACTAATGAAGAAAAATCATGTACCGCAATATTCTGTGAGAGGGGGGGGAGGGGTGGAGGGTGGGATGGGGGGAAGGGGCATCCACTTTGGCGAATGTTTTTTTTTACAGTGCTCTTCTGATTAGTTCAGTTAAATTTTTAAGTTTTCTTGTGCAATACTGATTACACACACATGCTCTCTCTCCCTCTCTCTCATACCCCCCCATCCCCCCCCCCCCCCCCCACACACACACACACACACACTTCTTTCACACACACACACACGCACACTTCTTTCACAGACAGAAAAGATTATTTTAGAAGCAGCATACCTTGGTAAAAACTTGTGCAAGAACATCACTATTCATGGTGTTGTATTGCCATTTTAGCCGTGTCCTGGCATCAATAACAACACACCCTTTCTCGGTGCCCACCCCAAAGTGCTGTTTGTGGTAATTCCAAGCACATGTCCAGATCGCCCGTCTCCCCAGGTTGTAGCTCAGATGATCAAACCCTGTTGGCGTGACCTCTTCCAAGCAGCGAATGAACGCCAGGCTGCTCACCTGCCCTGCATAACACATGGTGGTGTACAACACAAACTTCTGGCCTGGATGCTGCGAAAAGTCGGACCAGCACATGCTGGTAATTTTGTTCCACGACTGAACATCCCCAACATGCGGCAAAGACGTGAACCGTGCACAGAGCTTCTTGGACCGAGTTTGTGAGGTGTCCACATTGACCAGTTTCAGTCTCTGCACCGTTGTGCCCGACAGGGACCACAGGCACAGCAGTTGATCGTGAGCCTTGTTAATCTCCATTTGAAGCATGTGCTCAACATGGATGTCCTCTGAGAATGACTGTGAAACAGGGCACATCCCTGTCTGCTGTAACTGAGGTGCCGAGCTGAGGATCCATGCTCGTTCGAGAGCGGACTTGGTGATCTCTCCTCTCTGGTAACCATATAGTAACTTGGAGCATAAGGAGCCATGCTGAGGTCTACGACAAGCCGTTTCAGTGGATGATGATGATGCACAGGTTTGTCTGGGACTTGCCTCAAAAGCTGCTACATCCTTTCGACGCTGAGCCTCTGCTTGCTTTTTACGTATGCTTTCATATGTAACAGAATTTCTATCGTCCTTGGCAACATAACTGGAAGACTCAATTTTGAAGTATCGTTTCTTCTCTGCATCGTAGTAAAATCCTGGGATTTCTGGTGTGATAGTTAAGGTTGATGCAAACAAAAAATATGAATAAACAATATTGAAAAAAGGGTTTTCTTAACAAAACGTTCTGGCATTTTCATGTTCAGTATGCATGTGTGTATGGGAAACAAAACAGAAAACAGCACGACTAAGTCCTAAACGATCACAATAACTAAACAAAAGTTTCAGATGATAGCAACCACAATGGCGCTGTAATAAGCGTTGCAGGCCTGGAGTCATGGATTCCATCCCAGGTATTTGTCTGTGGGATCTTCTTGGCACCAGCCAGTCCTACCCAAGCTGAGTGTACTTTGGACTCAAGCAGAAGACTGGAGCTATAAGGCAGAATCTGGGTGTCTTGTGAATGGAGCCAGAATAGCCTGTGGAGGAGTAATGCCATTAGGAGAGGGGTGGGGGTGTGGGGGGGCATGGGGAGTGTGGGTGTGGGTGAGGTAGGTGAGTGGGGTGGGGGTTGGGAGCACAGAAAGTAACACACATACACACACATACATAACATTTCACATGATGAATGTTTAAATTTATACTTTTCATTATCATAATTATCTCAGCTAACCATACAGTCTTTTCAGGGCTGTGCAACTCATACTGGAAAAAAAAGGTCACCTCTTGAACAGGTCAGATCATGACAAAAGATCATATCCCAAAAGAGAGACACACAACAAAAGCAATTCATGACGTGGAAACTAAACTACTGGCAACCTTACACTAAGTATGTTACAGCAGGTAGGAACAGGCCATGTTGAGAGTGCCAGCCGCTTGATTTCTCATTCCTCTCACAATTGATGAAAAAAACATGCAAATATAACAAAAAATGCATTTAAACTGCACTAAGAGCAAATAAACACTACAGAATCGACAGTTTAGTGTTCATCCTGGACAGTGTGTACTATTTTCACTACCCCCAACAGACAACAACAACAACAAAAACTGGTATGTCATGAATTATCATCAGAAACTTAGATTTTGTGTAAAACAGTGTTCAGGACAAAGACAGACTAACGGCTCTGAAAGCCTGAATGAATGTCTACAGAAAAATGGTAACAGTAGTCATTTACACTCAACAAAGGATACCAAGACTGCTAGAGGCTGCTGTAGCAGAATCAGCATGTGGTCCTGCACTAGATTCGCACTGTGAGTTGAGCAAGTGTTGGTTCCTTCTGTGTCCTCTCCTCCATCTTCTCCTCTTCTTCCCATTACCAGACCCACCTGGTGAGTTGCCTTGATTGTCATTGCTACCAGCACCTCCACAACTGTTGGATTCACTGTTGTATTTGTCACTTCTGTGGTCGCTCCAGCTTTCTCTTTGTTTCTTACTGGGTGGTCTGCCTTTGCCACTGTCTGTCCAAGCTTCGCTGCGGGTATGCCACTTTCCTTGCGGCTTTTGTGGTCTTGTTTTGGGCCGTGAACTATGCTGAGAACAGCTTGCTGTCGCTGTGATAGCTCTTGTAGCTACTGTCCCTGAGCAACTCTCAAACATGTTTGCAGGTTGTGATGCTTGAGTATCAACGATGCCTGAATTTGATGCGTTATCTCCATGTGTATGTTGACCTTGTCCACTGTCATTGGCTTTCTGTCTCCTTGCCCTTTTCTTTCTTCCTTTCCTCTCCATTTTGGCATAATGAAAAGCTGGAATATCCCGTCTTTGAATACTGATGACAAAGAACATGAAGAACCACTGTTCAATTCCTGTTCTGATAAATCTGTGCATCTGTTCGCTGAAAGAAATGCCTGCTAAAATTTACTTCTTAGAAAAATATCAGTTAATAGAAGACTGACTGTATTTTCAAATTCAGTTTGAACTGTGTATTGTTAAAAAAAAAAAAAAAAAATTTACAAAAAAATCTAGAATTCAAGCTCCCAAGGCTTATTTAAACTAGATCATGTCAATCTATTCTACTCATCATAAAACAAAAGTACCACTACTACTTTCTAGATGACCACTACTACTTTCTAGACTGTCTAAATAAAATGACTGACAGATAATTTCTACAGACTCTTCAAGCTACAAAAGCAACATTAAATCAGTTATATTACAAAAGTCTATCATATTTCTATAAAAACAAGCATCAAAAGATTAGAGACCATTCAGCAGAAAGTAAACACCAGTACAAACTTTTAACTCTGACAAATGTTTGCACACACACACACACACACACACACACACACACACACACATTAAAACAGTCTGAATACAAATTCTTGCCATATACCATTGATCAAAGGGCGGAACAGTCACCCACAAGAAGCAGTGTCATCATTCTTGGTGGAAGAATTTTAAATCCTTGGCTTGAAACATCAACTCAGACCTGTGATACCCCAAATCTGCTTTTGTACTATTTTCACATAAGAATCGAGTACTTTTCTAAATTTTTTTTTACTGATGTATTTGAGAAATGTTGCTCTAAACACTTTCTTCACTGAAAAGCATCTCCATTCAACATTCAACGTTTATCTGAAAATGATTGGCATTTGAGAGTTATTAAAATACTGTTAAACTTAGAGCATGCAATTTTCAAAACAGCATACATTTTGTGAAAATTCAAACAACACACGAAAGTTCTAAAGAAAAACTGGTTGTGACATTGCACGTCTATTTTGGTTCAATGATGGTAATGTGACATATTCTGTGCACAGGTACAGAATATACCAAGAGTGTATGAGCATCCAGACTTCAGCCCATTCACCGGCCCAATCACACTTTCCAAGAGGTTGATAAAATAGCCCCTTGTTGAAGACAGTTCCACTCACATACCATCCACAGGGAAAAAAAGGGAAAATTTCTTGCAGATTGTCTTACATGCTGGAGGATAGTACATTTCTTTGAGTAACTGTCTGCGCCTGTTGGCCTATGTGAGGCATTCCGAGAGGGACTTGATGAATGTATCCAGCTTCATACCATCATATTTTTCTCCTGTCCTTCAGTGGACACTAGTGCAGCTGGGTGTCAGTTACTGCATATTGTCAAAGCAGGATGTGTGTCCATGGCAATCCACCACCAAGCAGGCTGCATGAAGCTGGACTTTCCCTTTCTTGCCAATTGATGTCTTTCGCAGTGTGTGTGTGTTGTTGGGGGGGGGGCCATGACAGGTAAGACATACTCCGCATTAGCATTTTACCCAGAGCTTTGTCCGCTGTCTGAAAGTAACAGCTGCTGATTATCAGCTGTATTGTGACCAGCTGCATCAAAGAAATCCCAGACTTGCTGGTCTTGTTCTTGTTGTTATCTCTATGGAATTCCCAGCTTATGTCTTGAGAGATGACGACACTCACATGTAGTTTCTTTAACAGCTTTGAAGTTCTGGACATGGAGGAGATGCATATGTGCCACCTAAAGGATTCCTTTCCCAAGAGACACAAATAAGGCATAGCATTTGTCTAGATGGAGTGTATCTTCAATTTGGTCTTGTTATGCCATATGATCTAGGTCTTCTTTGACCTCCATCTTGTCCTCTGCAATCCAGCAGCTCTGCCACAGAGTGTGTCATCAGTGAAGACCCGAGTGGTTTAAGGACAGTTCTTTGGATGGTCACTGATGAGTTGTGTCCTTCCATCACATTAAAGTAGAAACAAGTCAGTGTCAAGTATTATGCCCTGAGGCTGATCATACAGCTATCATTCTGCCCAACATCCATCTCTAACCTCATCCCTCCCCGCATCCCCACACAAAGCAAATACACACACTTGCACTTGGTTTACAATCACAAAAACCACACACACACACTCACACACACACACACACACACACCGTCCTCTGCCATCCCTCCCCCGGCCCCCTCTTTTCTTCATTTTTTGTCTCTCACGGTCTGGCACTCTCAGCGAAGCCATTCTATCGTGGGCGCGCCAATCGCCGAAATCGCGCGACAGGTGCGGCTGCTAAACTTGAATTTTTTCCTGATGTTGAACATCATATGAATGATGAAAAAATATGAATGTGTACGTCGACCTACCGACTAAGTACTAATTGTATTCCTCCGACGGATGTAGATGCCCCGTTTCTTTAAATGCTACGCCGATCATACAGATAATATATTATAACAAATATAAAATAATGGAATGCAGTAATTTGTATTACACGGTTTAAGCAAATTTGCCCAGATTTACACTTAGCTGGACATAGATGACATGATGAAGTAGGGAGTGGGGTAGTCTCTCTTAGATCGTCTAACATTTCGTGATTCTGGCAGTGTTTGTCCATTGCGGGCGAATTCAATCACGAGAGGGCATGCATAGTAAAGAACAAATACTAGACACACTATACATCATCACCTAACTCAGCGTAAGAAAGTGACTGTTTGGAACGTCTTCTGTAGCTGGTCTGGATGTAACACTGTACTTTTGATATCCCAACTCGTGTTTCACGCCGATTACATAACTTTAAACCGGATCAAAAATATAACTGATTGGAACCTGCGCAAATTAACTATTAACACAGACGAACTGATTGGAACCTGCGCAAATTAACTAGTAACACAGACAAGTGTGGTTTCTGAGAGAGACAAAGTGTTAACAATTTTTTTTTTATTTTTTTTATTTTGGGGGGGGGGGGGGGGGGGGGGTTGATCTACATGATCCAAACATTTTGCTTTCCTCCGTTTCCTTTTCTTTTTTTTTTTTTTTTCTTTTGTCTTCAGTCATTTGCTCCCAAGGCACTTTTTTTTTTTCTCCTTCTCCCTGTCAATCTACAAAGCCCAGTTAGAGTCTAGGCAATTAACCCATGTAGACTGGAGAGCTAGCACACGAAAATCAACATCATGAAGGCTGAAAGAGTGACAGCTTCCAGCTGGGTCTCTGTGACTACTGTTGCTGTCCCTGAACTTATGTGCACCAACTCAACCTCAGCCTTTGTAAACCCTACTCTCTGGTGGCAGGGAGGGGAGGGGTGGGGAGGTAGAGCGGCAAAACATGGGGAGTGAAAAGGCCAGTTTAAAAAACCATCCAGACCTAGTGACTTGTCTGAAGGCAGAAGGCAAGTTAACTGACAAGCTGAGAAGACGGCGTACAAAGTAGGGATGGCCAAAGAGAACGAATGACAAACACAGCTGTGTGGGATTTAAGGATGAGCTGCTTTTCAGGCTTTCCTTTGGATGGTTAAGGTTAAGCAACGGTGAATTGTCAAGGATTTGCAAGTTAACAAGGCTGTTCTTGACAGAGATTCCAGATTGAGTCTAGAAAAGAGCTCAAAGGTACTTGTAGTAGTGCTGAAATCCTGCCCAATGCATATTGTAAAATGCCTCTGGACAAACTAAAGACTGTTGATGAGGAATTGCTGAGTAGTGGAAATTGAAAAACGTTGTGTGATGAGTTATGATTTGTCGACTGAGACCTTGCAGTAGCTGGCATGAACTCTGATGAAGAAGCTACATGCTTCTGTCAGTGAAGGCTGATATCTTGTTAGCTTTTACAGCAAAGGAATCGATGTAGGAACCCCCAAATTCTTCCGTTCAAACCTGCTTTTGTAGTATGCCACTGTGTGCATGTTATGGGAAGGGGGCAGGATATGGGAGGTAGACAGATGGGAGTGTGTCAGCATCTGTGGGTGTGCCCACTGTATCCAGGACAATGGACAGATATGTAGCCCATTCCCTGTCACAAATGGTGTAAAGCAAGGCTGTGTTTTGGCACCTACTCTGTTCAGCATCATGTTCTCTGCAATGCTGACTGATGCCTTCAGAGAAGGAGACATAAGCATCATCGGATTCAGAACAGATGGAAAACTGTTTAACCTCAAAAGGTTCCAGGCAAAATCTAAGGTTATGGCAGACATCATCAGGGACTTTCTGTTTGCTGATGACTGCACTTTAACACTGGTTCAGAAACTGACACGCAATCCAGCATCAATAAGTTCGTCATAGCCTGTGCCAACTTTAGTCACCATAAATACAAGGAGGCAGAAGCTCTGCATCAACCTGCACCAGGCATATCCAGATATGAGCCTAACATCACAGTCAATGGTGTGAGACTCGCTGCAGTGAGTCAGTTCGCCTACCCTGGCAGCACTCTGTCCCACAACGTCACCATCAACGATGAAGTGAGCGTCAGAGTTGCAAAATCAAGTGCAACCTTTGGCAGACTATAAACCAATGTTTGGAATAGAAGAGTCATCAGTCACCAGACCAAGCTGATGGTGTACAGAGTAGTTCTCCCCACACTCTTCTATACATGTGAAACATGAATAGTGTACCAGTGACATGCCAGGATGCTGAATCACTTTCACACAACCTGCCTCAGAAGATTGTTTCACATAAAATGGCAGGTCAAAATCCCAGACACAGGGATGCTCGACTAAGCAGGCCTGCCAAGCATCCACACCATCCTGATGCTGTCTCAGCTTCAATGGGCAAGTCATGTAGCTCGCATACCATACCACCGGCTACCCAAGAGACACTTCTACGGTGAGCTGCAACAAGGAAAGAGTTCCCATGGAGGTCAGAAGAAACGTTTCAAAGACACTCTCAAAACATCCTTTGAAAGTGTTTAACATCAACCCCGACACAATGGGAACAAACAGCTTTGGATCGAGCTAGATGGTGGTATTCTATCCAAAAAGGCACCAGTTCATGTGAAGAAAGGACAGCTGTGGCGCAACAAGAGACAGGCAAGGAAAGCCCACACCAGTAATCAAGTCTCCCACATTGCCTGTCCAAGCTGTCACTGCACATTCCATGCATGTATCAGCTTGATCAGCCACCTGCATATCCACAAATCATACCCCTCTAGATGACTGAAGTGGTCATTGTTAATTCAATGGATGAACAACATATGGTGGAAAGATAGTGGGGATGGTAGAAGAGCGGGCAGCGTGCAAGCCAATGTCCGTCTTTTCGGAGTGCTGTGTCTGAACATTTATTTGACTGATGTTCGAAAGCACTGTTGTCCCATAATTATGAGAATCAGATCAAACTAGAAGTGCAAAGACAAAAAGATCACCAGGCTCTGTGGAAAGGCCTTGTGAATAGCTTGCCTGGAAGTAAGAATTCAGGGTTACCATCTCACACAAGGCAGGATCATTTTGTGTGCGTGTGTGTGTGTGTTTTCTACTTCTCTAGACATTCAGTGGGAGTATGTGTGCTAGTCTTTCAGAGACAATAGACTGAGGTCCTATGTGCAACACACACACTTCATAAAATGTTTAGCCTTCCAGGGCAGTACCACACTGTTTTGATCATTGTACCATCTATATTACCACTTCAGCCAAGAGCTGATTTTTGCTGGATAGATTCCCCGCAGTTACATTACTGACCATTACGCTGAGCTTTTTCTGTGCAAGATCCCTTGTGCAGCCAAGACATTCTGTATGGACTATACTGTTACACCACCTCAGTTCTGTTGCACATGATCAGCCAGTCAGCAGTGGAAACCTCTGCCTAAATGTCTGTCAGAGCAGGCCAAGGGGAATATGATACAAAGGATACAATTAGAATGTGAATAAATAGTTAGAGGATATAGCATCAGATCTTAACTTAACTATGCTTTAAAGTGAACATTGTTCCTTCTACTGCCTCATGATTTTAAAATGAACTTTGAACCTATGTTTTGTTCTAGAACACTGTTTATGTTAAAGTTCCTAAAGCAATATCTCATAAGAATGACACATCTTAGACTTGACGATTTGACTTCAGCAGCATGTCTGCTAGTTTTGCAGATGAGTGACTGATCAACCAAAAGTATGATTGATGCTCATCTTGGGAACACTCCTGTGATAAAGTCAACTGTCAAAAGTCAGGTTCTCAGTATGTCTGGACAATAAGATAACCCTGTGGCCTGTAAGAAATAGAATAGGAAAAATCAATAAGCTGCTACTGGTATTGTAGCCACAGGGATGAGTCCCGACGAAAAGTTGCTGCTTTTATTTGGCAAATTAAGCTAATCAACTCTTGAAGTGGAACATATGCGTTAAGTGTATGAAATTGGCCAGACATCTGATTAACTTTTTGGGTTTGTCATTGGCTATGGTAATTGTAGCAGTCATTCAGAAATCAATGTTTAAAATTTGATTTGTGCTTGGTGTGTGCGTGCATGCGTGCGCGTGTGTGTGTGTGCACGTATGTGTGTCTGTGTGTGTACATGCTTGCATGTGCACATGCAGGTGTATGGATAGAATAGGCTCATAAATGTGTTATATGCTCAGGTTTTTGTGGATCTTGATAACGTGAATAATTTGGAAACAATACAAAGAATTATACAAGACTGAAAAGATGACAACGTTATCAAGCTTTTTTTTGCCTGTTTTTAATCAGTTTCAACCATCCAAAACTTGTTTTTAGAAAACTTTATTCATTATAACCTTTACAAAATGTGCATTAAAGCAAACAAAACATTAAAACAGCTAAACTGCTCACAAACACTAAAATGTCTTGCAATCAATTTCATAAAGGTTTATGACAAGTTCATGAAAGATTTACATCTCAAATTGATGTCGGCTCATCTTAATTTTCTCTTTCACTGTGCGCAGGTGTTTCAAAAACAAACAAAAGAAAGCCATTTGCCAATCAGGACTTCCATGGGATACAGGGCAAGGGCAGGGTGGAACAAAAGGGGAGACAGACATACAGATATCTACAAAGTGTCGCCTGTGCAACTATGGCCACTTACAGTGCCAGCACATAGCTGTGCCAGGAATTTTGTGGGAAGGCTGGCTGGGATGGGGCCTTTAAGAACAGAGAGGGATGGGTGGAAAGAAGGGTTACAGACTTTATCACTACAGCTCAGCCGACTACACACAGCCTTCACAGAGCTGTTAAACACACATCAGTTAAAATTCTAAACAGCTAAATTATTGACATCTTTACAACAGATATGACCACGCCACATTGGGATTGCCAACTATTCCACTTGATTTTTCCAACCCAGTTAAAAAAAAAAAAAAGAGAATGAAAAACATGTTCAGGTTTAGAAAAAAATACCTAGAAAAGCCACATGGGCAAATGCACACTGCGGAATGGACAGCTGGTGTCCACGTACGTTTGACAGTGTACAATTTCCACTACCTTGTCACCAAATAACAGCAAAAAACACAGGCATGTCATGTATTGTGCCAGCATTGAATGTGAACGTTTTTCAGAACAGAGCCCGAAGAATGGTCAAAAATAGCTGAAAAACAAAGGCCGAGTCTGGTAACTCAAGTTAGTCATTTGCCTGTCTCTCATCCAAACATAGGTGCATGCCTATCAGTACCTTGGGTTTTCTTTGCGTAAATCTGCACACTTACGACCAATATGCACATTAATGGATCATGGAAGCACAAAGATATTTAACATGCAAATCTAAAAGATGATACATGCTTGCTTGGTAATACAGTTATACACACAGACATGGTTATTTGTAGAAATAATAACTGAATTGAAGAGGAAGGTAAATCCCATTAACACACAAGTTGAGAAGTAGTCACCGGTACTGGGATAAACACAACAAGTCCACTGACCTAGATAAAAAAAGATAAAATTGTCAATTAAACTACTTTTAACTGTGTGTCCCATAAGCCGTATGCACATCTACGTTTGTTTACTCATCTTTTGATCAGTTTGGTACAAAAATGAACCTTGTCCAATCAAAAGGATGTGTGGACAAATTATGTTCACAAAAACTGTGATATGCAGAACTCTTGGATTACAAACAACACCCAAAGTACACATTTTTGCTGCAGAAAAAAACTAACACTCTGGCAAAAGAGGTAAAGTATGAACTGACATCAATACACAAATTAAGAATATCTTTGATCCCTACCAATTTATGCTGCTTTCAGGCAACCTTACTATCAGTGAGTGATGGCCATTTCAGTTCGAATACATACATGTCACAGCACAGATGAAATGCTATCAGCATGCTAACCAAAACTGGTGCCTTCACTCAGCTTTTACGAATTAGTAACAAAAAACAAAAAAAAAAAAAAAGAAAAAAAAAAAAAAAAAACGTCCAGTCTGGACAGAGACTCTTCAAACGGGCTGCCAATCTGGTATCCTGAAAACTCCAAATGAAGACCCTCTGTATCCGTCTACAGACTCAGTAAGGATTTCTGCTGGTGGTTTACAAGAGGTTCCATTGCATGGAACTGGACAGAAGCAGCACAGACAAAAGATTGGTCTCCATTTTTAACCATAGCCTGTGATGAGTCATGTTGTTGACAGTTTATTTCCCACTCTTCTGACTAAATTATACACAAGTATTAAAGCATACATTTTTCAGAAACAACTGCTAACTTTGACAGCAAATACTTTGTTAATCAATTTCCAGCACCACACTTCCGTCACAAAAAACAGTTTTCGAAACTGACTTGAATGTTGATGGACATGATTGGAGAATGTACTTTAATTAGTCTTCTAAAACTAGAGCAATGAGCACAAATTATTTTAACATGGGACTGAAAGACACACAGTGACAGCATCTTACAACAATCTGTTCTTAAGATAGAGTCAAGACAGAGAATGGCAAGATTAACTTTGCAATGGCTAGAAACCCTTAACCTTTCAACTAATGTCTTGCCCTATACTACTGATCTGCCTTTACCATTCCATCCTGTACCACATATTGAGAGTGACCTCTATTTTGTTCCCATAAAGATTATCTGGGACGTTTAGAGCATCAATGTCAGGTCTTTCATAACAACTGTGGCAGGAATTGCCACTGTTTCCAAACAGGCTCTATTCAACTCTGAAAAGTAATCACATATTGTTGAGTGCATGTGGGGTGTACAGTGAATGATATGGTAATGATAGGAGACAGTCCATTCAACATGACTGAAGACAAATCAGCACCCTTGGTACCACTGAATCCAGAAACACAACTTGGAAAGCCGCACAGAACATACAGGTATTTCTACTCTAGCTTAAAATTTCAGTGTCTGTGTGTGCGATGACCAAGAAATGAGGCAGCACTGTGATTCCAAATCAATGGCATAAACATGAGTGACCACACTGGTCCGTTTTATACATCACCTACACAGATGCACATGTAGCAAACTGTATCCACCACTAGCCTTGCATACAAAATTTGGTGTGATTTTGATCAAAGAAAAATTTTCAGCAACTTAAAAAAAAAAAAAGTTTCAAAACCTCAATTGAAGTTTGTTTTGCACTTTAATAAAAAAAAAAAAAAAAAACATAGCTGCAAGAGTTTTTACAGACCAGTCCATACAGAGTCGGGTAGTTTTAGTGGTCTGTTGTTTGCAGACAGACCTAATTTCTCATCAGATCTACATCCTATTATATCAAGCCAGTGTCCACAGACAGCGAGTCATGGTTTCTTGTTGTTCCCAAACTGAAGTTTGTTGTCATTGAATCGATCCGAGGTTGGTCAGTGGTCAGGACAGACAATAAAATTCCTCAGCTCCTGTAGACAAGACCCCTGTCTACACAACAGACATAGGCAAAATTCCACTTTTCCAGGCTGGCTCCTGTACCACAAGGTGGCACATCTTCATACTCAGGCAGTCAGACTGCCACAGTCATCCCAGAAGTGGACGGATAACAGAAACTACCATCCTCTGCCTCCTGCCCACCAGTGCATAGTAGCTCCCATCTCCTAGGTGGAGGGGGGAGGGGGAGAGGGAAGATACCTACTTGGGGCCATCATCACCAGTCTAGCCACTTCTGTCTGCCAGAAACTGCTGATACATCAGAAAAGAAGACTACCACCGAAGGGCAAGGACGGCTGTGCTGCTCTATCATTCTACCACCTTGACACACTGAACATCTGTCACTTGAATGATGAGGAAAAACTGCCTGCAGCTCCTAGGCACCCTGGTACTGGCAGGCTAACTTAACCCCCATCACCATTGGCCAGTTATGACGAGCTGAGCCACTCTGGTGAGCCAGGAGACATTGACCAGTAAGACGAGCTACGTGTTTAGTGATACATTTAGTCAAGGCATATTGGTGGTTTGATACATCTTGACTGTAACAATAATGTGGATAATGTGATTCAAATAAATATGTTACAGCAACTGTTATCAAAATGTGCACAACAGCATGGCCTGAGAGTACATCAATTATGTCCTTCCCAATCAACTAAAGATTTAATCATTATCGTCCAGCCAAACCCATACAGCCTTTTCAAGGCTGTCAAACTTGCACAAGATAAAAAAGACTATTAATCTGGCCATGAAAAAAAAACATCCTGAAAATAACACTAACCTAGGTGGTTATGACATGATCACTAACCACTGACATTTAAAGCTAAATGAAATAAGGCTATGCTGACAACAGAAGACATTCCTTTTTTTCCCGCTCCCCCTTCCCCTAAACAAACCTCCAACAAAATAACAGATACATGAAAAATATTCTAATGCCACCCAAAACAAAAAAAAGCCAAATGGGCAAACAGACACTGCAGAATGGACAGGCAGAGTCCACTCTGGACAGTGTGTATAATTTTCACTATCAAATTTATGAAGAGCAACAAAAAAAGGTTGGCATGTCACAAACTGCTATCAGACACTATATATAAAAATTCCCTCAACAAAAAAGAGAAGAAAGGTCCCACACAAGGAGAAAAAAACAATATGCTGTAAAGAAAGATGAAAATAAGGTTTAAAAAAAAAAGGCAGAGTCAAAGAGATTGACAGAAAAGAGGAAACTGGTGGTACAGAACTTCCAGAAGTCAGGGAAACATTAGTAGTGTGAAAGAGCCCCTGGCATCCCAACAGGGACCAACTCAAGTCTGTTTTAGAATAAGTAAGTAAATAAAACCATTAAAAGAAAGAACAAACAAGCAAAAAAGTAACCGAACAAAATGTCCATGAGGGAACATTGTGTTTTTGTTGTTAATGCTTCTCTATCCAGTTAAGCCACAAATTCAGATTGCCTCCCTCTCCATTTCTGTCTCTGAGAACTGTTTCATATATACTTTGTTACTATAGCATCAAACAGTGTGTCCTTCAACAATTCATCAATGTTGGATAAAGAGACATCAGTACTTAATCCGCTGAAGATACAGACAGTCATCATCTACTGCACTCTAATTGTTTATGTACAGACAGACAGTCATACCATGAGCAACTAAACCTAATACCCTTCTCACAAGCATGCAATGTGCACACAACAGGGTGACAAAGTGGGGAGAGACACAGAGAGAGAGAGAGAGAGAGAGAGACAGAGAGAGAGACAGAGAGAGAGAGATTCAGTTTCATCAAGGAGGTATCACTGCATGTGGACAAGTCCATGTATGTTACACCACGTCTGCCAAGCTACTAGCCTACAATGTGCAGGATTTACTGTTGATTTAATAATCATGTGTAAAGGATTTAAGATGCAGGTCTCAAAGACATGACTTGGCACTTAGCAGATGTCCAACCTGAGCATTAGCCCAATGCCCTGATCAGACCTTGGGTACCTACCAAATACTGCTCCACTTACAGTTATATGTGTATATTTGCAAGTGCATGCAAGCATATGTATGCATGAGTTTTGTGTTCATGAGTGGCTGGGCACATGCGTGAGTATGCCAGTGGAGAGAGAGAGAGAGAGAGAGAGAGGGGGGGGGGGGACAGAAACCAAGTGGATATAAAGGTACAAGCAGGATAGAGTGAGTGTGCACGTGTGAAAATCAAGCAGATGCATGGTGTAAATATGAGCCCTCCTCTCAAACAACAACAAACAACAACAAAACCTCTGAAGTTGCCAAATCAAACAAACACAGTGGTGATTGAGAAGCAATCTGGTCATGCACACTTTGTACATAATGCGCAATCTCAGGACTACAACCTGATGACTAATATTCCTTGGGACATCCCTGGAAAAGACCTGAGATTCACACAGTTTGGCATGTCCTCAACAGAGGAAAGGATCCACAGGTTGATATAAGCCCCTGTGGAAAATTTGATGCTGATGGCACCAGAAACTGAAGATGTTTCATTGTCATTAGCAGAAAAGTTTCTATTTCTCAGGGATGCTCACTGCATGAAGAAAAAAAAACCCAACAAAAAATTGCAGAATTTGACAAAATGATGCATAACAGTTTGAGGGTGGTGGGGGCAGAGGGAGGGGAGTAAGGAGAATTCTTTTCTCCACCCACTTTTTTCTGTATAATCTTGATTTTCTACGTCATTGTTTAAAAAGAAAAAAACAAAACCAAAAAAAAAAAAAAATTTTTTTGCAACATACTTCTGCCAAGTAATTTTTCCCATACTTACTTGTCCGAATAAGTACCTCATGCCAACCCAACTTTGTACATTGCCATTTTGTCACCCACAAAAACTGAATTAGACATGCAGTCCCACTGAACTAATATGCCCAAGAGCAAGTATTCAAGTCCCCGTTTTCCTTGGCGATAGCATATTTTCTTCAGCTGTTTTCCAGATATTGATTTTGTTTGTTTGTTGATTGTCTCTGGGGCAATATGGTTATTTTGTCAGCAGCACATTTCTTCTAGCTATTGGTTTTTCTCTTATACTTCATGCCTATGTTGGCTAGTGGTTGTCATTTTCAGCAACAGTCACTGCAATATTCCAAACAATCTTAAAATGTATCCCATGAGGTTTCCAAATTTCCTAAACAAAAAAATCCTGCCTTTAACTTAGTGTAAGAAATGTAGTCTGTAATCTTCCTTTCAACTATGAAAAACAACAGACGTTCATGACTGGCTATCACATGTCAAACACACCTGCAGCAAAACTAATGGCATGCAATTGTTAAAGACCTGATAAATATAAATCACATGCAGACATGTGACTAAGGCTCTCTTGGGTGCCATTTAATGATCAGGACACAAGACAGAAAAGCTGACGGAATCAGCTGACGAGGTGAAGTGGTTAGCGTCGCGGACTCCCGGCTGGGAGGTCGTGGGTTCAATCCCCATCAGAGTCATGTGGGATTTTTCTGCCCCGACCGGCTCCTACCCAGAGTTGAGTTTGCTACAGGCTCAGTTGGGAAGACTGGGACCACACAGTCGAGTTTCATCCACTTAATGGATGTGTTTCTGAGAGTGTTATTCAAATTTCCTGACCAACACTGCAGGTGCCTGTATCTCTTGGGCCTGGTTGACGCCAGGATATATTATGAAAGGAAGCGTAGAGTACAGCCCTGTCATGTAGTCTCAGACCGAAATGGAAATCCGTAGCATCATCTTAATCATCCTCATTCTCATCGATCAGCATAAAAATAAATGTCTCAAATTCTGTGGCCCTTCATGCCCTGCTCTCACGGTGACCTCAATTTCGAATTCCTCTCCACGTCTGTGGTCTTCGTTGGGGTCACCGGTATCGGCGAGTCCATGGGGGCTGTCATTGGACGGACGTGGTGGCGCCCCTCCGGAGGGAGAGCTCACTCATGCTGGCTCCACGACTAAAGCAATCATTGTCGTCAGTAGGGGGCTTAGTAGGTGGTGTCCTGTGTATGTTAGATCAAAACAGGCGCCACTGAACACCACCAAAGTGACTCGGCAGCAGCGCAGTGTCTCCTCCGGTGGGTTGCCTCTTGACGACTTGACACTGACTGCTCGCTGTGGATTGCCGGTGCCGGGGCTGCGGCGGGGCCGACCAGGCTGTGGCTGTGATGGGGGTGTCGGAATGAGCGGCTTTGGTACCACTGCCTCTGAGGTGGCGCAGAGGTTGGGACAGCAAAAAAAAAAAAAAAAAAAAAAAAAAAAAAAAAAAAAGCTGACGGATGGGTGACAGACAGAGACAAAACCAGTCATCACTTTATTGTACAAACATACAGGGAGAAAATGAAACAGCACTGACTGCCATTCTGATCAATGACAGCTGTCCTTATAAATCTTGTTACATCTTTTTTTGTGAAATAATTCGTAAAACATGGCTTCACATACAACAAAACAAGTAAACTGCACATTCAAGTTGCTAAAACCATCTCCCATAAGAAAAGTGAAGTTTGCACAATAACAGCAAAATGTTAAGTAGATAGCCAACGTCTGGTGGACGCATTGGACAAATGCGCAAGTCAGACATCTGCCAAATCGTTGGCATGGAACTCTCTCCTTAAAATCATGCACAGTGTGGTCTCAAAACTTAGCAGATGTGGTGAAGCATACATGGACTAGCCTGCAAGCAGTGACATCTTGATTACACAATGCTGTCTGTTCAGTGCACCAAATTTAACTTTCCAACCTGCAAAGCCAGTGGACTTTTATCTATTTGGTAGACACTTGTTTTCGTCCAAATTTAACTTTCCAACTTGCAAAGCCAGTGGACTTTTATCTATTTGGTAGACACTTGTTTTCGTCCAAATTTAACTTTACAACCTGCAAAGCCAGTGGACTTTTATCTATTTGGTAGACACTTGTTTTTGTCCACAGCCACAGCCGACCGGGCTATGGCTGTGGACGGGGTGTCGGAATGAGCGGTGTGGGTACACTGCCTCTGAGGTGGCACAGAGGTTGGGACAGAAAAAAAAGGAAAAAAAAAAAAAAAAAAAAAAAAAAAAAAAAAAGGTGGCGCAAAAAAAAAAAACAAAAAAAAAAAAAAAAAAAAAAAAAAAATGGGTGAAAAGAGAGAGACAAAAGAAGTGTCCAGTCATCACTTCATTGTACAAACATACAAGGAGAAAATGAAACAGCACTGTTTCACCTGAGGAAGACCTAAGAGGTCGAAACGCGTTGTATGTTGTCTTGTCACTCGTTTGTCCACGTTTCTCTGGGCGGTTCGCTGACATTTATTTAAGATTTGTTTAGATTTCCGCCTGCAGTCATTTCACTTTGCAAGTAGATTCATTCTTTTTAATTCTACAAAAGTTTGAATCCAAATCATGCTCATACACCGAACCAAACACAGCTGTAACATCACATCTTCATCAGGAGAATGATAAATTATACAAATATTTATATGACTGATAAACCAATAAATAAGACTTACAAAGCATGACCATGTCCTGGTTTATCACATGGTTCTAATGACACAGAAGGGACTTAACTGACCCATTGGAAAAAGCAGTATTCTCTAGTTCTAAGGGTCACAGGCTCAACTCCTGCTTGAGTTGGTCAAGTCAGCGGAGCTTATATCTTATGATTCTACCTTTGTGCTCTGTGCAGACTCCAACCCCCCAGGTCCTTCAGATGAGAAGCAAAGCATACCTCACCTGTGTAAACACAGGCATGCACACACACTTGTACACATGTTAAACCCCATTCCATCCTTTGGGCAAGATGGATGGTAAAACAAACCAACAGAAAAGAAAACATGCACACTGGTGTCATATTCAGACATCATTCTGGAAAATGGAAAACATTTACCTTAATGGCAGTATTAAAAACAGTCATGCACACCCACAAAATCTCACCAATGGTATACCCTGGAATTCTAACCCCCCCCCCCCCCCCCCCCCCAATGACTCAGACATGTTTGTGCTAGAGAAGAGGAAAGAGAATAATCACTGAATCCTGATTTCAAAGCTAAAGCAGACAAGCCACACACAGAGCATGACCGAAAACAGCGCTCAGATCATCATTCAGACTAAAACAAATTTACCATATCAATCAGCAATCACTTGAAGCACATGTCCAACTTGGTGTGCATCTTGTAAATCAAGTTCAAGTCTTATTCTTACACAGACACTTTTCAGGATGTCGAACTTGAAAAAGAAAAAAAATGTCATATGATAAAAAAAAGAAAAAAATCGTAGCCTCAAAAAGAAACAAACAAAAACAGTAAGTCACATGGTAACTAAAGTATTGACATCTCATAATATGTAAAACAGGCTGTACTGAGAGTGCAAGACATCCCCCTTGATTTTTCACCCCAAGATATAAGAAAAATCATAACAATTATTGAAAAGCATCTGAATCAAAACATCACAAAACAAACAAACAAACAAAATAACAGCAAATAGGCACTGCAGAATGGACTGTAAAAGTCCACTCCAGATAAGTGTGTACAATTATCACAATCTATACAGTTGCCAGGTTACGAAAACAAAACATAAGAAAACAAAACAAAAGCTGGCATGTCATCAATTGTGACAAGTAAAAAAAAAACACCAAAAAAACCCAAACCTGCAGAACAGCTTCCAGAACAAAGACAGGAGAATGGTCCAAACAGCTGAAAAAACAGTAGACAACACACAAAATAAAGGAAAATAAAAGGGGGGGGGGGAGAGGGGGAGTAGTCACAGAGAGGAACAGACAAAGTTGCAAGAGCAGGATCTGCAGAAGGCGGGGCAATTTTTCTGTACTCAGTGAAAGAGCCACTGGCATCCTGATGAGGACATAACCTTATAAATGACTAACATGTTCAACACTGAATCTCTCCTTCATTGGATGATAACCAGGTATATTTACTTTTCTCCCAGAGGCAGAGAACAAAAACAAACAAAAAACCCCAAAAAGACAGTAACAATTACATGCTCATAACGCCACAACCAATGCTGCGTAGCAACAATCATTTGGTGTCATGGGCATGCAATCATACCATCACAAGAAGAGTTACCCTCCTTGTTTGTATTCGTTTGCTCTCTAAATAGCACCACATGCTCAAGGCACATTACACCTAACCACCAAGCAAATGCTGCTTGGGTACCAATTCACTTGGCACACATCTAAGATAAAAGAGACACATCGTAAAAAAATTTCCCCCTAAAGGCATCTCAAGCTAACCTGTATACCCTCATTTGACCTGTGCACGCAGCAACAAATGCTGAACAAACGTACGATCACAAATTAACATTCAAGACTCCCATAACCTTCTGATCTTGGACATGATTACTCAGAAAATTAAAAAAATCAAGTTTGAGAAATACAGGTAACATCAGTGTGGCTGATCTGACAGTGTGGCTGATCTGACAGGAAATATGGCAAGAGCCCACATCTGGGCTTTTATCATCAAAATCGATTCTACCCATGCATGTTCAGAAATGAGGTTTGTTTCTATCATGCTGAAACAGCCTAAAACCAAATGCTTCTCATTATTTGTGTGCAAGTGAATGGATACTCTACTGCAAGCAGCACCGATTTAGATTCATGTGCTTTTGTTTCATTGTGGGAGCAAAAGATAGGTCACTAATTACATACAGTCGACTTCTCCCTGCATTAAAAGGTCCTTTCCTTTATTTTGTTCCCACACCAACCCTCACCAGACAAGAAAAAAATGAAACCATGACTTCCACAGCTGGGGAATAATACAGTCTGCTTTTCCTTCCTGCTATTTACATGGCTGCCACCCTTTGGGAGTCAGGTGCACCAGGAAGTGTGACTTTCATACTTCCATCATTACTTCACTTCTAAGGACCAGTGCACAGGTCACAAAAAAAAAGGAGAAGAAAACAGAACTTACTGTACACGTAGTTGCCATCATTCACAGAACATTATTTTGAAGACACTCAGCAACGTTTCTTCATAGCTTTTCAAATATGACCCTTCCCCTGCCAGTCCCACTCTTTCAGGATTCTCCCCGACCCATACCAAGCACAAATTATGGGAGACTTTTTTAAAACAGAAAATTTTACTGGAATATTTGGGTATGTTGTTGATTGTACCTTAAGATGCACCACCACAAACTGGTGCATCTGTTGTACTGTGCATGCAGAGGTGACATGCAACACTAGTGACCAAAACAGAAAACATGAAAACCGATCCCCCAAATTCTCCAGTCCTGACAAGTGATTCTCAACATTTTCCATTCAAGAACGTATAAGCAATGATCTTCCAAATGTCTGGAAAAGTAAGAGTGGAGAGATGGAGGGGTACCCACAATAATTTGATCTTCTTTAACCCAAAAGGTGTTCTTCATTGCTTTCCTCAGTCACAACATTCATCAAGCCAAGACCACCCTTTTTCACCCTCGACATATGTGGTGAAATGTCTTGTCTCATGCGCTAATTCTCCAGACACTGTCAATGCCTTACCTGCCGACATAACGATCTATAGAGTACAGGGTGGAAACTGCTAAAGGAAAGATGATCCTGATGCTGAATCAGCTTTTGACTAATCTGAATGGGTATTGCTTAATAAGCCAGAAAATCCTTGTAAGGCTGAGACAAACTCAGTCCCTGAAAGGATGTTGAAAGTTTTTTGCCAACTGTCCCAACTCCATTCAAAGGCGATGTTTTTTTTTTTCAAAATTCTTTGTAAACTGGATTTTGTCATGAGCCAGAAAAATGACATCCCTAAAGCCATAAAAGCCGCATGCATAAAATGAACAGGACATTTCATTAGACCTACAAGGCAACCTTCATATTTTTTTTTACTGGCTGATCTTCCCCAGCCTGAGCCTGAAAAGTGGCATCCCTGAGCATGTCATGTGCCTGCGTATTTCATTTGAGTTTTTTCACGCAACCCTTGGTCTATTTGAACAGGATTTTTGTTTTAAACATTTTTAAAACATTTTCATCTTACAATACAAAGTCCCACACAAAATCCACTGGAACAGTGCACACCCACCACACCCACAGACCCTAGCACATGCTGCACTGTCTGGCAGAAGAGGCCTCGATTTTAGAGGAGATGTTTAGCCTAACCATTTCATATGCCAGCCACTCCTACCTTGTTCTTTCCCTTTGTGATCAGATAATTCATAGAAGGACCACATTCAACAACTCATGCTGGTCACTATGAAAAAAAAAAAAAAAAAAAAAGATTAACAGCCAGGTCAGTCTATCACACCACGAGGGGACACAATCCTTTATCGATGTAGTAACAAGAATGTGCATATGTGGAGAATGTTGCACATGGACACACCGCTGCCTATTGGAACCAGGTTGCCTGCTCCTCACTGATGACTAATCAGCGTTGTTGGTTAGGCCAAGGCCAGGGAGGTCTGAACAGCCGTGTCGGATAATGCCATTTTCTTGTTTCGCCTTCGTTTTAACTGGAGTCCTTGCTTTGGCTGTACAATAAGACAGACAGAAAACATACTTCACTATCCATACACAACTAACATAAAAAGGTGCCCAGAATGTGCATAAACATGTGCAAAATGTAAGGTTTTCATAATGCAAATGTAAATTGTGTGAGATTATGTGTATGCATGCACATGTAGTAACTGCGTCAGTTCCAAATCAGCACACACATTGCTACCTTTATTTTTGTTGTATATGTCTGCGGCTTATAAACACAAGTGCGGCTTATTTGTGGAAAAAGTTCACATTTGTTAAAAATTTAGTGGCTTATATACAGGTGCGCTCAATAGACTGAATTTTACGGTAAATGTGAATACTGACAACCTAATTTAGTGGTCTACAATACATTAAGACATATGTACTTAGTAAATGCTGGCTTCTCATAGTTGGTTTAATCTTAATGAAGATAGTATTAAAGAGTCAACAAATGTTATTTCTAGGCTGCAATACACTTTTTTCTCCTTCAATGTTGTGTTTAATTAATACTGAAATGGCTTAATACTGAATGGCAGAAAATAGGTGTACAGAATATGCCGCACACCACACCTCACACCTTACACTTTAATCTTACAGTGAATGTGCAAATATGAAGAATGTTGCACATGGACACACAGCTGCCTATTGGTCCAAGTCTGTTACACTCCAATACCTTTTGAGGCACTGCCAGGTCGACTGCCTGCTTGAGAATGGACAGGGCTCTTTGTCTTTGGCGTCCGTGGCCTCGATACCGCAGGTGATTTGCCTTAGTAGCTGACTGGATGCCCTTGACTGGACTTGCCTTAGCTCTGGGAGCACCAGGGATTATTGATACTTTGCTCGGTGACTTTTTGGCAACACCAGGGATTATCTTTGATGGTGTTCCTCTTGCCTTGGCAGCACCAGGAATTTTGTCAGTCGGTGTCCTGGCAGATCTTGCCGTTTTGGCCTTGCCTCGGGGTGTAGAGGGGCCAGGTTTACTGGATCCATTGACCATGGCAGGTTTGGATCTGCTGGGGGTGGCTTTGGCTGACCCCGTGGATGGCTTTCGCTTGGGGGCAGCTGGGGAAGAGCTTGGCCGACTTTTTTTTACAGGAGATGAAGAGCCAGCAGTCTCCGTCTTTCGTTTTATTCCCTGTCAACATATTTAGCAAAGTCAGTCAATGTCTGTTTCTTTCACATTCACCTTTTTTATAAAACTGTGACAAAATGCAATTTAAAAGTGTGTTTCTTCTCGATTTATTATGTGTTGACAGTTTTCATTACATCCAAAAATGACTAGGAAAGGATTCCCTATGCACCAAAAAATGGTAAAATCTTCAATGAATGTACCCTGAATGCTGAAGATCTTTTCTGAAAATTACTCACTGTGTTAGTTTACCTTTCAGGAAGTATGAAATGATGATTTGCTTCAAATGATATTCAGTTTTTCCTGGATTTTTTTTTTTTTTTTACATAAAGTTCTTTATTGTCAGCATTTTCTTTTCTTTTTGCATGATAAAAAAAATTTGTGTACAGTATCAAAAGGTCTTTAAAAAAGAAAGGAAAAGCTGTCTACCTTGGAAGGTGAAGTAGTGTCAGTGATGCCCAATGTCCATTCGTTACTCATCCCAGAGCGGAGAAACTGACGAAGCTGACTGTAGTCAGGCTTTTCATCATAGGCCAGCTTGCTCACGATGTTAAAGTACTTCTTCAATGCCTCTGTGTTCAACACATAAGCACATGCTTTTTAAGTCTGTGTACAGAGAGAACTGAACAAGCCCTAAATGACCCACATTAGATATGATTACAGACCTATTTACTAAAAAAAAAAAAAATGCTATTACTGGTGTTAGCACATTTTTCTATAAAGGGTGTGCACAAAATCCCCAAATTTCTGTTAAAAAAAAATGGGCTGTGTGTGTGTGTGTGTGTGTGTGTGTGTGTGGTGTGTGGGGGGGTGATATTCTTTTCAGCCTGCCATCACACTGAAGAGGTTTCTTCTGGATGCTAACAACCTGATCTTGCATTATCTGCAGCAAAAATAGGAACCTATGCACTTGCCATTTTTTTTTTTTTTTTTTTAATGTTTCAGGGCATGTTGTTGAAGATGAAAACACAGCCTGACGTGATTTTGAACACAGAAGTTAGCCAGAGTTGTCACTCTTTGGTGAAAGCCCCCTCCCCCCTCATGGCTATGATCAAAATCCGCGATTCCTGCTGAAGACCTTTTGTCTCTAGATTTTTTTTACAGCAAAACCATATAGGTAAATGGGTCTGTGACTATATTCTACTACATTAAAACTGATCTGAAATTGAAACAATTTAGGCGCCTCTCCATTCATACAAAACAGCACATGGAACAAGAAAGAAATAACTTTAAAGAACTCTACCTTCATTAACTACCTATTCACAGGTTAAGAACTAGAAGCTCTTGATTTGAACTGAAATCTGATGCCCAATTTCTGGCAGACTCATACATTTGGAGTCGAGCATCAGGTGGAAAAAGCTGAATATTATGTCTTAAATGTGCCGTTCTCAACTCGCAAAGTTTTGGTAAGGTCTATACGGACAATTTTGGAAATTTTTTTAACCTGAATGCTAGGAGGGGGAAAAAGCTGGCATGAAAAAAGAGAAAGTCCTGCAGACCACTGCGAGAAATGTTGGGGTGGAAAGAGCAGAAAAATGTGGGAAAATGTGGAGAAGCGGGCCACTGGCCTCACCTGGTCCAGAGACGCATATTTCTTTTACAGTCCACTTTTATTTGCATGATCTTCTCTCTTCACACTCATCCTCATCACACATCCTGTGGCTTGGAAGATGTGACTTTGTGTGTATGTATGGACTAATCCATGTGCAGTGACATCTTATGAAGCAGACTGAAACCTCAACCCACACAAAGCCCTAATCTCTTTCTTCTGTTGGTGTCTTTTTTTTAACAGGAAGCATGACTGGTGCAAATAGTATTACCAAGTAGAAGTGTTGGGCACAAACCTGGGCATGGCCTGGAGCCAAAGCAGGTCTTGAACAAATCCGGCAGATTATTCATGTACCTGGACATAGTTGATACAGGTAAAAGCAACACATTAAAAGATATAAAAGCACATTCAACTTCAAAAGGAACATCAGTTTCAACTGCTTTATCATCTTTTTTGCATGTGACAGAACATTCACAGCATATGTCTTGATATCACTTTCGCTTAGAGGCTGATGCACCAGTGTAATCATAGACCATTCCACATTTTGTGCTAGTTTATACAAGTTTCAACAATCTTCAAAGATCCAACTAAAAAATAAAAATGAATATATGCTAGACCATAGCACTAATATGAACTGCAATGGCAAGAAAAGTGGGAGATCCGAACTATAGATGACATGCCAGCAAGTTCAAAAAGACACTATCTGCAGAGGAAGACACTTTTTTGTAATTACAAAGGGGACCTACTTCACTTTGAGGTCGCGCACCCTGTCCTTATCGGCCAGGCTCTTGTCCCAAGGCAGACCTCCAGACAGCCATTCCAGCATGCAGTAGCCAAGGATCTCCAGGTCCCCTCTTCTGGATGGGCCTGGTTCAAAAATCAGTTTTTCCCATCAACTTAAAATAAAGAGCATTCAATACCTTCAGTTGAAATTTGATTTCTAATTTTTTTTTTTTTTTTTTTTTAAAAAAAAAGGAGAGTGAAAGAGCAAAAAGGAATACTGAGGTTTAATGCGCAAAGTGCATTGGTAATAAAAAAATCGGTTCAGACATCTTCAAGTATAAGGTTCTCACCAAATGGTTGTACTCATGCTGATGATTAAAAGCCCTCTTTTTACACCAACGGACCTCCTCACCCCAAAAGTCCAAACACTGCCAATATTATAAATAATAACTGAACATGACTTCAAGTCCATCCTTTATTGCCATTTTCTTAACAGCATAAAAAGGAATATGTGTGTATGAAAATGAAGATGCTGTTCTTCTGTGGAACCCACCATATCATTTTCATCAGCTATCACTCAATCTTAGAGTCTTGGCATCCAACTCAAACTAGGGAGTGACAGAGAAAAGCACACAGAGTATTTTGAACTTGACAAAGGGAAAGGCTTTTAAATAAAGCAAACAATTTTGAAGGGGCCCAGCTTCAATGTGAGGTCCTCAACAATGGAGGTACACTGTGTGTGACTGCCACACACCAAGCAATGGTCATGCAGTCCTGGGAGGACTTGAGACTTTCTAACCCGGATTGCCTACAGCAGACAGAAACTCCCAGCACAGGGTAAGAAACCGTTTTCCCAAACTGGGAAACTCCCCAACATGTATCAAAGAAATCACAGAAGAAATTAAAAATCAGTATGAGCACAAAGTAGTTAGGACAGCCATTTTGGGGAGATTTTGAAAGGGGTGACTGCATCACCTTTGCTGAGTACACAAGAAACATCAACACCGTCTTCACATTTTCCTTCCACAGGGGGCATTACTTCTACTTGTTATCATCAGAACAAAGATGCTCTCCAACTCCTGTATTTGTGACGATCAAAAGGAATTACAGTCTTAATATATCATCATTCTTATCGATCATCAACTACCTTGTTTAAGATGGAATGTACTTTGTGATAGCAGAAACATTTTGCATCAAAAAAACCATGCTGGCAGTGAAATGTGCACGGAAAAGAGGTAATCCTATCACTGCCATTACAATTCAATGACAATGCTGCCTGTTCCTCCTCTTGAACACTACTGCCATCTACTTACACACTCCCTTGTGAGCGTCTCGACTGGCATATTCAGCAGTTCCATCATGTGCTCGTTTGGGGTCCTCTTTGTAGGGTTTCTGGGCTCCATCCACCAGGAAACGATAGGCCAGGCCATAATCCACCAGATAGACCTGAGTCACATTACATCTTCTTCACTGTAATCCATAAACAAAGAATATCAAGCTTTCTTTTCAGCCATAATGCCTTAAAACATCTAAAAACAGATGAGTGAGTACACCTGCTCTGTAGTGTGTGTGTGTGTGTGTGTGTGTGTGTGTGTGCACGTGCACACGCGTGCGTGTGTGCGTGTGTGTGTGTATGCTGGCACACGCAGGTGAGCAAGGTCTAAAATCCAGACACATGTATGTCATATTCACTATGAACAACTGAGGAACAAGATGGTATGCCCTTGGCACTGTCACTGACCTGGTTAAAATCTGTTTTGCCTCCATTATATCCAAGCAAGTTAGCAGCCTTGATGTCAGCAGTATCCCTTGTCCTGGATGTCCAAGGCATCCAACTGCAACATGGCAGTATCCCTTGTCGATGGATGTATAATTGTCCAAGGCAATCCAACTGCAACAAGATATTCAAATGTATCCATGAAAGTTTATTCAAAAATTCAAAAATTCAGTGTACTGATTATACTTTTTATTGCATTGATCACCTACAATTCAGGTTCAATGGTAATAATTGTCCTCTACCCCCCCCCCCCTCCTTGCCCGACTTCTTACAGTAGGCAGGTAGACAGAGTAAAGCAAAGGTATCAACATGCTATATTCAAAATTTGAGCACCTCAGCGCATTTCTTTTAAATTAAACATGATTTTCAAGAATACAGAACAGCCTACAGCAAACCTCAAAACCATGTTCACCTACCCCAACACACTCCTCCTGTTCTCCTACCTCCCCCTTTCTCTTTTTTTCCCTAATCTCATAGTGCTGATCCTCCAGGCACCCCAAGCACTTTTCAGAATGACCCTCAAGATCGACGTTACTAGTAGACTGTTTACTCTATAACTGCTATCAATGTGCTTTTCAACAAAAATGAGCATATGTAACTACCAAAATTGTGTACAAAATTCCAAATCTTTTTTAGAGTGAGGGAGGGGGATTCATTCCATTTTCAGCTGTCACCACACTGCAGACTTTTTCTTCCCAGTAGCAACTGCCTGATCTTTCATTAACTTTAGTAAAAACAGGTTCTAATACAAAATACTTTCAAACCTAATTCATCAGCATACCTTGGCATGAAATCAAACTGTCTCCTCCCCCACCCCTCTGTCATATCAGGGCATGTTGCCAAGAAGCAGAGACTAAACCTCACATGATTTCACAGGAAGAAGTTAACTTGGGGTGTTGCTCTTTGGCCAAAGCCCCCTCTATGGTTAAACGCTGCAAGTGTAATTACCGCTTAAGAACTTCTCTCTAGATTTTCTTGTCGATGTAATGTTTCTTGGTTTGTCATATTTATCACATCTTTGTCAAATATGTGTACAAAATTCAGTAAAATCGTACAGGTAGATAGACCTGCACCAGAAATGAGAAGATGCACACAGTTTTGATTTATTCTGTACACCGTTTTACTGGAAAAACTTGAAATACATCAGCAAAATGAACCTGATGAAACAGAGTTAATATTCAAGCCAATTTCTCCTTTATTATGCCTTTATCCCCATTTCAAAATTGTGATACTCTTGCAATTACTCCAGCAAAGATCAAATACAAGACATTCTCTGAAATTCAGTTAATTACCTTCCCTACACGATTTACATGCATGCACACACCTTTCTTTCCACAATCAAGACATACATGCACACACACTATCTTACCACACTCACATCACCTGCAGTTTCTAATCGAACACTCACACAGCATACTGAAAATAAACTGGGCTTTTTTTTCCAGATTATATGTAAGCATCACCAGTCCAATATACTGACACTAATTTACCTAGATGAGCTCTTACCCTGCATGACATCAAAGCCTTTACCCACCCATTCTGACACCAATGGAAAAAGCAGTCTTCTCTGAGAAGCAGCGGCCGTTCTGTTCAAAGATTTTCTGCAGGTCAGTACTCAGGTGTGGCATGATGATATAACGGTACTGCTTGTCTCCCTTTTTGTGCTGCCCTGTGCCCAAGAACTGCGGCACACCCAGGTAACGAAGCTTCTTCAGCCTGCTCCATTCCTGAACTGTGAACATGACAGTTAAAAATTAAATAATGTTGCTAATTGTTATCCAATGCCACAACAAATATATGTCTGCTAACCAGCTGCTGTGGCTAAGTGGTTAGCGTCACAGACTCCCGGCTGGGATTCATGTGTTTGATTCCCATTAGAGCCATGTGTGATTTTTCTGCCCCGACCAGTTCCTACCCAGAGTTGAGTTTGTTATGGGCTCAATGGGAAGACTGGGACCACACAGTCGAGTTTCATCCACTGAATGGATGCGTCTCTGAAAGTGTTGCTCAAATTTAAGGACCAACACTGCATGTGTCTGTTTGTGTCTGTTTCTCTCAGGCCTGGTCAACACTGGGATATATTATGAAAGTAAGCGTAGAGTACAGCCCTATCATGCAGTCTCAGACTGGAATGGAAATCTATAGCATCATCTTCATCATCCTCATTCCCACCAATCAGCATTACCAAAAAAAAAATCTCAAATTCAGTAGCCCTTCATGCCCTGCTTTCACTGCGAGCTCAGTTTCAATGTTCTCTCCACATCTGTGGCTTGGATCTGATTCTGTCAGGGTCAATTGGTGGTGGCAAATTCATGGGGGCTGTCACTGGACAGACGTGGTAGCACCCTCTGGGAGCTCACTCACCTCAGCTCTGCAACTAAGCAATTATTGTTGTCAGTAGGGAGCTTAGTAGGTGGTGTCCTGCATATGTTGGGTCAGAACAGGTGCCACTAAACACCACCAAAGTGACTCTGCAGCAGTGCAGTGTCTCCTCCGGTGGGTTGCATCTTGACCACTTGACACTGATTGCCCCCTGTTGATTGCCAGTACCGCAGCTGCGGTGGGCTGGGCTGCGCTGTGGCTGTGGACAGAGGGGTGGGTGGAGTGGAATGAGGGCATAGGTGCAATGCCACTGAGGTAGTACAGAAGATGGGACAGAAAAAAAAATGTGTCAGCTACATGTTACAACGATCCTGATAATATCAAATATCAATATCATTATCACAATAGTGTTCATTACAAGGGATAAAATTACTACTGCTTTTATTCCTCTTCATCTTTGTGAAGGACAACAGGCAATACTCATGGAAGTGGTCAACCTTCAAACAAATTTTCTGTCCATGGTTTTATTATTACTGCTGCTGATTTCAGACTGAATTATACTGGATTTTTTTCCTCTCGATTTAACTCAATCAGGACTCTAATAGCCTCAGTTGTATTCACCTGCTTGCAGCTTTGTTCATGACATTTATCTAGTGGTAATTCATTCAGGACCACCAAGTCTCACCTTTGGTTGAAGTCATGCAGAGCCACGAATGCCTTTCCCTTCACCCGATATTAAGTCATTCAGAATAAATTTGGTCTTGCCTTCAAGACTACTTAAATTTCATTTTCCCATTGGTTTTCATAACAGGTATACTTCATTTTTTCTTTCAATATCAAAAAAAAACAAACAAAAAAAACAAAAAAACAAAAGAGACAAGAAAAAACATTTACAATTCAACAAAGTAACATCCAATAGTAACCAATCTATATGAACAGAGTTTCCAACTCATATTTTTACAAAGCTTTTGAAAAAAGAAATATGTGTGTTGTTTGCTTGTTTGTTATGTTTGCATCAGTGGTTGTTTCTTTTCCTTTCTTTAACTTTTATCCTTATGCACAACATACTAGCCCACGTATTCCTGAAACATCTGAATACGAATAAATGATATGAAATATAAAGCACTGCATATTACAACTTAATATTATTTTTACTATTTCTTTTTGTGTTATTTTCTTCTTTTTAAATTTAGCAATTATACAATTATAAAAGCAAACCAAAACATGTATGAGTTCTTTCCCACCAAATGTGCCCACGTTATAAGTAAAAAAAAAAAAAGAAGTCTGATTATACAATCAATTTTCAATAATCCTACGTAACCTTCTCTGTTTTCATCATCATTAAGGAATCATTTCTTCTGTTTTTCATTCATTCAGGACTGCTCTGTTTACTTCAAGGAGGTTCAAAGATTTGTTGACTGGTGCGATCATAACTATCTTGATCTGAATGTAACAAAAACGAAAGAAATGTTGATTGATTTTAGAAAGAATCCAAAAGCTGTATCACCACTTTTCATCAAAGGTGCTGAAGTAGAACGTGTTGAATCATACAAATTTTTAGAACTTTTACAGATAATAAGCTGAATTTTAAATCCCATGTTGAGTATGTCCACAAAAAATGTCAAACCAGATTATATTGTCTTTGCAAGCTGCGATCATTTCATGTGAATACTGACATTCTTCGGACATTTTATTCATGCTTCTTGGAATCTGTTTTAACTTTCTCATTTATGTGTTGGTATGGTGGATTGACTGTGAAGAGTAGAAATGTGCTTGAGAAAGTGGTGAACGTGGGAGGAAAAATCATTGGTGAGAGACAAAAAAGTCTGAGTGAGCTGTACAGGTGCCGTGTTGTTTGTAAAGCGAAGAAGATTGCGTGTGACCAGACCCACGTTCTTGCAAAAATCAGTATGACCTTCTTCAGTCAGGACGAAGATATCGATCAGTTAAATGCAGAGGTGTCAGATTTAAACAAAGTTTTGTTCCCCTGTCATTGATTTTTTATGAACCAAGGAGATGTTTAATTGAAATCCAAATTCCTTTATATGAATGTATGTCATATGTGAGATAATGGGTAATGTGACTAAATTATTGTTTATTTGCTGTGAATGTGTGTGACCACAAATTAATTTCTCAAATTGAGATAATAAAGTTTACTTGACTTGACTTGACTTGACTTGATCACCTTCATCCAGTTTAATTCCGAGTCATTTATTGATGGTAAAAGTGATCTCATCTGTTCATGCATGATCAGCCTGGATTTTTATATTCATTCTGCACATTTACCATCTATCCTATTTTCTCAAGTTTTTATAGTGCCATCAAGTCACTTCTAAATCGCTTCCACATCAAACTTTTTCTGCTTGGACCAACACTCGATATGTCTCATCACTGTGCAACAATTAACAGTAAAACAAATTAAATAAATATATCAAGATCCAGTGTGGAGATTGTGACCACACACATGTCGGAGGAACAGAAAGGAAACTGAAACCCCGCATCAAAGAACACAAGAGAGATCATCACCAGTCAGAGAACACTTGAACATCAGCGGACATGAGTTCTCCCCAGGACAATGTCAGCGTCCTAGACCAGGAACCTAAATGGTTCTAAAGAGGAATAAAGGAGGCCATCTACATCACGGCCACGTCTCCTTCCCTCAACCGAGACTGGGGCGACATAACCTACCAGCAGCTTGCACTTTCCCTTGTTCGGTCGGTCCCATGACTCGAGTTCATCTCGAGATCACCGGCACCGAACCCAACTCACTCAGCAAGACATTCGGTACTGACGAAGGCCTCTGGATGGAAGCCGAAAGCTTCGCTTCTGCTAAACTTTCCTGTTTGAAAAGGTAAAAGACTGTGTTTAAATAATAATAAATATATCCTTCAGAAAACAACAACAAATGAGTTTCAGCAATGATCACAAGGATTTCAGGCAAAAAAGAAAGAACTGAAAAGAAATGGAATCCAACAATTAGTTTTCTGACCCAAGCAGTCAAGGTTAGAACTAATCTATTGTACATTAAACCAGTGTATTTAAAATTGCAATGCAAGTTATACCTGAAACAGTTTTTGCATAAAAAAAAAATTAAAAAAAATGAAACATATAGTCACTTTCAATACAAAAACTTCATCTGTTTTTTTCGTAAGTGAAAATGTTCAAACTGAAAGTTTTATTATGCTTTTTGATTGTGTGATATGGTGCTCCCCAATCTGTTGCTGACCCCGAGGAAGCCTCATGGACACAAAATTTGGTCTGAATAAAACACTTCACAAGCTGACGGCAAGTGCGGAGTTTTATGTTCAATACATACACTTTCCCCCTCCCCTTCTTAAGAACCATTTTCTTTCCCTTAATTCAACTGCTTAAACAGCTGTTTCTGATATGTACATACAATTCAGTGAGAAGTCCATATAACCTGTCGTCAGTTCTATACTTACTGCTTTCTGGTCTGGCCACTCGTTGATAGAAGTGGATTTCACAGAACAGCGGCCCATTATCCAGGGGTTCCTAACCACACACACACACGCAATCACAAGCAGGCAATGCTGTGCAACTCATGAAACAAGATCAACCAAAGATGACAGACTGAAATGATTTAAACCCCATTTCTGCATAAATATTTCTTAAGGGAAACACCATATTCTTCTTCGCTAACACTTAGACTTGGTTCATCAGTATGACGGGTGGTATTTTTAAGGTCTTCAGCAGACCCATACAGCTTCTTTGTAGAGAGGTGTGCATCAGCCATGTCTCCTCTCTCAGCCCCTGAAGGACCTCACAGTCTTGGAGAATGTGTTGGAACCATCAAACAAGTCATTTCTGCACCTGCATCCTGGCATCTTGATGGCATAGTTTGGAAACATTTTTTCTGGCTGGCAGCATTGTGGGTTTGAATCTCATCACATGGGGGCCTGTATTTGTGGAACTGTTCAACCAGCCCAGTTTTTAACCAGAGTTGTTAAGTCATTTCTAAGACTGGAGCCTGAGATGCATACATATCCAATTTTTTTCATTTACCCCAACTGAAAACATGGGACAGTGTCGCAAAAAGTGTTTCAAAACTTGTCAGTCATGCCCCCCCCCCCCCCCCCCCCCCCCCCCCCCCCCCCCATAGTATATAATCTTTAAGTGGACAGCAGCAGATATATTTTGAAAAGCACACATGATATCCCTTACATTACAAAACCAATCTCAAATTTGGCGTTTCTTAATAACTTGTTACAGTTACCTATAGTCTCCATGTCCCATGACAACTGGCTGCCCCAACACCAGCATGGGGATCGTCACAGGATCTTCCTCCAAAGAGGTTATAGGAAGGTTGAGAAGGAAGGGGGGGAGGGGGCTTTTGTTAAAGCTGGACCATGACAAGGCTAATATTGTCACAGTAGGAGACATATATAATACCAGGTGTACTCTACATATTCTGGATCAGAACAGGTACCACTTAATACCAGTAAAGTGATTCATCAACAGTTCGGTGTCTCCTCTAGTGGACTGCCTCATGACAACATGATACTGATAGCTGTCTGTGGACTGCTGGTGCTGAGACAGCAACCAGATGATCCCAAATGTGGCTGTGTATGGAAGAGCCAGAATAAGAGACACTGGAGTGACTCCAGAGAGGCAAAGGAGATTGTATAAAACAGTGACCCAAAAAAGTCTTGTCAGGGCCTGATGGACAAGGCATGAAATCATTTCTTAAAGCTTATCTTTCTAGACAGTTGAACTCATTCTACTTAGCCCTAAATATGCAAGCTGAATCTGTTGCATTCCAAATTTACTACGGTCTTCAACAGCAATAACCATGAAACTAGCAAAGAAGGTTCACTCACAATTTTGATGACAAAGGGTTGGGCAAGGTTGGCGGGGCCATCGGTCACGTCATAAGCTGCAACAACCAATAAATGTGCTGCTATATCGAGTTCAACTTGGTGAGGATTATGAGCCACCAACCACCAAAATTAAAAGGTGAAAGCCAATCCTTACAAGCACTTGGGTGCACTGTCAACCACTTTGAGATGACTACAGTGATTTTAGACAGTCTGGTCACATTTTCATTTGCAAAATGTTGCACTTTTTTTTTTGTAATGTATTTAGATGTAAGTTCTGCCTCAATGATAAGACTGGTTTAGTCCTCTTGCTTTATTATGTTTAACAATATCTCAAAGGGGACCCAGCGGCCATGGGGAAGTGGTTAGCATCACAGACTCCTGGCTGGTTCATGGGTTCGATTCCTATCAGAGTCATGTGGGGGGTTTTTCTGCCCTGACCGGCTCCTAGCCAGAGTTTAGTTTGCTATGGGCTCAGCTGGGAAGATTGGATCACACAGTCGAGTTTCATCCTCTTATTGGATGCTTCTCTGAGAGTGTTGCTCAAATTCAAGGATCAACACTGCAAGTGTCTTTCTCTCAGTCCTGGTTGTTGTCGGGATAAATTATGAAAAGAAGCATAGAGTATAGCCCTATCATGAAGTCTCAGACCAGAATGGAAATCCATAGCATCATCTTCTTCATCCTCATTTTCATCAATCACCATGAAAAGAAAAGAAGTCTCAAATTCTGTGGCCCTTCATGCCCTGCTCTCACAGTGACCTCAGTTTAGATGTCCTCTTCACATCTGTGGCTTTGGTTTGGTTCCGTCGGAGTCACTGATATCGGCGAGTCCATGGGGGCTGTTGTTGGATGGATGTGGTGGCGCCCTCCAGAGAGAGAGCTCACTCACACACGGCTCCGTGACTAAACAATTATTGTCGTCAATAGGGGGCTAAGTAGGTGGTGTTTTGTGTACGTTGGATCAGAACAGGCGCCACTGAACACCACCAAGTGACTCAGTGGCTGTGCAGTGTCTCCTCCAGTAGGCCGTCTATTGATGACTTGACACTGACTGCTCCCTGTGGATTGCCACTGCCAGGGCTGCAAACGGGCCTGACCAGGCTGCGCTGTGGATGGGGTGTCGGAATGAGCGGCATGGGTGCGCTGTCACTAAGGTGGCACAGAAGATAGGACAGCACAAAAAAATTGAAAAGAAAAAAAAAAAAAAAAATCTCATGGGGGGAAAAAAGGAAACAAAAACATATATTAAAAATAGAAACAACAAATCAAATGCAATTACAGACATAGATCAGACGTAAATAAACATGTGTGAATTTATAGTGTGGTATTGCAACAGAATACACTGCATTTTATTTTACTTCAAGGCATTTTCACACTTCATTTGTCTCCATGCTAATTCTCAACCTAATTTTCATTCGATTATTTTCACACACACACACACACACACACACACACACACACACACACACACACACATGTAATATCAAATGCTCTCCCTTTCACATTTCACTGATATCAGTGACTGCCATTATACAGGTTTGGCAAATCTACCAAATTTGATGCAGTTTTCTAGTACAGACTGAATAAATTTCCAGGTGAAGGTAGCGTCTGACAAGAATTTAGAAAATTGATATTTTTCAATACCAAGACATTGAACTCATGAGTGCCACATTCAAAAGGAGGCACTTTCAGCCATACATGTCATATTTCAACAAATATTACGGTTTGCTCACTACTGCTGATTAATTCAGAATTTTGTGCTAAACTTTTTTTTAGAGTCACAATTGAACATTTCTAACTTCTACAGGGTGGTGTCATTATACAGAGATTAAAAAAAAAAAAAAAAGGATCAGAGGTGGGGAAACAATTTGTCCCAGAAATTTTTGTTTTTATGATGATGCAGTCACTGTGCAGTGTAGTCATTAACTGGCTTTCACTGTACCTTTATAGATGAGTCCAAATCCTCCTTGTCCAATGACATCGCCAAGCTGCCATTTCTTTTTGAACAGCGTCTGGTTCAAAATCTCCCCTGATGGGAAACGTTCTGGTAATTTGTGTGCTTTTGGGGCTCTACCTTTCTTGGGACCTTCATAAACACATAACAGAATCAACTAATCAACATCAGTCATTTTTGTCATACAACCAAACAATGACTTAAAACTCTTTGCTATGTATTAGTTAACTGTGAATGGCCTTGCTTATAAAATATACAACTTGTGCAAATGAACATCAGTTGTTCTCATACTTAATGCCTTAAAATCAAGTACTCTTCAGCATACAATTATACATATCATGATTTCATAGTGATTGCATTTATCGACAATTTCCAGCATTCACTGGATCTGAAGTTACTCAAGTACAACAGAGAAAAAAAAAATTGTTTTTATTCTTAACATGACCTTTCCTCATTTGAAAACAGATGAATCCATAATAACTGCACTTTTCAATGACTGTACTATTCTAATACATACTGAATATACAGTAACAACAACAAAAGCTGCAAGTACCAAATATCAGCTGAATTTTGACTGAACTGGCTGTTACTACTAGGCATGAGTTTTTTTTTTTTTTCTTTTAAAGCTGGATCAGAGGATGTGATATTGCTGCAATGAGACAGCCACACTGTGTGTGTGTGTGTGTGTGTGTGTGTGTGTGTGTGTGTGTGTGTGTGTGTGTGTGTGTGTGTGTGTGTGTGTGTGTGTGTGTGTGTGTGCGTGTGTGCGTGCGCGCGCACGCGTACGCATGCGCGCTTGTGCGTGATCATTGCTGTAATACAAATGGTTGGATTACTTGGCCCAGTATAGTATACTGGTCAAACTATCCATAACAGATCTTATTTTGAAGGCATGCAATATTTCAGTGCTGTGGGTGTTTGCAAGTGTTTGCGAACACACATATATGCACATTTTATGTTTAATTTTTTGCATCAGTCCTAAACAAAAAGTGGGCTGAACTAATAATCTAACCTATTATCAAAATTTCTAAACCATTATAATCTAACCCATGATCAAAATTTCTAAACCATTTGACTCCCAGAATTATCTGTAATTTTTGGATAAAACTGCTAGTATCACAATATAGTCACAAACATTTAAACAAAGCTCCATGGTACACTGTTCCTTGGAAAATAAATGGAGAATATACTCAATATATGTTCAACATTGACAAGATGGCATTACTCACAATCATAGGATTAGAAGTCCTAACTAAGCCCATTTCCAACCCCCCCCCCCCCCCCCCCCCCCCCCCCCCCTTATCTGTCAATGAACTTGGTAGGGTATAAACTATTTCTTCATTACAGGTCAGCAGGTGAAAGATCCTATAGCTAATGCACTAATGGCCATTAGGGCAGTGACCTGTCAGAGGTCCTCCTTGTCTTTGGCACAGCGTGACAGAAGACTGAACCCATCCATCTCCTTCCGCTGCCTTTAACCTTACCTGAACTGAATCAGGTACCCATGGAGTGCTTGGTGGACAGTGAGGATTTTCAAGCCAAAATATCTGGTGCCATTTATGGTATGAACTCACAAGCACTGCCCCCAGAGACAAAATGCTCGACCATTTGGCTACAGGACCCTTAGGTAGAAAAATGACCTGTCACTGTCAGGATGATCAACAGCAAAACTTCCTTTTGATTTCCTACCATGCTTTCATCGTTGTTATTGTCACCATCATGCATACACCAAATCAAACAAAATTCAAGCCATGTCTAGGACTTTTGCACTGGACCTACTACAGACCATATTGATATTCAAAAACAATTTTTTTACTTAATTAACTAAGAAGCAAGAAACCATATAAAACTGAACCAAAGTTTGTTGAGATATTGCTTTAAAGACTCTCCAAAGCAGATGCTGTTTAAAGGAAGTTAAATTTTGTAACAAGCAAGACTATAATTAGGCAATGACCCCTGAGTAGTGGCCGCAGTCATCAGTCTCCTAATTTTGTTATATGGGTATGCATTCCTTATACTAGAGTTAACTTTCATGCACCTTTTGAGTGAACATTTTTCAGAATAAAAATTTTCTTTTACTAAGTTCTATAGGTAAAAAAATCTAAATTAAATCAGTCACTCTTAACTTCAACCATTCAAAATATCAAGCAAAATCTGGGCCCAAAAGCTGGTAAGCTGATTTATTTGATAATCATGGTACACTTACAGGAAAGAAACAGTACAAAATACAAGGTAGAAAAAAAAATCGTTTGATTATCAACTCTGTGTGTGTGCGTGTGCGTGTGTGTGTGTGTGTGTGTGTGTGTGTGTGTGTGTGTGTGTGTGTGTGTGTGTGTGTGTGTGTGTGTGATGATCACTTCATTGATCTTGTCACCTTACCTGCATTTCCAGCTGCAGCTCTTGGCATGTTTGTAGAAGGTCTGAAACATTTTTATAGCAATAACATTTGTATGGAATATGTACATATACAAAATATCACTGACCTCTCCAAACACCATCCATTTTCCTCAAACTGTTACAAAGCTTTCCAGTGATATGTATGTTTTTTTTTCATCCATTGTTTGTGATGCCAAAAAATTTTAGTCGGATAATAATTAATGTTATTTTCAAAAATGAAAAAAAGATATTGCTGAAAGAAACTGATTGAAAATTAGTTTTGTGAGCACTTAGCTTCTTTGTCCATCTCTTTCTAAAGAGCCCTATTTGATATCATTTATCAATCCTTGTATGACAGCTTATGACATTGTTTTGTTTGTATCTTAAAAACTGTAAAATTAAAACAATAAAAAAAAAAGTATATCATTGAAGAGGAAGATTGGGCAGAGAAAACTGAAGATGTGGGACAAAAGTGCACAGTCTTCTTCCAGAGACTGCAATGGATGTATTAATGTGCCGGACTCCTCAACTGGATGCATGAACATGAATTGTGAAAGAGGAAGCAGCACACCTTTTTGTCATGGTTACTTCTAACCTAAACAGGTTGGGACAGATAAGTATGATCTTACTGCCAGCATTCTTTCTCTTTCCACATTTGATTACAGATAACAGGGGGAAGGCCACAGGAATGTTGAGGCGTGGAGGAGAGTAAATGGAGAGCTTCCACTACACAACTGTTCATTTCTTTCATTTCAATGTCCTAGATATTTACCTTTAGGGGCATTTCTGATGAACAAGTGAGATGCAGTAAGCAAGGAGGGGAGTGTAGACTTTTTCTCATGTTTCCTGTGGGAGGTGAATTTCCAGTCCAGTCCTCACAACATTTAAACTTGCATACAATAAAAACTTTACCTGTATTATATTTTTGTGGGCCATGAGGCCTACCATTAATTAGCAAATCAGCTATTGATCGTTGCTATAACACAAATGGCAGGATTACTTTGCCCAGTACAGCACACTGGGCAACTATCCCTTGCTGATCTTACTTTGAAGGCATGAGATCTTTCAGTGCTGTATCAGATGATGTTTTCCATGTCAGTCCAAGATGTGATGATGTACATCAGATTAGATACAATATAGTTTCAACGCTGACTAGGCAATGATGATATCCTTCAGAAAGCCTTCAGGTCTAACTTATCTTAATACCATGTCTTTCATAAGGATCTCCTTCCGACAAAGAAATCATATGATCTCAAATGCCAAGTTGGCACCAAACGATTGTATCTTTTGATGTATGGGCCTTTTAGTCAGGTTGTGCCTGTGGAATTCTCCAAGCTTCCTTCTCTGTCTTAAGGAAAAAAAGCTCCTATTCATCATACTCTAGTCATGTTTTGTTACCCTAGGCTTCCTGTTGAGGAATGAGCAGTACTAAAGTTAAACTATAGCCTGATTCAGAATCAATGGTGTGTAGCATCTAGGCTTGGTCTACTGAACAGCGCTGGCACATCAGTATTCAAATGGAGTGTATAAATTTTTCATAGTGCCTCACTGTATTTACTTTCACAGTCCTAGTGTTTATTCACTTTTTGCGGAGAATCTGCCTGGCCTAACAGATATGTCTATTATGACAGTATGGTTGTTTTCTTGCACACTGTTGCCACTCCTCCCCAACCCCTAACCCACCTGCAAGCCGCCCCATTATTCAGTTGTTCAATTAGAAACAGATCCTTACAAAGTTGACAGTATCATGAGCTAAATCCGAAATTGAAACTACAAAATGAACTCTATGTCAGTGGACGACACAAAAAGAATACACTGATTAAAAAAAATATATTATATATCAGACCACTACACAATTCCTAGATACAATTTATATACATACACATTTAAATCAATGGCAAACCAAACTTACGAACAATGTTTTAGCGCTAAATTTTTCGGTTTCACAGAAACCCCCTGTTGAACGATCTTGCCGACTCAAACTGTCCGCCAAGCAGCCGAACAGTGAACGCGCATTTCCTTGGTCTGGAACTTCTGATTATCCAATCAAATATAAGTTGACAAAAATGCATCAGCGGAAGTCTCATGACGTAAACAAAACAATGGCGGACGAGTGAGAGATACAGTGGAAACAAAAGCTTCGTGACTTTTAGACATTTTCATAGTTCGCTTGACAGAAAATGCGCGAGATTTTGAAGACATGACAATGTCAGAAAACGAAGTTCAAAGTCCTAATCCAAAACAGGAGGTGTGACAAGTGTAACAGAAAATGGGTTTTCAAGCGGACAGGAAGTAAACAAAGTGAAAGACCCAGCTGACGGGGGAGGGTCGATGTTGGAACAGACAGACAGTAGCAGTTCTCTTAGTGGAAACTGTGTTCATCCTAATAAAGAACAATCATCAGCTCAACGAAAACCAAAACGCAGCATATCGTTTCCGAAAGAGAGTTGTGTTTCTGGGTATTGTGAACCCCCTGACCCATGGAAACGAGGTATGCCAAAGTTCATTTGATTTGTCAGCTGACTCACTCTGTGACTAGCTGCAATTGTAATACACTAATAGTGAGACTATGTTATTGTTCGTTACATTTAAAGTACAGTTAAAACATCAAGTGAAAGGATGGACCAAGAGACCATGCGGTCTTTCTTACATTCTTCAGTCCTGATTCAGATCCTCAGTTATAACATTTTAATTTGCATGCGTCTAAAAAAGATTTCAAATTTTTGTAATGCATATTTGTATGCCATTTTCATTCATTTTTGTTGATATGATTTACAGTTTCACTGTATAATAAATGTCTTCAGTATTTCTAGCTGTATTGGTAGTCAAACAGCAGTGTGCTGTACACCCTCATTAAAGATTTATGACAAACCCAGTAAAGCAAACAAAGAGCAACAGCATAGAGTAGGCAAAAGGCTGTCTTCGCTTACACCAGGATAATGGAATAGTAATTATCATGATAACAGTAATGATAATAATTACACTTGTTTGAGAAAAAAAAATGTAGAATTTTAAACTGGGTGATTTTAGTGCCAGATAATATCATATCAGGTCTCTCTGATGTCACCAGGGGCATTCTTTGTCTTTTGTACAAAAGCATGAATAATTTCAATCACACATATTTCATCTAGAGTCTTTCCTCAATGTTGCATGGTTCACTTAATTTCAAGCAGATTACTGAATTTGAAATCATAATTCTACAAGGAACACTGTGTTCCCAGTCTAATGCAGTACTACTAGTTTCTTAAAGTTTTCTTGAAAGGTATCATACCTTGGCTAAGATGTTTTGATGTGTACAGAAGTAACCAAAACCTTGCATGTGCCAAATGTTGAAATTTCAATGTCTCGGTGGTGAAAGCACCAGTTTCTATTAGTCTGTAGGAAGCAGCTGATTTTTACATGTTTTGGCAGCAGCTACACAATTTTGGCTGATCAGCCTGCTGTCTTGTCATTTTAGCCAAGCAGATTTCTTCAACCGAAATGTACTGTCTCATTTTTTTTTTCTTTTTTTTTTTTTTTTCATATATTGCAGTAGTAGATGATATTTGATGACAGCATTGCTGTCTGGAGACAAAGCTTATGGTTTGAGGAAAGAAAAGTGCTTGCTTTACCATCATGTGTGTGTGTGTGTGTGTGTGTGTGTGTGTGTGTGTGTGATATATATAAATTCTCTGGAAATAAATTTGTTCAATACATGTATGCAAAGGGAAAAAAGTCAAAATGCAGTTTCTGTTCTATTGAGTTTGTGTAAGTTTTGGGTTCTCTCATCAGCAGGTTAAAATGGATGCACTCGACATTAATGTGATTTGTAGATATACCTATTTGGAAAGATTTCTCTGTATTTTAACCCTAGGTTTCAAAGTTTGAAGCATATGAATTTGACAGTTTCATGGCATGCAGATGGGTATTGCATTGGGATCACTAAGTGTAAAGATCAACTAATTTCAATATGTCAGTTTTACTTAAAAGTTTTTCATCTCATCTAAATTTGCTATTTCAGGTTTTTACTCTTAGAGCTGTCTCAGACAAGTGTAGACCTTGTTTGTGTGTGTGTGTGTGTGTGTGTGTGTGTGTGTGTGTGCATGCGTGCACAGATGTATAAAACTAAAAGAGAAGGAGCTTGATGAGTTACCTATCTAGGTCAAAAGGATAGAGTCTGAAGTTTGTGGCGAGCGCGCAGACACATGGTCTCTCTCTCTCTCTCTGAGTCTCTCTCTCTCTCTCTCTCTCTCTCTCTCTCTGTCCCCTTCCCCTTTCTTCCTCCTCCCTCCCTCTCTCTGTCTCTCTCGTCGTTTCCCCCCACTCTCTCTTGCTTCTATCTCTAGACTCCACACACACACACACACACACACACACACACACACACACACACACACACACACACACCTTTTTTAGAGACAGCTCGCAGGCTGCTGTACAAAGGTCTGTATTTTAACCACATGTTCTGCGATTAAACTGTTATTTGTATGTAAACTTAATTTGTTCACTGAAGCATATACGTATGTCATTACTACATAATACATCCTTAGAGTTAGAGGATGAATAGCTCCAATCATGTAATGAGCCTGGTTCCCTTATATTGTAGCGTAACTGAACATAGTAACTGATTTTTTTTTTTTTTTTTTTTTTTTTTCTTTTTTTTTGTTTGTTGCAAACAGACAAATTGGCCCAACACAAAGTTTGTTTGTTTGTTTTTTTAATTTAAAATCCTAAGCTTTGATTGTGATATATTGGCCGTGATTATTGTGAATGACTGGCATGGATTAGGTTTCATTATATAAATGCAAAGTTAGATGGCTTGGAGCCAAATAAACTTGCATTTGTTTATTAATGTGGCACATTATGTCTTGAGAGGCAAATTTTAAAATGCCCCATGTATGCATAATGGATCAATGTCCTTATAAATTGCTCTGAAAACATCTTAAACAACAGCACCACCGGATGTTGCTGGAAAAAAAAAATGATGATAACTCATTTTAGGCAATATTATTTTTTGACAAATAACAGAATTGTGTACAGTGTGGTATAATTACACATTAATTCATTATCATGTCAGAATTTTTCAAAATAATGTGTATGCATTATGCATACATGGACTATACAGTATCATTTCTTGCTAATTTGGGGTCATGTTGACAAGGCTTGGGAATGGCCAATCCTGCTATTTAGAAGGCATGTCCATCAGTATGTACTGAACTAAAAAAAAAAAAGACATTCTGGTTGTATGTTTTCTTTCTTGGTTTCCTGTTTTCTGTCTTTCTTTTCTTTCTTTGATATATGACACTGGGATTGTCTTTCAAAGCAAGAATGAGTGAGTGATAAGATTTGTAAAGATATGATTTCTTTATTCTTGTGATGAGATGAATGATTGGAGACTATTTTTAAATGCTGAGAATGAATGATACAGTTTGTGAAAATATGATTTCTTGTTACTGTAAAAGTACATTGTACAGAAGATAAATTTACTTTTCTTTCTTTCTTTCTTCAGAATTTATTTGATATGGTGTGAATGTACACAATTTTCCTGGATGGAAAGATATGTTTTTCTTCCACAGGCCTATTCACTAATGCAAACCCTGACACTTACATTGGTTACAAGTACACTCACAACCAACAAGAAGTAGACAGCGAGTGAGAAAGATTTTTGTTGCTGTTTTCCTGGAAATGAAGTTACTATAATTTAGATTGAAAGTCACTTTTTATTCATAGGATTTTATGCCACAAATGTTTGAAAAAAATTTTTACTTTTTCTATGCATTATGTAGTTCCAGTAGAAGAATTGTGCTTTTTGAAGTTTACTTGTTGTATGTTGATAACTTTTTTTATCAGTTTTAAACCGGAGGCAAGAGGAAAGAAACTCAAATTATGCAATCATGTGATCTTTTTCTTCTTTGCGAACGCCTTGGTCTGCACGGTCAGTCCGGCCCATGAAATGAATAGCGCTATTTTCTCCAGCTCTTGTAGACTGCCATAGAGCTTTGTCATCAGAACTGTTGCTGTTGGCTACACCTCTCTTCTTGTCTGTTCATACAATGGGCATTTTTTTTGAGCACTTGCTCTGCTGACTGTTCTTCCTGCCTGCAAGGACTGGCTGGAGAAGGCACCGCCTTGAGCTTTCGGCACAAGTGACTGTTAAGTCTGTTGTGCCCATTACGGAGCCTCACTTGGACACTTTGTTGCTCTCTGGACAACAGATTATAATCATCCTTGGGTGTCCTGGGCATTGTGATGGTCTGGATAATGCTTTGCATCTCTCTGTAGGTGATGCTGTTGTTATATTGCTTCCTTTGAGCCCTCCCTCGCCAGGTGACCAGGTAACTTGTTGCCTGGTATCCCACAGTGGGCTAGAATCCACTGGAGCACCACTCTTCTGTCAATAGCTGCAGTAATGTGATGATTTAAAGTTTGGATACTTTCAGGTCGGTCAGAAGTCCAGAGCCACTCTGTAGTTTTTACAGGGTTCATGATGACAATAATCATAAAGATAAGGGTTTCATGTAGCACATGTGCACAAAGAACACGTCAAAGCACTTGCACACATTATATACATGTAACTTGAAAATAACAGTGACAGGCACACAGACAATGGGGAAAATGTATATATATATATATATAATATCAGATAAAGGGAAGAAAATCAGATAGGAAGCAGGAGAAAAATTTCCGATGGTCAATAAAGTTAATTGAATTGAATTGAAGTGAAGAAAGGTTTTGAGGCTTGTTTTTAAAAAAAGTGCTGAGCTGCTTTTTGGCAAGGGGGAAGACACAGCTCATTCCAGGTGTGTGGGCTGAAGAGAGAGAAAGAGCGGCAGCTGACAATGGGTCAAATCAGAAAATTTCCTCAGAGAGTGTATCTGATGTGGGGAATGGGGTGTGGAGCTGAAGAGAGTGACGGGAATAGGTAGATTTGTGAATACATGAACTGCTGATTGAACTGTATCCGAAGTGAGAAAGATAATGGAGAGACAGTTAAAGGAGCATGATGTGATCAGATCTTTTCTTTCTGAGGACAAGTAGAGCTGTCGTTGAATTTCTTCTTATCTTGTGGAGGGAGTGGATAGATGATGCAGACAAACCAGACGAGAGAATTGTCAAGAGCAGTCGATGCGAGAGCAAGGTGATCTGTTTAGATCTGGTGTTGGTGGACAACTGTTTCATAGAGAAGTGTTGCACCATAATTGAATGTAGCAGGACTGACAAGGTTGAAAAGTATGATATGATAATGTTTGCAAGAAACTAAAATTTCTTTAATGAAGTGCGTTTGACAATAAAGTAATTCATACCCTAATTCTGATATATCCTGTTGAAGATGAAATAACATTATTCATGAGTGTTAGTTCCGGTTTGTGTGTATGTGTGCATGGGGGGGAGGGGGGGGGGGGGGGGGGGGGGGGGGGGGGGGGGGGGGGGGGGGGGGGGGGGGGGGGGGGGGGGGGGGGGGGGGGGGGGGGGGGGGGGGGGGGGGGGGGGGGGGAGGGGGGGGGGGGGGGGGGGGAGAGGGGATGTATGGTTAAGTTTACACGATGTGTACAAGATGTGGGGGAAGGGGTTGACCAGTAACTTGCATTAAATTGTATCCTTGTTACTCCCATGATTTATAACCCTTCATCATCATCCTTAAACTGCAGGCATGCAGTAACACCTCTCATTGCCAACACTGAAACTTGGCCTTGGTCACATAGTTTTCTTTGATTTATAGTAGGTGCTTCATCCCTGTTCTCAGTCTGTTTTTGTACAGTGCTTTTCACTTTCCTGGTTTTTTTATCTGGGAACTGTATGTTGAAAGAAAAGCAGGGTTTTTTTTTCTTCTTCTTCTTCTTCATGTTGGATTTCAGTTCAGTAGGATTTCTTTTTCTTCCTAGTGAAAACTGGTGTACCCATCTGCCCTTCCCTCCACTGTCATCTTTCAGTCTCACCTTCCTTGTCTTCCTGACTCTTTAGTCTTGAGTGTGTCAGTGTCACATTTTATTCAAGTTATTGTGTTGTGGACACATGAAATATGTGTGTGTGTGTGTGTGTGTGTGTGTGTGTGTGTGTGTGTGTGTGTGTGTGTGTGTGTGTGTGCATTTGCGTGTGAATGCGTGCGTGTTTGTGAGTGTGTCTGTGAGTGTAAGTGTGTGTAATGAAATTGTTGAATGTGTTTCTTAGTCTCATTTGAAGTTACTGTCATAAGTTTAAAACCCCCCCCCCCCCCCTTTTTTTTTTTTTTTTTTTCATTTTAGTTCACAGGCCCACATTAGGATGTTTGAAAAAAATTCAGTGTCACAGGTTTAGGTTTGTTATACAAATTATTACAAAATGTGTACTAATGAAGAATGTACACCTGGAATTAAAGGCAAAAGCAAATAGATAACAAAGATAAAAAGTTGACACATGTTATTATTCATAGTCATAGCATGAAGTAATCTATTCTTGACCCCTTATCTCACCCAGGCTCTAATCTTATGACAAACAGATGTTTGCACACACACACACACACACACACACACACACACACACACACACACACACACACACACACACAGAGGCATATATATATTTACGTAAGCGCTTATGCCTGCATGCAGGCATGCATACACATGCACTACCCACACTCAGCAAGGAATACATAGGACACTTCTGGTTACTTTCCAGTCCTGAACATTTGTGTTGAACATTCCTCAAGTGGTGTATCAGTGATTTTAAGTGATTGAACTTTCTGGATTGCTGAATATGATAATGTTTATTCTTAGCCTGTGCAAAATCATTTGTATGAATGTTTGACCGAATCAGAGTGGGTGGCTTTTAAAACTGAAAATGGAACTCAGAGCATGTAACTTGACTATCTTTCAAGTTGAGTTGTATTTCAAAGTGAAATTAGCATGTTCAAAGAACTGAAACAAACTGTTTTGTTTTGTTCAATTGAATAATGATAGGTGTTTACTACTTAATTGTCAAGACACACCAACAAATATTAAAACAAAGAAAGCTGCTCCTTTTAATAGCCACATAAATGGGATAAGGGCGTTCTTGTTATTTTTATTTTATTATTATTTTTTTTTTTATTCTTCCACTTGTTTTCTTTCTCGGCACAACTGACTTCCATCCAGTCTTCATAACCACTGCAATTGACCCGAAGACTTGACTACTCCTAAGCCTGGAAGGGATGACTGCACAGGAAAGGGAATCAATTGATCTGTCTGGGTTTATCGGGGCTCAGTCTTATGCAGTCTGTTGCAAGCTCACTCGTCTTCTGTCGCTAGTCATTGACGTCAGATTATAGTTCATCTGTATCAAGTCTTTAAAAGGAATCCAGAGCCACGTTTAGGAAGCGGAGCTGACATTGCGCAATTTCAGAGCCATGTTGCCTTTTGCTGTTTTGACTTTTATCCATGATCATGAAAGAAATGACAAAATATATAGATCAAGTTATAAGTTAGAAATAAACTATGCCCAGGATTGGTCACATACTTGAAAAAAAAATTGTTTAAGCTGGTATGTTCAAATGTGAAACTATCTGTATGCAAGTTTGGGCAGTGTGTGTGTGTGTGTGTGTGTGTGTGTGTGTGTGTGTGTGTGTGTTTGAATAATGTGAGTCTTGCTCTGCCCAATAGTGTACTTCTTTTGTCTAAACAATGGGAAGGTGGATGGCAGAGAATATGATATAGATGTATCCTTAAAAAAAAAAAAAAGAAGAAGAAGAACTTGATTCAGAAGAGATGAAAATTCTAGGGATAGCAGAGAATGTGATAAAGATATATCATCATAAAAAAAAGAATAACTTGATGCAGAAGAGATGGAAATTCCAGGGAAATTCTGCAGACTTTAAACTCCTTTAACCTGGGGCAGACTTAGTACAGATTATTGATATTTTGACAAGAGAAAGAGGTGTTATAAATTTATAGCCATCCCAAGAAATTAAGTCCCAATTTTTTTATGAGCAGATTCTCCTTTATGTCATCTGCTGTCAGCTAGTTTCTTTCTAATTAAGTTCTAAAACTTGAATGCCTTTTTGTGTGCACACATGGCTTGAATTGAGAAATTCCAGATGTGTGAATGACCAAAAGCACTGAGCAGTACTACTACATTAATGGGAAAATATGATGAAAGCATGGATGAAAAATTTAAGATGTCTCTTTTGCTAAGGAGTTTTTTTTTTTTTTTTTTTAAATCCCATTGACAGGTTTGAATGATAGGATATATGCAAGCATTTTGATTTTGTTTCTTTTTAGAAATTTTTTTTTTTTAGTTATACCTATCTAGACATGTGTGACATGTGCTATGTTTTGCATACCTGTAATAAAGTATGTGTTTTTAGTATCTAATTTGTATTAGCTTCAAGTGCACTGTGCTCACGAGTATTTGCAAAAATGTAAAGGAAGAAAAAATAAAAAATATCCATGTTTTTGTGAATATCTTGCTGTTGTTGTTGTTGTTCTTGTTGTTTTTTCCTAGTTAACATAGAAAGTGCCCTAGTGACTCACATACATAGAATTTCCAAAACAGTAGTCGTGAGTCTGTTCCAGATGAGGCTTGTATTCAAAGCACATTGCACCTGCTGGTGCATAATTTCCTTGTCATTTCTCATTGACGTGGAGACTGGCAGTGGGGCAAGGAAGCACGTTCTGTTCAAGTTGTCCAAGTTAACAAGGGCTGCTATTCATGCCCCAGCTGTGAGATTAACAACAAAGGCCTTGTTGAAACAGAGACGGGGGATCCAAAAGTAGAACAGCGGTGTGTAATTCGACAGGTGTCACAAGACCACAGGATGCCATAGAAGCTGTACTGTGCTGTAGTTTCTTAAACTAGGAGTAAATTTAGGAATTTGCTGAACAAACAACAAACAACAAAAAAGAAAAAAAAAAAACAGTTGATGGGAACAGTTTGATTTAAAAACAATATACAGCTCTCCTCCTCCCCCCCCCTCTCTCTCTCTCCCCTCTTCCACCACCCTCTCCCTCTCCCTCTCTGTCTGTCTGCCTCCATGCTTGATTAGAATGGCAAAAATATATGTGACACAAAGTGAAACTCTTTTGTCATGTTTTTGATGTGTGTGTGTGTATATGTGTGTGTTGTGTGTGTATGTTGTGTGTGTGTGTGTGTGTGTAATTTCGTGTTTTGGGCATGCATTCTGTCATTCTGTCCTTTTTTTCATGAAGTGGGTTTTTTCTACTTGAACTTGAGCTGTTTGAGGCCTCGTTAGAGGCCTGTTCACCTACGAGACTTGTTGATGTTGTCTGCATCTAAGAACATGCATGCATGGGGTTTCTAATAATACTGGCAGTACCGCCAACTATTCGTAGCACGCTGGATTGAACTTTGAAGGAAGGCTGTTCCAGCGGGCATCCAGTCTGGACTTGAAGGTGTTCAATGTTGGAGCTGTAACTGTGTGAGCTGGAGGTTATTCCAGAAGTTTATGACTCTCTCAGCAAAAAAGTTACCTCTTACTTGTAGCCTACATTGTCCTTTGACTAGCTTCAGACTGTTGCCCTTGTTTCTCTGCTGTCAAACAACTGAAACTGAGGGTTCTTCACCCTGTACACACCCGTGCACATATTTGTACAATCTATCATGTCACCTCGAGCCTGTTGATGGTCAAGACTGGGTAGCTGTAGCATGGCCTAGCGTTCTGGGTAGGGTTTGTCCTTGAGCCATGAAAGGAGCTTTGTTGCTCTGCGTTGAACATCCTCCACCTCAGCACACATTGTCTTGTGGTGAGGTTGCCAAGCTGAATGTCCATGCTCCAGGACTGGTCTTACAAGTGACTAGTACAGCTGGATAAAGATCTCATTTGTCAAGTGGTGGAAAGAGCGTCTGATTATCCCGACAGTTCTGTTTGCATTGGATGTTGCATGGGCCACATGTTCTTTGAAGGAAAGTTTGTTGTCAGTATGGACACCCAGGTCTTTCTCCGCTCGGCATTCAGACAGGTTGATGGTGCAGGCCTCAGCAGCTTCATTCTTCCCCCTCATCTGGTGCACTTTGTCCGTGCCAGTTTCAGGACAAGGCATTTATCTGGATGGAAGCGGAGAAGCCACCAGTCTGACCAGTCCTGTAGCCTGTTCAGATCCTCCTGTAGGACATGTGTGGCATCTGCCCTGTCAGTCCTGGAGAAAATTTTGTGTGTCATCAGCGAAGAGACGAACGTTGTTGTGGACGCAAGTGGGAAGGTCATTGATATAAATGACAAACAGGATTGGGCCTAGAATGCTCCCTTGAGGAATCCCACTGGTCACACTGGCTTGGTTTTGACTGTGCATCGCCAGTCACCACTCTTTGCTGCCTATCTCTCAGGAAGTCCAGTATCCATTCCAAGACCCAACTGTCTGTATATCATGTGCTTTGATCTTTGAGACGAGCCTTCTACAAGTATAATGGGAAAAAAACTGCAAGACCATGTCCACTGTATGAATTACAGTATTGACATCGTCCTGATCAGTTGGGGAGTCAGATTAGACAGCAGAGCAAAGTAGGAACTGACTAATGACATTGTCATTTTTTTTTTCTAAAATGTGACTTTAACTCACATGCAGACATGCATATATACACACACACACACACACACACACACACACACACACACACACACACACACACACACACATATACACACACATATACACACACATTTCCCCTTTCTTGCTCTTTTTGCTCTCTCTCTCTCTCTCTCTCTCTCTCTCTCTCTGTCTCTGATATTCTCTCTCTCCCTCTCTCTCTCTCTCTCTCTGCTGTCGCATGCTCGCTCTGTCTGTGTCAATCTCTGTCTGTCTGTCAGTCTGTCTGTCTGTCTGTCTCTCTCTCTCTCTCTCTCTCTCTCTCTCTCTCTCTCTCTCTCTCAAAAATTGCTACAAAGTTGACGCACATACACATTGTCACAGTTCCACTTATCAGCTTCGGTTTTTGCAATGTACACACACACACACACACACACACACACACACACACACACACACACACACACACACACACACTCACACACAGGCACACCCATGCACAGAACTTAAGTCTCTTTAAGTACACTGAGAAAAGCTTGTTTTTATGTCATTGTTTTTCTCCAAAACAAGTTGATACTCACATTCTTTTGCTCTTTTTTTTTCTTATATAGAACAGGTATGTAAGCATACTTACATACCATGGTGAAAAATGGACTGGCTGAATGCAAAGTACACAGAAAGTTCTAGATGAATTTGGAGCTGGACTTCAGATGAGGTAGAATAAAGTGTTTGATGTTAAAGATTTTTTTTTTTTTTTTTTTTAAGGTTTGAAAAGGAAGCAGTGGCTCCTGGTGATCTTCCATTGAACCTTCAAACTGAAATGATTCTGCTAAGTGTACACATACTGCCCTTGGTGCTTGTTACAAACCTTGAGCACAGAAACATCAAGAGGTTGGGAATGGCAGTACTGGATGGAAAGATAAAGATCTCTTTGAACCTTTTGAATGTTCAAACTACTGTTATGTGGAATTTGCTTCTACATCTTTGGGGCTTTGTGTGTGTGTGTGTGTGTGTGTGTGTGTGTGTGTGTGTGTGTGTGTGTGTGTGTGTGTGTGTGTGTGTGTGTGTTTAAATATACCCTAAGAATATGTCAACAGTGTTTTTGTGGCAAGTGGCCTATGCAACATGAGTGTTAATATTGCTTTTAACAGCATTCTGCTGTGGGTGAAAAATGAAGTGGTAGGGAGAGAACAGGATACAGGTGTTGGTGATAAATTGTATTCTGAATAGAGTGAAATTTTCTCACACAGTGTGTTAGGACTCTCCTGTTTTTTTCACTCATGTAAATCTAGGTATCAGATATGTGTCTGAACATCTTTGTGGATATCCTGTTGCGCATGTGCATGTACACATGCGCACACATGATTGCACACGCATACGCGAGCGCTCACATGCATGCATACACAGGTAGGCAGGTGCACCCCTGGGCACATGCATGTGCACACACACACACACACACACACACACACACACACACACACACACACACACACACACACACACACACACACACAGATGGACAGACAGATAGAGATGGACAGACAGACCGAGAACGAATGGTTATATGATAAAATAAAACCTTTTTTTCCTTGATGGCTTCTGGCAGTTCTATGAGTCATAACACACTGTGACAAAATTTCAGGTTCATTCAGAATACAATCCATCAACTCCTCTGTGTGTGTGTGTGTGTGTGTGTGTGTGTGTGTGTGTGTGTGTGTGTGTGTGTGTGTGTGTGTGTCTGTCTGTCTGTGTGTTAAATGTACGCATATATATACGGATGCATGAGCATTATGTATGCATGCTTGTCACTGTGTGCATGGGGGTGGGGGTCAGATAGGATAGGGTGGGTATGGGATGGGTATATGGGGAGGCTGGAATCCATAGTGCCCGCTATGGGGAGGTGGAACCACCAGTGAGGGTTATGGAGAGATGGAATCAACAGTGTGGGGTATGGGGAAGTGGAATCACCAGTGTGGGATATGGAGAGGTGGAACCAACAGTGTGTGGGCTATGGGGAGGTGAACCACCAGTGAGGGTTATGGAGAGATGGAATCAACAGTGTGGGGTATGGAGAGGTGGAATCACCAGTGTGGGATATGGAGAGGTGGAACCACCAGTGTGGGATATGGGGAATTAGAACCACCAGTATGGGTTATGGGAGGTGTGATCACCAATGTGGGATATGGAGAGGTGGAATCAACAGTGTGCGATATGAAGAGGTGAAATCACCAGTGTGGGATATGGGGAGGTGGAATCACCGGTGTGGGATATGGGGAGGTGGAATCACCAGTATGGCTATGGGGAGGTAGAAGTCAACAGTGTTGGTTTGGGAAAAGTGGAATCACCAGTGTGGGCTGTGGGAAGAGACTGGGGTCAACAGTATGGGTATAGAGAGGTAGAATCACCAGTGTGGGTTATGAGGAGGTGGAATCACTAGTGTGGGTTATGAGGAGGTGGAATCACCAGTGTGGGTTATGGGGAGTGGAATCTCCAATGTGGGTTATGGGGAGTGGAATCACCAGTGTGGGTTATGGGGAGTGGAATCACCAGTGTGGGTTATGGGGAGGTAGAATCACCAGTGAGGGTTATGAGGAGGTGGAATCACCAGTGTGGTTATGGGGAGGTGGAATCACCAGTGTGGTTTATGGGGAGGTGGAATCACCAGTGCGGGTTATGTGGATGGGGAGTGGAATCACAGTGTGGGTTATGGGGAGTGGAATCACCAGTGTGAGTTATGGGGAGGTAGAATCACCAGTGAGGGTTATAGGGAGGTGGAACCACCAGGGTGGGTTATGGGGAGTGGAATCACCAGTATGGGTTATGGGGAGTGGAATCACCAGTGTGAATTATGGGGAGATGGAATCACCAGTGTGAGTTATGAGGAGGTAGAATCACCAGTGAGGGTATGGGGAGGTGGAATCACCAGTGTGGGTTTATGGGGAGTGGAATCACCAGTGTGGGTTATGGGGAGATGGAATCACCAGTGTGGGTTATGGGGAGTGGAATCACCAGTGTGGGTTATGGGGAGTGGAATCACCAGTGTGGGTTATAGGGAGGTGGAATCACCAGTGTGGGTTATGGGGAGATGGAATCACCAGTGTGGGTTATGGGGAGTGGAATCACCAGTGTGGGTAATGGGGAGTGGAATCACCAGTGTGGGTAATGGGGAGGTGGCATTTCTAGTGTGGGTCTTGGGGAGGTGGAATCACCAGTGAGGGTTATGGGGAGATGGAATCACCCGTGTGGGCTATGGAGAGGTGGAATCACCAGTGAGGGTTATGGGGAGGTGGAATCACCAGTGTGGGTTATGGGGAGATGGAACCACCAGAGTGGGTTATAGGGAGGTGGAACCACCAGTGTGGGTTATGGGGAGGTGGAATCACCAGTGTGGGTTATAGGGAGGTGGAATCACCAGTGAGAGTTATGGGGAGGTGGAATCACTGGTGTGGGCTTTGAAGAGGTAGAATCACCAGTGTGGTTTGTGGGGAGGTAGAATCACCAGTGTGGGCTGGTTGTGGGGAGGTGGAATCACCAGTGTGGGTGGGGGGTGGATCACCAGTGTAGGCTATGGGGAGGTGGAATCAACAGTGTGGGCTTTGAAGAGGTAGAATCACCAGTGTGGGTTGTGGGGAGGGGAATGAACAGCTTGGGTTGTGGGGAGGTGGAATCACCAGTGTGGGTTGTGGGGAGGTAGAATCACCAGTGTGGGTTTTGGGGGAGGTAGAATCACCAGTGTGGGTTGTGGGGAGGTGGAATCGCCCGTGTGGGCTGGGTTGTGGGGAGGGAATCACCAGTGTGGGTGTGGGGAGGTAGAATCACCAGTGTGGGTTATGGGGAGGTAGAATCAATAGTGTGGGTTGTGGGGAGGTAGAATCACCAGTGTGGGTTATGGGGAGGTGGAATCACCAGTGTGGGTTGTGGGGAGGTGGAATCACCAGTGTGGGTTATGGGGAGTGGAATCACCAGTGTGGGCTGTGGTGTGTAGGAATCCACAGTAATGTCTGGGGAGAGGGGGATGGGGAGTGTGGGATCAGCAACATTAGCTATGGGGAAGCTGGAATCAGCAGTGTGGGAGTAATGCAGTTGAGAGGACATGGATGATGAAACAATAAAAACTAAACAAAAATAATAATAATAATAATAATGATAATAATAATAATAATAATAATAATACAAGTGAACAAATACACAAAAGAGATAGGAAGAACTGTTGGAAAAGGGGAAGAGGCTTATCACCTGTCAAAACGTGCGTAGTTTGCTGTCCATTCACTAGTGCTAGAAACAGGTGTGCTTGCATTGACAGAGGCTGAGCAAGAGGTGTGTTCAGGCTTATTCTGTCATGCAGATGTTGCTGTTAGCCTGTCACATGAATTGTGCGTGTGACCCAATTAACAATACATTTAATCACCTGTGCGGGAACACAGATGGACTAGACATTTATTGTCAGAATTTTGGCATCTGTGAACAACGTATAAGCATGGTTTTTAAAATTGATTGTCTGTGTCATGGATTATTGTAATGAAGTAGAATGTATAATTTTTTTTTTAGGGCATTTAGTATGGGATATTTTTCATTTGGATGAGCTTTAGTAGGAAGAAACCGTAGAGAGAACATGACAGCAGGTCTTCAGAAACCACCTTGATTCAAGTGTTTAACTCCTGATATTAACATTAATGGTGCTGTGTTATTTGTAACACCTGAGTGAGTGAAGGAAAAAAAAAAATCAGCTATTGAGAGAAAGAAAAAAAAATCTGAAAGCTTCTCAAGGGACTCATTCCTGAAAAAGGGAAAGCAGCAATGGAGAGAGAGAGAGGGGGGGGGGGGGGGGGAGAGGGAAGGGGTTGTTAATTTATTTAGTTAGTTAGTTTTTGTGTGTACATGTAAGATATACGGAAGGAATTTTTGGTCATCTTGGAAGCAAATTGTCAGACAGTGTGCAGATTGTACGCTGCCTTCTGGCCTGGTCAAGCAGACAGAGGAATGATCCCATTAGAGTTCCTCAGAAAAGTGGCAGTGGGGTGTAGAGTCCAGCCAGCCATTTGCTCTCAGCCAGGCATGACAAAAATGCTCATGTAGCAGGGCTCTGCACTAACACAGACAGTGGAACTGACTGTGAGGGTGGATTGTGTATGAACTGTATTCTATGCTGTTAGTGACTGGTGAAGGAACTTGTGTGTGTGTGTGTGTGTGCCGACACTTGATTATTGTCCATACACACGACAGCTGGCCCTGTGGTCATGACCATGGTGTCAAACCTTTCCCAGACCAGTACTTTTTAACTAAGGTGGCAAAGTGCCAGGCTTGTGACCCTGACATTCTAGGGGTTGCAAATTGGAATCTCTGCCAGGCTTTGTTGGTACAGAGGCATTTTTCTCTCAGCATTAACATCCATTTTGACTCCCATCTTAAAAAACAAAAAAGCCCTTGGGATGAGTTTATGAACCAAGGTGCATGCATTCATAACATCTTGTACACGCAAGAAATCCCGTCACTGGCTTTCAGAAGAGAAGGACTGATAGGCCGTTGGTAGCATCGACTCGCAGACACATAGCATGTACTCTTCTGAAAAAAAAAAAAAAAACAGAAGAACGTAAAATTGAGTGACTGATTCTAGTGATAGCTAGAGTGAATTAAGCAGGAAATGACGTAATGCAGCACCAAAAGGTAACTCTTCAGTCCACACTATCCAGGTGGCAGCTTGTTGTGCAAATAGAATTGTAGATGGTAAGATGCTTAGAGATTGGTTTTAACCAAGGATCAGCTTTGCTTAAACATTATAATAATAATGATAATGATAAAGGAAAAAAAAGTTGCCTAAAAATGAGCCAGTGAAAGTTTGGTTTTGTCCTGGATCAGGTGGCAGACAGATCCATGATTCCTTCAGCAAAATCATCATCATGTTGCAGCCTTCTGGTGTTATCATTGACTGCTGATGGAGTCAAATCGAAAACTGTTTGCTTAGGTCATATGTTTTTTATCTAGTTGATTTGTTAATCAGATTATCTCCCATCATAATATTGATTTTGCATAGAAACAATGTGTGTGTGTGTGTGTGTGTGTGTGTGTGTGTGTGTGTGTGTGTGTGTGTGTGTGTGTGGTGTGTGTGTGTGTGTGTGTGTGTGTGTGTGTGTGTGTGTGTGTGTGCATGCGTGCACGTATGTGTATGTGTATGTGTGTGTCTGTGTGCAGCACCCAAGTGGTCTGCCCAGGACGTCCTGACGGCATACAGAAAGAGTTGTGACAAGCATGGCACCAAACCACTCAGCAAGGTTCTGCAGCAAGTGGAGGTTAGATCTAGTCCCTCTTGTCTACTCACCATTGCTAAGGTTGTTTTTTTTTTTTTTTTTTTTTAATTTTATGTATGTACAGGTTGTTGATTGTATGCATGTGGTTATCAGAACCCCCCAGATTTAGTTTCATCTGTTGGATTTATGAATGTCGTTGTTCCTTGCCTCTCTTCATACGACATACATACAGATGTTCAGTGTTTGATGGGAAGGAGGCACAAACATCAATGATAGAGACTAACAGTTGCTGATTCAAGCACAAACACACACTGGCACGCACACATGCACGCACGCATGCATATACAGTTGTACACATGCATGTACACACACACACACACACACACACACACACACACACACACACACACACACACACACACACACACAGAGAAACTACGCGAGTAAAGTGCTCTGCAAGAACAAATCCGGTTTGGTAAATATCATCCCTCGTCACATATATATGAAAAAAAAACAGTTTAAGGGCACCATGTATGCGCCCATATTAAACAGGGTTCAAGCAAGAATCTTAATCTTTCTTAGTGTGTGTGTTTGATGGCATTTCCATATTGTTTTCGTAGACCTTAAGGGTTCTGTGACAACTAAAAGCTGAGTCAAGAGTCTCACACACACAGACACACACACATGCTTTCTCTCGCTGTCTCTCTCTCATACATAAACACACACACACACACACACACACACACACATGCACACACACACACACACACACATGCACACATGCATGCGCATGTGCACACACGCGCACACATGCATGCATACACACACACACACACACACACACACACACACACACACACACACACACACACACACACACTTTATGCAGTGACACACACACACACACACTGATGCAGATCCTTACATGGATGGACAGGTGCTTGCTTTCAAACATTTTAAACATCAATCATTATAATCACCGATAGTTTCCATCACAAACACTGATTTACATATTAAAAAACACACCTCACATGATTTTCCTTCATGACTGTCAATAGTGTTTTAGGGGGGATATGCTTATGATATGGTTCTTAAATTTTCTCAACGCCTGACCAGCATGTTAGGTTCAGGTAGAGGTCAACCATCTGCTAAGCCTGGTGCATGAACCCTTCTTTCCAACACTTCCCATTTTCATTTCCTTCCTTCTGTATCCGTTTGAACGTGTCCTGTGGGCATTGTTGTCCATGGCCTAGCGGGTTATTTCATCTTTACTGATTTTGAAGAGCCGTAAGAGAAGGGATAGAAGTGCCCAGCTGTGAGAGAGGGGGAAGGAAAGGGGAGATAGTTCTTGTGAACAAGCGACTTTTATTTACTGAGGGTAATGGTGATGGTTACTAAGCTGTAGATCGACTCTGCCATAGGTACAGCTTATGGTGCTGGGAGAAAAAAAATGATGCAGGGAATTAGAAAAAGGAGAGTGAAAAAGAAAAGGGGGGGGGGGGGGGGGGGGGGGGGGGGGGGAGACAGAAATAGTGATGGGAATCATAAAGAGATAATACAGAAGTCAAAATTAATCAAGAAGCAGTGATGGGAATCATAAGAGAGATAATACAGAAGACAAAATTAATCAATGTGCAAGTGTGTCTGTGTGTGTGCTTGCACATGTATGCTCATGTGCGTGTGTATATGTATGCGTGTGTGCATAGATTTGTGTAATTGCATGAAGAATGTTTCTTGTTTACAGGCTCTCCCATGCAATGGGAAAAGAGCAGAGAAGTTGGTACTCAAAGGTATGTTATCTTAGATCTACTTATTTTTGTCAGTGCAGATTTTTATTGACTCTCTGAAGATAGGCTTTGAATATTTACATCTGTTCCAAGTATCTCAGAATTGAGAATAAAAATATTAAGTGTCAAACTGCATTGCATTTAACCGGGCTGATCTACAAGGAAAATGATCAGTGGCTTAACAAATTTCAAGCAAGGAAAAAAACAGTTTGTGATTTGGGGTCCCACGCTGGAAATTAGGGCCTGAAGCTATTACTTTTGCCAGTGGAGATGGTGTGTGTGTGTGTGTGTGTGTGTGTGTGTGTGTGTGTGTGTGTGTGTGTGTGCACGCACCCATGCACGCGTGTGTGTGTGTTCATTTATGTGTGAAGGATTTGACATTTTTGGAAGTGGTATAAGGGCTATCGGCTAGCAAACTAAGCTTGTTAGATATGGATTGGCTTCTGGACAGTTGCTTAGAACTACCAGAGCACTGTCTACAGACTGGCTTTTATAAGAGTGATGAATAGTTTGCATGATGCAGAATCTAAAACCACAAGTTTAAAATTTGAAGGGGAAAAAAAACTAAAAGTCATACATGCAGAACATGCACATTTGCTTAAAGCATTTTTAGATAAGGTACAATGCTAGAAATGTTTACAGATGAAACATATCATCTCTGCTACAGTGTATAACATCTGTGATACACATTGAATCGGCAGTTTTATAATGGTAACAATATTATATACATTTGAATATATGAATGAAGAAATTTGTTTACAGTGAAAAGATTGATATATGAAGAGTGTGAGACTTTGATTACATCAATGGAGAAATTTGTTTGCAGGTGAAAAGATCGATACGAAGCAGTGTGAGACATTTGAAGAGATCCTGCGGCGTGTTCAGTTTAAAACCTTTGACCTGGAGTCCTGTCATCTAGATGACGAGGTACAAAAACACAGATCTTGCATATAGATGAGGTGTCCTTGCCCTTGAGATGAAGACAGTCTAGAAACGTTATCTTTTGTAGGTGCATGATCCCCCAGATACACATATCTATATATCTGTGTATATGTACATGATGTAAAAAATGTTTATTTCTTATGTATTTGTATATCCTATGTATAAATTGCAGACGGTGTGGGACCACAGGCAGGTTATGATTGCAGTGAGTGAGCATTGGTTCCAGCCAT
>JADBJO010000793.1:77500-125000 GCA_016801955.1 Conus betulinus | reverse complement strand
CTCCTTAATATTTTAATGGTAAGCATGATTGTATCATTATATATATATATATATATTAGTATATCTATGTATGTGTATATATACATGTATATGTTTGTATGCGTATAACATAATTCGATGTCTTGGGATCTAATGCAGATTTCGTTTCCTGTGTATTGTATGTGTGTACATGTATGAATATATGTTTTATGTGTTTATATGATTTTGTACTTTTCATTCAAAACAAAGGAAGCCGTTAAAGACATGTTTTTGAACGGTCTGTATGTCATGTGTAACCTATCACTGTTTCAGACACCTTGCTTGACAACCCTTGACCTGAGGAACTGTGACATGAATGACCGCTCTATCCCCATCTTTGGACGGGCGCTGAAACTGGGCAGTCATCTGACCGTTCTGCACATGGAGAATATGTACCTGTCTGGCCGATCACTCATCCTGTTAGGTATGTATTCAGTCATCTGACCGTTCTGCACATGGAGAATATGTACCTGTCTGGCCAGTCACTCATCCTGTTAGGTGAGTACAAAATAATGTGACTGTTCTGCACATGGAGAATATGTACCTGTCTGGCCGATCACTCATTCTGTTAGGTGAGTACAAAATAAATGTGACTGTTCTGCACATGGAGAATATGTACCTGTCTGGCTGATCACTCGTCCTGTTAGGTATGTATTCAGTCATCAGACTGTTCTGCACATGGAGAATATGTACCTGTCAGGCTGATCACTCGTCCTGTTAGGTATGTATTCAGTCATCTGACTGTTCTGCACATGGAGAATATGTACCTGTCTGGCCGTCAGGCGATCACTGGCTGATCCTCATCCTTTGGTAAGTACAAAATCATCTAACTGTTCTTCACATGGAGAATGTGCACCTGTCTCGCATATCACTTATTCTTATTGGTAGGTACACTTATGCCATTGTTCAGAAAGTTTGTTGAGGAAATAGTTTTTGATTTGTCAGATAAGAGTGCTGTCCTTTGATATGTGCAGGACAGAGGTACGACTTTCATCACATATACTGTCGGTTGTGTCAAACAGTTTGCGTGTTATGGTTGTTTCAGAAGCATTGCAAGGTGAAAAAACAGCGAAAATGTATTGCACTTAACTGCAAGTAAGTGCGTGTGGTTGAATGAATGATCAAAACAAAGGACAGAAAGTATCTGATGGTTGTGATGAATAAGGAAGCTCAAATACTGTGAATAGTTCTGCCTTTGAGAGTTCAGGCATTTCACTATGAAAAGGCTCTATGAATCCTGAGTGTGGCTCTCACTGACATTACAAACATCTATAGACATTTTTTTTCCGACTATATATTGATCTGTTTTCCACAGTTGCGGCCTTGAAGATGAACGAGATTCTTCAAGAGCTGTTTCTAGCTGACAATCGTCTGATGCCAAGTGATGGAATCCAGCTTGGCAACCTCCTGAAATACAACCATTCCTTGACGCTTCTGGATCTTCGCAATAACCATTTACAGGTCAGAGGCATTTATGGTTTTCACCAGGCTGTGAAAGGAAGGGGTGAGGGGGTGGGGGAAACAGAGGGAGAGGATTATAGCATATAGAGATAAACTGCCAGATAAAGATTTCTCCTCCTTCAAGGGCTTTTTTTCTTTTTTCTTTTTTTTTTTTTTTTTTTAATTTTCTGTTTTTGTCTCTACTAGCTATACCACCCCAGTAGAAAGAAAACTCCCGACCTTTGAACCTTAAAAGGCTTTTTTTTGTGTGTGACTTTTTTTCCTCCGTGTTGAATTCTTCTCCCATCAAAATTCCCACCTGTTGATAAAGATTTGCGTTTTGTCTTGAACAGTGTTGTCATGGAACTTGTGTGTGTGTGTGTGTGTGTGGTGATACAAGGTTTACCTTTCCGTAAAAACTCCATCCCTTTGAAAATTGTTTTCCTGTAAAAAAAATTTTGTTATTTCTATGTTTAAAGGTGTACTACAAGGTCTATCTTCGGATGAAAACTTCCTCTGTTCAAAAGCGTATTTTTCTGGAACATGTTTTTTTTTTTCATGTATATGAGTTTATCTTCTAGTGAAAACTTCACCCAACACAAAGACTTGTTTTTCTGGATTTTTTTTTTTTTTTTTTTTTTTTTTTGAATGTGAGATTTACCTCCTTATGAAAGTTTACCCCTTTGAACAGTTCTTTTTTCTGAACATTTTCTTTGCGTTTATTACATTTTACTTGACTGAAACAGGCTGCAGCATCACTGAAAATGGGCCAAAAGTACAACACACAAAAAACAGAGTGCAAAGTAACACTAATTTACCACACAGTGCAGACAGACAGACATCCTTTTACAAACAGGTTTTCAGATGTCTTGAACAGTGTCACAGGAATGCACACAACTGCGCTACCAGATGGCTGCCAGCAGGAGAATGATAGCCATGTGGGGAGTGTTGCTTCTATGAACTTTTTCTGTCCTAGGGTTTTGGATCCATCTTCAATAAGTTTGCGTCTGTGACATGTTGAATTTCTTAATGCTTCACTGTCTTAGGGGCCAGTGGGCTTTAGGACTATAGCCTTTAATGTTAACTTGCGCACACAGAAAATGCCCATAGCTGCAAAAGACTAGAATGCCACCCACCCCAAAAAAGATCCATCTTGGTAGATGAAAATAAATGTGTTCACAGAGACAGAAAAATGGCTTTTTGAAATACATATTTCCTTGTTTGTGAGACCGTTAGCTCATTATTTGATAACATTTGATGATTTAATGAAGTATATAGCAACAATTTATGGGAAAGTTCACAGTTAAATGTGAGATTCTTCACTTCTTTGCCAGTACGTCTTCACAAGTTTATGCTTTCAGAGCTTTAAATCTTGTACTTACTAGTGTGATTTTGTGTACTTCTTTGCCAGTATGTAATTCACATGTTAAATGTTTTCAGAGCTTTGAATCTTGTACTTACTAGTGTGATTTTTTCTACTTCTTTGCCAGTATGTCATTCACATGTTAAATGTTTTCAGAGCTTTAAATCTTGTACTTACTAGTGTGATTTTCTCTACTTCTTTGCCAGTATGTCATTCACATGTTAAATGTTATCAGAGCTTTAAATCTTGTACTTGTGGTATGTTGGACAGGATGTAGGCGGGGGTCATCTATGTGACGGGCTGTACGAGCAGAACTTAGACAAGGGACTGAGGACTCTGGTGTTGTGGAACAACCAGGTGACATATCAAGCGATGGCCGCTCTCAACCGAGCTCTGGTAGGTTTCCTTTCAGGCACCACGTTCCTGCGTACTTTCTGTGCAGATCAAAACTACTGTACTTTTCAAGCTACAAGGTGCTTTTCACAGTATGGCATGCCCTCTCCTCCTGATTTTTTGTTTGTTGTTTTGTTTTTTTCATATTTCTGTTCAGTCTCTGTCACCTAATATATAAAGTGTGGTCTGTGTGTGTATATGTGTGTGTGTGTGTGTGTGTGTGTGTGTGTGTGTGTGTGTTTTTCGGTTGTGTGTGTGTTTCGGTTGTGCAAATCCACAGTTTTCATTTGATCTTCTCCAAACTTGTCATGGTGACTCCTTAGCATACTGAGCATATCAAGAGCAAAAGACTTTGTGTGCTAGAAACTTGCATTAGTCATATTTTAATAGGATAACATGGGGAATTAAAACTATGTCAGTGTTCAGAATGAGTCAAAATGCACTTCACTTCTGGTGTTCATAAGTGTGAAAAACGTGGTACTTGTAATCCAGAATTGTTCAGTTAGGAGAGCGTTAGACTGATGATCCAAAGATCACTGGCTCAGTTCTGCAGAGTTCTGACACTTTTCAACACTAAGCTGCTGTGGCTAATTGAACATTGTTGGCAGAACAGACATCCATCTATCCTAGGTTCTTGTTTTTTTGTCTTATAACCACAAAATACATATCTGCTTTAGGAGTACAAGCAGGGACGATCCAGTTCTTTTCTGCCATTTCCAGATCATTGGTTGGTTTTTGCATTGTACAGTCTTTCCTTCCATTTCCATATCCCTGGTTTGTTTTGCATGGTCCAGAAACAGCTTTTCAGTTGTTGTTTTTTTGTTCTCTCATAAGACTTATTTCATTTTAATATCACAGTGAGTGATCAGAGGACTGTGATGTTTCAGTCAACAGGGTATTGGTGGTGTTGTGAAATACGCACAGCTTTGTGTGTATGTGTGTCTGATTTTACACAACAGTGGTGTTTTTGAGGTATGTGTTAGAATTTAAATTTTCTTTGGTACTAATATATGTTATTGGCAAAGACTGCAGGAATGCAAGAAAAATCAACTGAAAAAGAAAAAAGAAAGGGGAGGGGGAGAATTTTCAGTGAATGGAACATCACATACACATGGATAATTTCTGTGTGCAGGGTTCTACTAAGTGCTTAGAAACACTGAACTTGGGTCACAACAACGTGACCAACGAAGGCATTCACATCCTGAAGGAGGGCCTGCTGAAGAGCAAGTCTCTGATGAGGTTGGTCTCCAGGCCACCAGGCTGACCTGTGAAGGTGAGACTTGCAAATGGAACCCCCACACCTGCGTTTGGCTGTGTCCTTCATTGTGTTGTGTGTCAGTGGGTGGTATACATTCTCTGGAATGCCGGAGGTTCTTCAGTACAGATGGTATCTCTGCGTTTTGAAGGTCTGTGCGAGTGATTTCCTCTTTTCTTTCATTTTTTTTTTTTTTTAACTTTTCTTTATGTTTGTGGTCTTTTCTCTATGTGTTTTTCTCTCTTTATGGTCTGTTCTTTTTCCTTTCAAGCTCTGTGGGTATGGAACGAAATCCCTGACAACCTCTGACACTGTGACACAATCTGACTTTAAGCTGAGCCTTTGTCACATCCGTAGGTCTATTGATGAGATGCCCATGTTAGCATTATGTGCTTCTATACATGTGAGCTTTGCTTGATTATGTAAGAAGCATGCATGTATGAGACTTGCTTGTTTACACAGTAAGTGCTTTTGCACATGTGTGCTATGTTTGATTAATTAGGTGTGCATGTGCATAAGTGACATGCTTATCAAAACAGTATATACTTCTGCATGTTTGCTGTGATTATGTAAGTGGGCTTGTATATACATATGTACATGCTGTTATAGAGAAATGTGCATACAGTTATGTTTTGGGTTTTTTTTTTTTGCTTTTATACTTACAGTTTGTTGGGTGCAACTTGGTGTGTACTGTGTATATGTAATTTGGATGTAACTTGTTATGTAGAATATTAGGTGTATGTATACATCTACTATTATTTTTTGTAAATCATCAGATCAGTTGTCTGGATAGTGGGTACTTATGTCTGCTGCATAAGTATCCATGATTATAATTGGTATTCTCCTGTCTCTGTTCTAAGAAGTTTATGTAGACTTTTTTTTTCTCAGGTCACATGTCATCTGTTTTGTTGTAGATGACTAGGCAGTGAGACTGTATACGCTGTGCAGAGTGGACTCCAGCTGTTCATTCTGCAGTGTATATTTGCCTGCATGGCTCTGTGTGTGTGTGTGTGTGTGTGTGTGTGTGTGTGTGTGTGTGTGTGTGTGTGTGTAAAACTGAAGTAGAAATCTGGTGCCCTCAGCATGGTGCAGTCTCACCCCCCTTAAGGATGTCAGTGAATTAGTACCATGCTATTAATTGAGGAAAATTTGTAGATATTACTTTGTTTTTTGAAGAAGAAAAAAGATACACCCGAAAGTGCTAGTGTGACACAGAGAAGTGCTGTCTTCAACTGCCAAACCAGCCAGCTGGGAACAATCCTGCACCACCCTTATAAGCCTGCGCTGTGTTCACACAGGGTGCAGGCATGCACAAGGCATTCCATTAAGATGTCAAGGAAATTAATTGCGCCTTGGCCAATGCTATTATGTAATGGCCACTGGACGCGAGACGCCCAAGGGTGTGCCAGCCCATATTTTATGACTGCAAAGCCCACCGGCAAAAATGCCATGGTTGAGCAACTGCCATGAGCAAACCCACTGCCTTGTTGCTGACAGGTGAAGACAGCGCAACTCCAGACATGGCCAAGCTTTGGCCATGAGGTCTTATGTGCCGTTTGAAGAGGATCTCAGGTTATAGTCTTTCCTTCTGTCAACAGGTTATAGTCTTTCCTTCTGTCAACAGGACTTTCTCAGCAGTCAGTGGTCTTTCCTCACCATCACTGGACCTTTCCCCAGTATACATTTTCTTGCTTTTTTCTTTCCTTTGCATTTTTTTTTTTATATACATGCAAACACAGTGCCACATATCACTGCAATCTGATAGCAAACAAAAGAAAAAGGTAATGAATAGATAGCCTTCCAGAATAGCTCATTCAGCTATCTCTAGCTGTTTGTTGTGTTTGACTTGGTCCATGTCGATGTCTTCATTTCCCAGACATTTGCAAAGCTGATGGCTGAGCTTTACATCTTTTCACAGGTGCAGTGGCTTTAGCCGAGTATGTGGCTGACAGCATCCACCTGCTTCGTCTGGACCTGAGGGAGAGAACGACATCAAGACAGCAGGCCTGATGGCACTGTCACTGGCTCTCAAGGTCAACACCAGTGTCACCCGTATGGACCTGGACAAGGAGACCAAGAAGGAGTCGGTGAGTGGTGTTCAGTGTTACAGCAGGTGGCAGTGACGTTTCTTCCTTGTTTTTGTCAGTGGTGACAGTGTCCCCTCCGCCAGGGAATGATGATGTTGCCCACATGTGGTGGTCTGTCTCTGTGTTAGCAAGGTTTTGTGAAAAAAAAACAAAGAATCAATTTTAACAACACTTAGGGGAAAGATGGAATGTGGCCCCCAAAACAAACCCATTCACCTTTGGTGGGGATCTGTTGTGCTAACCTGGATCAGAGGGCAGGTCCAGGATCCATTCTGTAAGATAATGAAGAATCTTATGGACCGGTTTTAAACAAAAGATCTGGTGTAAAGGTGGAAATGGCCCAGTGGCGAACCTATGGAATTTTGGCATAGATTTGTGTGGGTGTGAATCTAGCTCAGAGGGTAGATCCAGGATCGGTCCCAATTCGGCAGAGGTGTTAGCTCTCCTTAGAGCCCTTCAAGTTGGCTTTGTGTCTTAACTGTTCATCAGCAGCCCCTGAACTGTGACTGTCTTTGTATCTATGTGTTTTGCACGTATTTGGTAACTTTTTTTTTGTATTGATGTTTTCATGCTGATTTGCAAGTTCTGGTGAAATAATAGCTGTGTTTGACCTACCATACTTGAAAGTTCAGTGTCATAACCCTTCATTACATTTAGTTAATTCTGTATCAGACATCATTTGAATGAAGTTTTAAGAAAACCTTAGATTAAAACCTGGCTGAACAGAGCAAATACTCAGTATTGAGGAAGATGCCATTTCTATTCACATAGTCCTCATGAAAAAAGAATTACAATAGTTGTGTCACTTGGCTGCCAAATGATTGGAACAAACAAGATAATAGTACAGAAGCAAGGACTCGGTAAAAAGATGTTATGTCATTTAGGATATTTTGATAATCTCTGGAATAATCTCTGTTACTTCTGTGGAAGAATATCAGGGAATGTTGGTGTAAGATTGTTATTAGTTAACTCAGGCACTATTAACAGTTGTAAATTAGAACATCCGTGGTATTTTCAGTAAAAGTAGAGAAGGTATTCTGTTTTCTACACATCACACAAACTTCAAAGAATAGTAGAAAAGTAAACATGGTTTGAATATTCTCTAATACATCGTCATTCTCATGCTGACTACAACTGGGTAGTATTGGTTTGGAGGTTTTTTTTTCCGCTTTTTTGTCGCTTGTAATGTCTGAAGAAAACATTTGTTGAAAATCCACTCATCTGTTTTGTATCATATTTTGTCTGTTTTGTATCATATTTTGCATCTTGTTTTTAGAATATCTCTCTGTATTTTGGTTTGTTTTCATTTATGCTGCAATGTGTTTCTGTGTTCTTGTTGAAATGGCGTCAAGAGGTGAGGATAAAAAAAAAAAAAAAACAAAAAAGACAATGACTGATGCTGTGCCCCTGTGTGCATGCTGACGGGCTGCAGGGCATGAAGGACTACGCGGAGCAGCAGCGGCGCCTGCAGCAGAGAGATCCAGGGCTACATGGAGCGCAACCAGCAGGCAGTCCTCCAGCGCGAGGAGAAGGAACGCCAGCAGCTAGAGGAGAGGGCCCAGGTGGAGATGGCTGCCCCCGCCCTCCGTTCAGTCCGCCATCACCTCCGCCCAGGAGGCCATTCAGGCCCACCCAGAGGTACGATGGAGTCAACATGCTGTTACGTCTGTTTGACTGGCTGGCTGGCTAGCTGGGTAGGATGGCTCCCTCACCTTCTCTCTGACTCTTGTCTCTTGTCCACCCTTGTTCCTCCACAGGGTTCACATGCTCCTTGAAACTTATTGAATTCTGAGAGCCAATTTTAAGGCCTTGAAAACCCTTGAAAATAAATAAAGTGTGGTTCTGTTGACCAAACCTCCTTGAAAAACTTTGAAAATCTAGCCATCAGCTCCAAGAAAATTTAATATGGCAAAAAAAAAAAAAGGCAGTTTCGTTTTTCTGCGTTCAGGTTGATGAAAAATTTATTAAAACAACTTTTTACATAGTCACGATCCAACATTGTCATCTGCTATTTAACCAGGGGAGATAATTTGTAACTTCCACAATTTTTTAATTAACCCATGTGCGAAGGTCTTGCAGTTTTGGCTTGTTCAGTTCTCTGTGATTGCTGGTTCGTGAACGAAGCTTGAAAATACTGGGGGGGGGGGGGGGGGGGGGAATGTGCTTTCAACCATCTGTGGTTGGATGAACCAGAGTATTCTGACTGGGCGAGAGAAGACAAAGCAAACAAACATGCCTGCTACTGCACAGTCTGCAAAAGAAGTTTCGATGTGCGAGCAAAGGGCAAGAGTGCCCTGGTTAGCTACAGCATAGGAAAAAAGCACATGGCTCTATCGGCGTTGAGCAAATCTTCGGCAGCCATACCGTCTCGCACTTTCTTACAAACAATATGGCAACAGCAGCATTGAAATGCAAATGTTGTGTTGCCATTAAATTCTGATCCTGACGTGCCCGTGCATGAATCTAGTACCCACTCTTTAGCCACAATGGACTCGTTTTGCATTTAATGAAAAGGAACATAATTAACACACACACACACACACACACACACACACACACACACACACACACACACACACACACACATGCATATTACCTTGTCATTTTGCTGTTGACAGTCATTTGGAAAGTATATTTTTGTGCATTGTTTAATGTGTGTCTACCTGGTGACAACAAAAAAAACCGATGTATTTGGGGAAAATTTATTCGTCTCACTTTGTGTATGAAATAGATATTTCTTTGTACCTTTTTTTTTTTTTTTTTTTTTTTTTGAGTGTGTGTAATTTTCTTTCTTTTTTTCCTTCCTTATTTTTTTTTTGTTTCCTGCCTGTGTGTCTAATTGTGTCCTAAACTCACCAGGAAATGGAAAAATGAATTGCATGGCCATCTTCAGCAAGGATACGAGAACACAGTGACATCTCCATTTTTTTTTTTTTTTTTTTTTTTTTTTTAATGTATATGTGTGTGTCTGAGTGAGTGGGTCTGTGTTTGTGTGTGTGTGTGTTTGCTAGCCTGTTTTTATGTATAAGTGTGTGTGTGTGTGTGTGTGTGTGTGTGTGTGTGTGTGTGTGTGTGTCTGTATCTGCTGATAGGTGCACATGTAAGTGCATGTGAGTGACCCTATTTGTGTGCGTGTGTGTGTGTGTGTGTGTGTGTGTGTGTGTGTGTGTGTAAGTGCGTGTGTGTGCTTGTGTGTGTGTGTGTGTGTGTGTGTGTGTGAGACAATAGATCAGAACACTCTATGCCAGACACAAGGCACTGCATTGTTCTTTTAGGGTTAGACAAATTTTGGACTAACCTAGTTCTGGATTAGCCAAAACATTTTGTTGAAATCACTTCCTTTATTGTAATTGAAGTTTCCCGTTTATCTGTTTTCAGGTAAAGTGTACTTAATTTTGTGCTGAGATGTGTGTGAGAGTGAAGGGAGGGAGAAAGCGTGTGTGTGTGTGTGTGTGTGTGTGTGTGTGTGTGTGTGTGTGTGTGTGGGGCAGTGAAAGGGGGTCAGTGAGTGGGGGAAGAAGAAGGTGTGTTTCGTTTAGTTGAATATACATATGGTTGGCTGAGACGTTCATTTACTAGACTACATTGTGATGAGATGGAAACCATTAAACAACAGATACATACACAATCCAACATTTGTAGCCCTGATGTGAAGAAGTAGACACTTATGCATGTCCAATACTTCACTGAACATTCAAACACTGTCAAACGATTAAAAACACTGACATGTCTCAGCTGTTTGTTACGTGCAGTTCTGAAAATTGTTTTGTTGAAATTTTTCATGAGTCTCATATCAATGAATAGAATGCTTACTGTGAAAAGTAATTGGTCCTGTTCTTATGATAAATCTGACATTCCCTTCATTTTTCATATGGAGATGTGGAGTTCTTTGAAAATATGAAAGTCTTTTGTTAAATGTTTGTTCCTTTGATATTGTTGTCTGCTATGAAATATATTGTAAGCTATTGTTGTATCGAAGTTTTTTTTTTTCCTATTGATAATACTGTGTCTTCTAGGAACCAGCATTTTAAGAGGAATGGAGTTACTAGAGGTGAAACTCTCTTTGTATTCCAGCATTCCTCCTAAGAGTATAGATATTACATTTGAGAAATGAGCTAGAGTCATGTTCTGATTGAAAATGAATAGAATACGGTAGGAGTGTTGTCCTTTTGTCTCAACATTTCATTGATTTCAGAAGTCCTTAGTTCAAACAGGCAAGGACAGGTAAGGAAAAAATAGAGAGGAAAAGGTATGAATTTTCGCAATAAAGAAGTTGAACAGTGTGTAAAAACATGTTCATATTTTAAGCTGTTTCAATTGACTGAAATCCACCAGTCACAATGATGCAGTGGCTTTCATCACAGATGTGCTGGCTGGATGGTCCTGGGTTTGCTTCCCATCAGAGAGGCATTTATGTGTAGGAATTGGGATCCACTCAGCTCCTTCCTAGTGTAGACTATGCTGTAGGTTCACAGAAACAGAAAAAGACTGACACCACAGTTCACCGTCAGCACGTAATGGCTTCATCTCTGAGAGTGCTGCTTAAAGTTTGGAGTTAACACTGCAGATGTCTATGTGTTTTCAAGTCTGGTCTTCCTCTCACACAGTTTCTGATCAGAGTGGAACTCCAAAATATTAAACAACATCATCATCTTCATCCTAACTGATCATTTTTTTTTTCTTTAATGGAAAAAAAAACCCTGTAGTTCTGTTGCCCTTGATGCGCTACCCTCATGGTGACCCCAGATTTGATGTCTGTACCAGATCCATGTTCATCATGAGTTTGCATCATCAAACTCATTAGGTTCCTAGGGGCTGTCGTTGGATGAATGTGGTGGCCCCCTCTGAATGAGTTCTCTCACCTACGCTGGCTCTTATTGTCATCAGCAGCGGTTTTGATAGATAGGGTTCTGCATACGTTGGATCAGAATTGGCACTACTGTTGTTGTTGTTGCGGTACCCTGGCTAAAAGACTCCAGGGATCATCCCAAACAGCCGAAGCACTCGAACACTATGGTACAAATGCATCAGCTAAGGATGAGAACATTATGTGAGTGACCATTTTTGATTACCCCGCCATGTGGGCAGCCACACTCCAACTTCAGAGAGAATTGGCACTACCAAAGTCCATTAAAGTGGTTGGGCAGCAATGGAGTGTCTCCTCTGGTGGGTTGTCCTAAGGTGATTCACTGTTCAATGCTTGCTGTGGACTGTCACAGTGGGGCTGCAGCAGGACAGATGTGTTGTGTATGTGGCTGGGTATTGGGGATCCAGAATGAGGGGCATGCCAGAAATATAATTGGGTGGATGCCGAAGATGAGACAGCAGAAAAGAAAATTTAAGTGATCCCAGAATTAATTTCATCAGACACATTCAGACATCAAACTTTATGCAGTTTGTCGAAAATCGGAGATAATTTGATAAGTTTTTCTGTTGACTGGTATCTCATTTTTATATAGATTCTGCTGAACTTCAAAGCAGTAGAAATCTTGCAGGTTCAGCTGACGTGCTGCCTGACCTCCACATGTGTACAGGGGGTAGGGGATGAGGAGAGACGGGTTGCAGAGGTCTGAAGTTTTGGGGATGGAGGGAGAGAATGAGATGTGATTGGTCACAAAAATACATTGGCTGCTAATAGTAAATACATGCAAGGACAGTAGTACAGCATTTTTAGCTTACCCTTACAACTTAAACTTAATGGGCACAAAAAAAAATGATCAAAACAGACCAGAACTTCATCCTGAAGAATGATAGATAACCACTTACCATCAACATGAAGAACTCCAACAGCACAATATTGCTCAGTATCCTTCAGGAAGCATAGGTAACTACTTACCATCAACATGAAGAACTCAAACAGCACAATATTGCTCAGTATCCTTCAGGAAAAAAAATAGTATATGTCTACACACAAAGTGTCTGAAATGAAAAATCATGAATGTAATGTTGTTTTGTGATCTTTCAAGGGGGCTTACTCTGGCTCTCAGACATTCCTGTTTTTCCACTTCTAAAGTGATAGTTCCAAATTTAATCTAAACTCAAGTCTTCCCCATAAGGAGGATGAGCATGGAAAGAATTGTGACAAGACCGGAGCCTTACAGCATTCATGTGGCATTGTTATGGCTCATGTAGTGCACTGTTACAGGTGACTTACTGTTCATCACGAACATATTTGTGAGATATTGCCTATGAATCCAGTAACCACATGAAGCCAAAGATGTTTCATGTCACACGAAGAACGAGTTTATTTATACTGTTCAGAGTCATCATGGTACTTTGAGATATCTCTAGTGTGAACACAGGAGCTGTGATATTTAGGAGTGTTGTGTCTTGCAGATGGTCTTTGTCCCGACACCATCCCCGGAGCCAGAGGAGAAACCACGTCCCAGTCTTCTGTTCCAGCCTCACCGCCTCACACCCCAAGAGTCGCTGGAATCGCCGCACTGTTCCAGGTGGATTTTTTCACCGGCAAAAAAGGAGATGGTCCAGAGGCGGTGGCTAGTGTGTCGGTGACAGTATCATCTCCTCCTCTGTCCTTGGAGCTTCCCAACCCCTTGACATCCCAGTCGGCTGTCATGTCCTCCCAGACTGCCAATGATGAGGGTGGCATGACGCTTCCTTTGTCCAATCCTGTCGTGTCTCGGATACGCTCCCCGCCCTCAGAGCTCCTTCTGTCCCCGCAGTACTACCCCAAACCCACTGCTCGCAAGATATTCAACGTTAGTCGGGTGGTGGAGACTTCGGTGGCCTCACCCACTGTCTCTAAAACTGGGGTGCTGGACACGGGGGCAACTGGTACCAGCAACACCCCAGCCATGAATTGTCCGGGGTGGAGGGGGGGTCCTGGGGTGGGAGGGGTTCCTTCCCCCATCAGCCCCACCCTTCTGTGTCAGGATCTATCGGTGAAAACAGTCAATGACTACATTCAGCAAATCGTAGCAGATCCAAACCTCCTGCCCTCCGACCAGTCTGCAGAGGAATGGAGCAGTGGTGTGAATGTGTATCCCACAGATGATCCCATGGAAGGGCAGATGGAGGAAGGAGAGGATGGGGCACAGAAACCAGCAGGACAGGTTGTCTTCCCAGAAGAAGAGGAGGAGGAGGAGAGTATTGGGAACATGGACCCTCTGGGAGTGATGCAAGTGGAGGCTACTCCTGCAGCAGGGCAGGCTGCAAGCAGTTTTAGCTGTGATAGTGTAACAGGCAATTCCACACAGTCTAGTCTGGGTGGCCAAGAGGGTTCAGAGAGCACTGATGCGGAACAGGAACAGGTTTCAGAGAGTCTGGCTACTCTCCAGAACAAGGATGAGGAGGCAGTGAATAGAGTAACTGGTCTGGCCACAGACATAACTCTCCCTGAAGAAGCAGTGCAGAATGTGGTAAGTACAGACTCCAATCTTCAAAGCATTCCTCAGTCGTCAGAAATGGTGAATTCAGGCCATGTGTTGGCCTCCTCCATCCTTTCTGCAGATCCAGGTGGTGATGATCCTCAGTCACATACCACCCCAGACGTCCTCCCAGACATAGCACTGTTAAGCACAGGAAAGGATTTACCAACATCAGAGTTTGACAGAGTACATGGGAAGTTGGAAACACAGACTGCCAATGGTAAAGCAGGCATCAAGAATATGAATGCAAACGCCAAGGAGCAGCCAACGCCAATGTCTTCAGAGTCAGACCCGCAGGATTCCCCTCTCTTCAGAACCATAGAGTTCCCCAGTTTTGACATCAACGAGGAAGACTTGAGTCTGTTTGGAGCCACCAACAGCCAAACCACAGCTGCAGCAGGACCAGCCTCAGAGGTGGGAAACGTCCAGGGCAGGGGCGAGGGGAGAGAAGCCAGTCCTGGCCTGGGGGACACGTGGACCACAGTGGATGCTTCTACTCTGGGGGAGCAGGTGGAGGAGGAGGAGGAGGAGGAGACTTCTTCACTGCTCTGTCCATGAATGGTCTGACTCAGGAGCTGGCCAGCGTTCTCAGCTCCATCGATGGCAAGGTGGATTTGGAGAATCAAGGTAAGGTTGTCTGATAGATAGGTGTTGTGAGGACATCCATATCATTGTCTCATTGGCCAGATTTTCATTGCATGTACATTGTATTGTCAGTGTTGCATGCTTTCGGATTATTGTTTACTGTTGTTTGTTGTAGTATTACAGGTAACACCTTTTACATGATATATATATATGTGTGTGCATTTTCTGTATATATTGTGGTAAACTGCTTTTCATTCATTTTTTATTCAACGTACATATTATATTGAATGGTTGCTTGGAACTTTTTTCTCATTGATCATTATTTTGTTAGACACATATATGTTGGTTTTTGATTCAGATTTTGCATTAACCTTTTAAATGCATTTTTTTCATCCAAACAAGCAGTAACAAGCCAAAATACAAGTAAACGCACAAAACAAAGTGTAAAGTAACTCATATTTATTAACAGTGTGAAACAGACTAGTAGATTTTTGTTGTTGTTGTAAACATGTCTTCTACAGATGTTGCGAACCATGAGAAATGCGCTGAGCAGTCCTCTCCCCTGATAGAGTCAGCATGGGAATGACTGCATGCTGACTGCTATCACGGGAGTGCAGTTTTGTGTTTTTGTGTGTTTTGGCCTGTTTTCATGTGACATGTGCCGTCTGTTCAGTAATGAACAGCAACAGTTAATGTTTCAGAATGCTGCACAATTTATTGAAAGGAATGAACTATTTTTAAAAAGAGTTACCTTAAAAAAGTTCACATCCAGATCATGTCAACTCTAAATCATGTCAACTCTTGCATAAAAATATCGAAGTAGATGTAGTTTGCTGTGCCTGTATCCATTCCTGTATTATTGATGTTTTTAACTGGTCATTGTGGTTATTCACCTGATTTCTGAAAACCTGGAATCCATCCAAAATGTTGACACCAACTCTTCATTTCTAGTTATTTCATACACTTGTCAGAGAAGTTTGAAGCAGGTGCAGATGTACCTGTATGTCAGGAAAGATTGAAGCAGGTGCAGATGTACCTGTATGTCAGGAAAGTTTGAAGGAGCTGCAGACGTACCTATATGTCAGGAAAGTTTGAAGCAGGTGCAGACATACCTATATGTCAGAAAGTTTGAAGCAGATGCAGACGTACCTGTATGTCAGGAAAGTTTGAAGTAGTGCAGACACACCTGTACAGTCGATTAAGCAGTGCCTTGACAACTGAAGTGTCAACAATCATGTTGAATGGACAGTCCTGATCACTTTCACTTTGAAATAATCACAATGCAGACACACATCAGATATCTCTGTTGAAATAATCACAATGCACACACACACATGAGATATCTCTGTTTAAAACTTTTGGGGCCTGATTCTCAGCACTTGGCTAATATTGTCGCTTTTGCAATGGCTTTCAGACACAGCATCCTAATGCTCAAAGAGTACTGAATAAACGGTATGGGAACAAAACGTAGGATCACCCCCTCAGGGTGGATTAGTAGTGAAATGGTAAAGACAGAGGGGCAAAATAGGGTTGAACAGCAATTGAAAGTTATGTTTCTGTTCTGCTGAACATCAGCTTTTACAGGAAGAGATGTCATTTACAGTGAAGATCTATTAGTATACCATGAATGAATTAGGCAGAATATATATGGGTTGAACATAGAGTATATGTTCACGGCAGTTTTATTCAGAATTCATTGTGTAATTTTATTTGGTGGTATATCAGATTAGTTAAGCATGTATTAGAAATAGTGCTCATGTATGTATTGTATTACTGAAAGGGAAATGGGTAATTATTCACATGTACCCAATCAAGTGTATGCCAGTCTGGTATTTGTGTAGGGAATGCAGCTGTAATCCTTTTTGGTTATTCAGTGTCTCCAGTGTATGTTCTGTCTTTTGACTGGTGGAGCTGAAGTATTTTGCAACATTATTTACAATAAACATGTGCTGTAAAGTTCATCCAGTGTGCTAAAAATTGACTGACTAAACTAATGGGGGTATTGATAACCTTTTTCTTTCATGTGTAGATCAGAATGCATTTGTGTGTGGCTGTTTCATATAGTCCCATTTACCGAAGTTGCAGTTATACTGTGATTATTTGTATCAAGGCCTTTGATTGCAGTTTGCCAGTTGAAGACCGTGAAATCCAGTTATAAACAAAAAAAAAAAAAAAAAAAAAAAAAAAAAAAAAGGAAAAAAAGCAGTGCTATGACATGCTGCTGCTATGGCTGGTCATTGCCAGAGTTAAGAAGAGGTTAGCTATGAAAACATGTCCATGTAATGAAAAATGAAACTCATTGATATTATTTTAACAGTGTTCAGTCTATCATTTCCTGGACTTTATCTTGATTGAGCATGTCGTCAGTCCTTAATTTTTAAATCTTTTTTTTTTTTTTGCTGGACAGAGCCACAGTTCTTTAATCCCAGAAACAATTGAAAGTCATTTCTATCCAAGATGACTGGTTAAACACTGTGAATTGTCTTTTTAAGTGTTTTCTATTCAGTCTTCTTCTTTCTGCAGTTTCTCAGTTGATAAGATTTTTCTCAAAATTGAAACAGTTTTTCAGGTTTACCATGTCAGCCTTTTTTTTTTTTAAGCATTTCTTTATTGAACAGATGTGTACATAAACAAATTATTGAACTGAAGCAACAACAAGCAAATGCTTATAATGTGCTCAGTGACGGAAAATTTAACAACAGAAAACACATCGGCGGATGGCATAATCAACATTAATACGTAAAAGAGAGAAAAAAAATGCTGAATATCATATGGAACATTTGTAAAAAGTCTTAATTTAAATTAAAAGACAGGAAAGAAGATAGAACAGATCAGAAGAATCTAATAGCAAGGCAACTGGGCAATCTACACAATAAATATGATTCCCCATGCACCAAACAGAAACAAATTTGAACAGAGAGAGAGATGCATCCCATCTCCCAAAACACCAAAGAGCCAGCCCCATGTCGCAGTGGGTCTAATGCAAAACGAAATCTGAAGGAGTAATAAATAACGTCGAGGAGGAGGAGAAGAAGAAGAAGAGGAAGAAGAAAAGAAACAACTAGACAACTTTATAGGGAAATTCTAATTGCATCATCGCTTATTTCAGAGAGGTAGATGTTGAGGGTGTGTCACATGTTAAATGTCAAAAAGGTTAAAGTCCTTAGCCTAATACCTGTCAGGTCAGTAAACTATTAGCAGTTCTACATGACTGGGGCACGGCATGGTGGAAGGCAGAGCCTTACCCTCCCTTTTCTCCGCATTAACCTTCCCTGAACTGAATCGGATACCAAGAATTAGAGCTGGGTGGACAAAATGAGTTTTCAAACCAAAAATATCTGACTCCATGAGTTGTTCGAACTCACACACCGTCAGCTTCAAAGGCAAGTGTTCTACCCATTTGACTGCAGGGCCTTCTGTGTGGCAAGTACACAGCCTGAATCAAGACAGGCATTAGATGTGTGTCTCCCTGTATTGCAGTTCCCTTGTGTGTGAATTCTGTCAGCGATTCTTACATTGAAATGCACAGCCTTTCAACTTCCTGTTGAAATAGTGTGAAGTCTGGTGGGGTTTTTTTTTGGCTGTTATTGTTGTTTTATATAATTCCCTCCTTTCCACTTTATCCCCTCCCCTATACCCATCCACTCAAGAGTGCTCTAGCTGTCCATATTTGCAACTTTGGGCATTATGCGGAAAGGGGAACTTTAACTGCAACACTGGTAGGTACCTTTTGAGAAAAAGTATCAAAGCGAACCACAAATAATCAAAATTCAGTCCTGAAAAAATTGTGTCACTCTAGATTTGCATGCGCATGCTCGCACACGCACTCGTGTTTGTAAGCACGTGCACGCACGCATGCACACACGCACAAACACACACACTATTGACAGTTGGTTCAGATTACTCTCTGTCAGCAGAAGCTAGTGTTTTTGACAGTGGAAGTCAGTTCATGTGTGTGTGTGTGTGTGTGTGTGTGTGTGTGTAAACAGAGAGAGAGAGAGTGTGTGTTTGCACTATAAATATTTTGTTTTTCTTTTGTGAGTGTGAACTCCTTGTAACCAAGAGTGCCTGTAATATGTATTCACCATCACCTCTACTAATCTCTCACCGGACTTTTTACTCACCCTTCCCCTCTGTATCCTGCCCCCTTCCCATGCCCTCTAATCTCTCCCTCCACGTCCCGCATGGTTTGTTGTGTCACCCAAACACGGTTTTGCTTGCTGTGTCTTAACATGCCAGTCTTGCACACGCCTGACGAGTTTGAGCGTGAACTAGATGCCATGCTAGCCAGCGTGAAAAATGACCTCCCTTGGCCACTGCAGAGTGAGTAAAATTGTCACTAAAAGGAAGTTTGCATGGTGTATGTGTGCGAAGCGCTGCTTTCATTAACTGTTTTACTGCTGGTATTGTGTGTGACTAGATCTTGAATTGTCTGCCACACTTGCAAGTATGATCTGTTGATATCTTTCAATAATCCAGTGTTGTAAGTCATCTTAACTGCAAGCGAAGACTGGTCTTGCTTAACTGTTGTATGCCAATGCTTTTGCCTCAGTAGCTGAATGTAGTATATTTGCAAATCTATGTTGTTACTAACCTTGTGTGTAAATCTTTTATTATGTAGGCCCACAGCAGCATTCCATCATGAAAATTGATAAGCATGTCTGCAACAGAGGATTTAGAAAAAAGAAAAGGGCTCCATACTGCATTTTGATTCAATTCCTTTTGTAATAGGCTCTATAAGAAACTGTTCTTTAACAAAAAAAGTGCAGAAAAACAAACCAAAAAAGTTGGTTACATCACACAGGCCAGTGTTGCCAGCAGTGACAGTGTACTATTCAGTTATAGTTGGATTGTGGAATTAGATTGCCTTAGATTTTTTTTATGAGAAAGACTTAAAGAGAGAGAGAGAGAGGAGAGAGAGAGAGAGGAGAGAGAGAAAAATTTTTTTAAAGTCTACAGATGAGGACAGCAGAGTTCAAGAGGTTGGACAGTGAAGATAAGAATGTAACAAGGGAATTATTATTATTGGGGATAAATTTCACCTGCTTTAGAATATCTCGAAAACCGTGTTCCTCAAAATAGACTGAATCTTAGAAAACATGTATCGTGTTTACCTGTGTTGATTGTGTACATTTTAATTCACTCTGTTAAAGCACAGCTTCCATACTTGAAGAAATTGGTCTTATCCTCAGGATCAAAGTCCCTCTCTTCTTCTTGAACTTCCTTCAGTTCCATGTCTTCAGCTCATCATCCCACAGCCATGTTTGTTTGCATCATGAAGTATTAGATCTGTGCTTTGTGGAATGTGAAGAGAGGCACACAGACATTGCTGCTTGCCATTTTAGCACAAAACTGCATTCAGTGTGTCAACAAAATGTGTGAAATAAAGCCTTCTTTGAAATTTATTTGTGAATGCAAGTTCAGGTCACAAAGAACTTCAAGGGAAACTACTCATGTAGTTTTTATGAGAGTAGTTTCACAGTTCAGAGGGAAAAAATGATGAGGGAGTCAGCAGACCTGAGCGTAAAATCACGGCACAGACTGAAGCCTATATTCCAAGAGATTTTAAAATTCTTATCTGCAAAGAATATAGGTGGTTTGTACATGTACATTATTGGAAAAATTTTACCCTTGCAAGAGGAACTACCTTACATATGAAATAATATACATTTAATTCCAGTATGTTTGTGTTTTTTTGTTTTGTTTGTCTTCATGAAAAAATGCATGGGGGTGTATGAAGGGAATGTATGCCAAGAAAATGATGAAAATCTTAAGTGTGAAATTTTATATGCCTTAGTTTGTGGTGCATGTCAATTTACAGTCTGTTCTAGAGGCAAGGTGGTGGTACCCTCCACAGCTGACTCTGCAGTGAAATGTTATATGCATTAGTTTGTGATGCATGTCAACTTACAGTCTGCTCTAGAGGCAAGGTGGTGGTTACCCTCCAGAGCTGACTCTGCAGTGAAATGTTATATGCATTAGTTTGTGATGCATGTCAACTTACAGTCTGCTCTAGAGGCAAGGTGGTGGTTACCCTCCAAAGCAGACTCTGCACTGCTGTATGTGCTGGCTCCTCCAGTCAGCATGTGTTGTCATCAGTCGAGGACTTTGTGAGTGGTGTTCTGCATGTATGCAGATCAGAACAGACACCAGAGTGATTCAGCAGTATTGCAGTGTCTGTTCTGGTGGGTTGCCTTGTGACAATCCTATATGGATAATTCAGAACCTTTTGGACCTTTGACTCTGAGACTGCGACAGAGGGAATCTGTGTGTAGCAGGGGGGGGGGGGGGGGGGGGGGGGGTTAGGGAGCCTGGGAGTCATGCCACTGAGAGAGCACAGGTGATGAGAGCAGCAAAAAAAAAAAAAAAAAAAAACATGTGAGAATCAGAATCAGAGCATGTGTGCTTTTATGGTGTCTGTATCAAGATGTGGCATCAGGCCATTAAATGAAGGTATCTCACTGTGTCAGTGCACGTCATCATCACCTATAAAGGATATACATCATCATCACTGTGTCATTCTTGGTCTGACCTACGAAGAAATGGTGGTGACGTTGGACCATGGAAAACCAAATGAAGTACAGTAAAAACGGAGTCGATGTGAAAGTGAAGGTACTCTTTTTTTCCAGTCAGCCTGAACCCCACACATTTTCCTGGTATCATCAAAAATGCCTTCACCTCTCACAACAAGTCAGTTTTTATTGTCTCTTATATTCTTAGTATTTACTCACTCTCTTATATTCTTAGTATGGTATCATCTAGATTCCTTTCTTCATCCATGGCATTGATTGTTGTTGTACCCTGGCTAAAAGACTCCAGGGATCATCCAAGCAGCCAAAGTACTTGAACACTATGGTACAAAAGCATCAGCTGGGGATGAGAACATTACGTGTGTGACCGATTTTGATTATCCGCCATGTGGGCAGCCACACTCTGACTTTGGGGGATTTTGGAGACTGATAATGGTATGTTAGGAGCTTGTCACAACTGAGGACAATCCCCGCATAACTATGCATGCATAACAGCCTTGATGCAGCCTTGGTGTTCTAGCCTATGTCAATTGTCTGACACAGCCTTAAGCCAAGGTGGCATAGCATTGATTGATTATTATGAAACACCATGTTTAGGACACAGTTTCAGACAGTCATTAACTGTCTGAAGAACTTTGGAGAAATGATGTACCCCTTTAAGGTCTCCCCAAAAGTTTGTGTGAATTTGATGTCGTACCATACCAAGTGGAAGTTTATTCAGTTTCCTGCAACGTTTCTAAGACTAATTACTGGAACTTTTTAGGTATTTGGAGATCCGTAGGAATATTGGTCTCTACCAAAAGTTTCATGGTTATGAGTGTTCTCTGTGTTTATTGATCAAAATGGTAAGTTCCCGTCTCTTACGTAAAGGTTTTTGTTTTGATATGACTGACAAGCAGACGACGGTATAAATTTACTATAGAAATATATCCTACTGGGTTTGATAAGTTGTCACAGGTGAGTACATTTTGTGCCCTTTTTTGACTACAAACACTGTTCATAGCTGCCAGCCCTCCCAAATTTTTTTCCGGAATTTCACAAATTTAGACTTTTTTCCCAGAAACCCAGAATGTAGAGGAAAAATTCAGAACTCCTGATTTTGTTTGGAAAATATGGGGTTTGGGGTTTTTTTTAAATAAGAATGATACATTACTGCAGAATAAGGGCCAAATGATGTTACGTGGATATTGGCAGTTATATGTTTGTAAAGTGCATTTTCTTTTTAGACCCCACATTTGTCAGCTGAAACACCAGGGCTTAGAAATGCTTTCAATCAATAGCTGAACCAGCCCCTTGACAGCCCACACAATCCTTTTTGTCTCCTGTTTCCTTAATTTTGACTCCAGGAGGTTTGCAGCTCTGCCTGTTAAAAGAAGAATGCATAAACCCTTGGTTTATTTGTCAGAATTATGCAGATTTCAGGCGCTACGAGCACAACAGTGGTGGGGTGTGCAGGCTCTAGCTGATAGCAGCGGCTATGCAAACCATGGTGGATGTTATGCCAGTGCAGACTTTAGCAGCGGTGGCTTTGTGTTTCAGAGACCCAGTGCACAGCCAGTGCATCAAACGACCAGCAGGACCACCCGGGGAGCGACGACACCCAGTCCACCGCATGAAGTGTCTGGCCTGCGCCGCCCTCCCCCCCCAACACCTGTTCAGAGCATCCAAGGCAATAGATGGAAGATGCTCCATCAGTAGCTGTGCAAAGTTGTGAATGCAGACTTGGCGTTATCTGTCATGCTGTTTTCCTTTCTGTGTTTTTTTTTTTTTTTTTTTTTTTCCCCTTTCTGGAAACAGTTTGTAGGTAACAAGGTAGGCCTTGATCAGAAGTTGATGCATTTTTGACGCAGTATGTTTGCGTCTTGACTCTCCATGCACTTCATAGTGACTGATCATTGATAATATATCATAATAGTGACCAACTTCTCTACTGTCCATCCCTCAACATTGTCCAAAAGTCAGACCATCTGCAAGTTCATTGTTACAAGTGTGGTGAGATGGCTGAGGGCATGGGGGGGAGGTGTGAATTTCATGCTGCTGAGTTCACATGTATGTGAAGCTTAGTGGCAAGGGGAGAAGATAAGCAGACCACGCTGATGCCAACATTGGAAGAGGGAATGTTTCGTGGAATATTGAATGTTTCTTTACACTCAGTGGTGGGTGTGTCTCCTCCATTCTTTGACACACTTTGATGCATGCATTGGCATGCACTCCACTCATTGTATGTGTGTGCGCGCACACACACACACACACACACACACACACACACACACACACACACACACACACACACACACACACACACACACATAAAATACATACACATAAATACATACACATACCACCACCACCACACATACAGTACAACACCACTGCATCATATACCACTGGCACTATACTCTACTCTGCAAGATCAAACCAGACCATGTTGCCACACTACTATGGTGTGTCACCACATTATTTAACATCACGTACACTCCCCGTAGCCACCCAGTCATATATCACCAAACCACATAACAACATCACACCACATGCATGACTACAGAATATCATACACCATCACAGAAAACTTTGTATCACATCTTATACTATATCAGACACTTTTATATAAAACCACATTATACAATACAATACATCATAGCATTTCATAACCATCACATCATAACACATCATACACTATCATATATCAATTCACCATCACATCACATACCACCTGATGCACGATCACATCACATCCTATCACATTATACACCACATTACGCCATACCCTATTATAACCATCACATCACATCACATCACATTATTTACCTTCAAATTATATGTGACCTGATATACTATCATATCACATCATACAGTTACATCGCATCACTTCCACACAACACATGCACCTCTGCTCCCTATGTCCTGTATACCACTGCATTGCATTATATATGATCATATCATCACATACAGCACCATATTACACATCATACACAACAGATCACCATACCACACATCACACACAGACTACTACACCACATCACATCCACTACAGATCACTACATCATATCGCGTTGTATGTAAGGGACCACCACACCACACCTCATCAGACACCACAGATCATTACCCCACAGTCACACACCAGAGACCACTACACCACACACACACACTCTACAAACCACTACAACACACCACATACGCCACAGACCATTACACAATACTCCATCATGCACTAGAGACCACCACATACCACAGACCAGTACACCACACACATCATACAGAGATCACTATGCCGTACCACATCGTACACCACAAATTTCAGTAACTCACCAAATCACACAGTACAGACTAGTACACCTCACTACATCATACACCACAGACCACTGCACATCGCCAAATCATACACCATAAACTACTGTAGCTCACCAGATCATACATCACATACCAGTACATCTTCCCACGTCAAACACCCAGAACGCTATAACACACCACATGCATCACACCATGTATTTATTTGCTCAAACCAGTCCATCAGGATAAATGACTTGGTGCCCCTTGTGTATTACCGCGGATGATAGGATTTACATGTTGACACCCAGTTGGCGGATTGGTTTTAGATGGTGAGGTTTGATTGCCTTGTTGGTAGTGCGCTGAAGATCAGAGAGCTGTTCTATCATTTGACTGGAGGTGAAGCCAGGTCAGTCGAGGTCTGTCTCTGTGCCTGTATCATAATGCCACATCATCAGTGTGAAATACGTGGACAGTGAAGAACCTGCATGCATTGCCTGTCAGTTGTATTCTGCCACCTCTTGTCTTTGTTCCTTCACTGGAACAAGACGTTATGAAAGGCATACCCAAGACACTTTTTGGTGTGCACCTGTGGAGGTATAATGTGGCTGGTAGCAGCAAGCAGACAGAGAATTGGATGATGTGGTTTCACTTCTTGAAAATGTAGGAGGACAAAAAAAAAAAAGATAAGTACCCATGAGGAGTGGGGACTGGGACAGAGCATTGTTTGATGAGCTCGTGGGTTGTGAAAATGCAGTGTGAACCAAATGAATACTTGAAAGGTTTGTTTGCAAGGGGGAAATATTAACAGTGTGGAAAAATGGGCACAGTAGGATCTTTCCCCTACCCCCTTCCCCAATATCATCATACTTGTGTGTGTGCTGTGGGGGGGGTGTGTTTTGAAACGTTTTTTGCAAATTATTGGAAATAGATCGCTGTTCTCAAGCTACTCATCAACTTTAGAGGGAAAGTATGAAAGAGATTAAGTCATTGAATGTGCACTGTATTTATACCTGATCAGAATTGGAGTAATTCCACATTTTGTACTTTATCTCAAAAACCACAAACATGAACAGAATATTTAGTATGGAGACGGATATGGGTGACAAAAAACGTGGATGCATAACAGTATGTATGATCTTGCATAAAGCATGGAGCTGTGAACTGAAATAAATGCTTTTTACATTTAAAGAGGAGATATTTTCTAGAATACCTTTTTTTTCCAAAAGGGTGAACATTTTTAAGATATTTTCTTGAATATCTTTAGTCAAAAAAGCAACCATTTTTTAAAGCATTTTGTTGACAAGTTCCATTACGTATTTGTAAAAAATGATAATAAGATTGCCCTATGTTCAGAATGTGACATGCTGAATTTTTGGTCCTCAAATGATTAGGTAGTGAGTGACTGTGAATCTTGAGCTATGAGTGACTGTGGGATGTGATCAGACATGTTTACCTTGACTGTGTTTCAATGTTTCACAGGGAATGGACAAAAACAAAACTACCCTCAATGACAGATATGTGTTGAAAGTCATGTAGTGGTGAGAGGAGAATACAAATTATGACAGGTAGTGTATTTAAAGTCATGCATCAGTGAGAAGAGAATATCAAATTATTAGAGATAATATATTGAAAGTCATACATGAGAGAGAGAAGACTGTAAAGTATGACAGATATTATGTTGAAAGTCACGCATCAGTGAAAGGAGAACATAAAAGTCTTTACACATTATGTCAAGCTATGACGCAACCTCAGTCTACCCAAACATGTGTTATGAAAAAGCTGTCCCATCTTGTTCTGCACCTGACATGGTGTGGTGAGGGTGTTGAAGAGTCCAGGATGGAGGCCATGTTTCAGATCTGTGGTTCAGGCCACAAGCCAGGCTGCCATGTCCCCTCCCCTGTCCACTGCACTGTGAGGTGGGGGTGTGAGTGGGTGCCAGTTCTCCAGGTTACACCAGGAACTGAGGTGCTGTGTGATGCTGGTGTTTAGCACACATGAAACCCCATGACAAGAGAATATGCCAGAATTCTGTAGAAAGACATTTTGATCACAAGAGCTTTGTGCTTGGTAAAATAGAAATCAGTGGTTTTCTGCACAGTCTGTAGTAATGATTTTCACTGACTGTTGTCAGCTTCATATCAGATGGGTCTTTTTTTTTCAGTTTCAGAAAGCTGAGATTAAGGAGCAGTAGTAAGGAAAAAAACTCTTTGTTTGGTATGTTATGTCCAGGAAAGACAGCAAAGTACAATGAAATTTAGGGGCAAACACTATACACCAAAAGGACCTGTTGAAACGTAGGTCTCCCACAGGAGTCGTTTAGTGTGTGAGTGGGTCAGTGCAAGCGATAGATATCTTCATCCCACGGAGAACTGAAAAATGGACTTGTGTGATTTTTTAGTCAAGGCGATTGGTTCTGAGCATTTTCTAGGCATGAAAAATGGACATCTGAAGTTAGTACGGGGGGCCAGTTTTCAATCAGTGTTGTCTTCAAACCGGGAGCAGATTTATCAGAAAATAGCAGTTGTTTCTTGAAGTGAGATTGAAGTATTTACGTGCATCATCAAGCTCATGATTGGTTTACTATTGGATATATGGTTGTGAGTGATTGTGAGCGAACAGTGCACATCTGTCACATGAAAGTAATGGACAGTCAGCTGTGGTGTATCGCCTTGCTGGACATGTTTGTCTACAAGGCTTTTCCTTTTGTCAGGTTTTCATGTAATGTGTGAAAACAGAAGGTCATCAACATTGGCAGAATCTGTACGTGCGTAACCAACATTTATTGACCAGTAACCATAGGTATAAAATAGAATGATAATTTTTTGGTTGTAGTTATAATAAATTATAATGATAATTTCCGGGTTGTTCTGTGTTTGGCATACATGTAATCAGTTATCTTGATTACCTTATTCCCACACTTCATCTCCTGTCATGATGAATGACGCATTGATAGTCACTACTGGTATGTTGTTTGATGATGACAAAGTGATGCTATCTTACAAGACAGGAGGCTTTTTTCTTTTGCCAGCAAGGTAAAACATCATATGGGTTCCAGCTCATAAAGCGTATATGGACCTTTTCATCCTTTCGTTGTTCTGTATGCTTGGAGAAAAATTTGCTGTGGACATTAGCTCCTGTTTTCCATAGACAAGTTCATTATCAGTGAGCTCAGTAGGCATGCCATACCAGTTTGGCTTTTTATCGTCAGCAGTTGTCATTCATGTATTGTAGTCATGGCATTTTGAACAAGGACCAAACTTTGGCATAGTTAAGTTAAACAGTGAGTATGTGTGGTGTTCGTGTCCTTCAGTTTAATGCCTTTTGAATTTAAATGATTTTAGTTAAAATGTTGTGTGTGTGTGCATATGAGTGTGAGTGTGTGTGTGTGTGTGTGTGTGTGTGTGCGTCCCTTTTGTCACAATATGTACATGGATCTGTTGATATAATAAACCCCCCAGTAAGCATCCAGAATAAACAGTGTACATAAGAAAAGAAGTCAAACGGGAGAGAGGGGTGGTCTAAGAGAGAGGCATTGGATGAGAACCTCCACTGAGAACAAAGATTCTTTCAGTCAACTCCTAATTTGCAAGAACAAACTTCCACAGAAAAAAAAAATCGGTGGGCTAAATACGGAAGCGTTTAATTATCTTTTCCTTGCTTTTGAGAATATCTGTCGAAGAACAAGGCGTCACATGTGCCTCTTCTGCCATGACTTTCTCTGAAAGATTATTGTTCTAGATTTACAGACATGACATGCTGTGCAGTGATTTTGTAGTCAACCTCATGGCAAGACGAGACGTGAAACTATCGTGAGCCTATATGTAACAAGAAGAGACATGGAAACTATCCAGAGCCTATCTGTAATCTGTAAGGATTAAGATTATGAGGTAATAGGCTTGCTTTGGTTTGATTTTTCACTTCAGGTTTTGAGTTGTATTGTTTGTGCCTGGATATATCTATAACATGAGGTCAGGCCTATCAAATAGAAAAACGCACATAATGTTTATTTGCTAACTGCCCATAACCTGATTATCATCCAGGATCTCCTGATGTCACAGTGTGCACATGTGATATGGATATTGAGCTTGATTCTTGTTTGAAACTGTGTGTTGCCTTGTTTTGAAGTTAGAAAGTATATTGGAATGTACAGCCAAATTTTGTTATAACTTATAATCAGAGTTTATTTTGCAAAGTCAGCAAAGCCCATTATATTGACTCAAAATATGATGTAACAACATAGCCTTGTCTCAGAACTATTTGATTTTATTGTCTTATCATCATCTTGATAATCTGATTATTTGAATCAAGAACACCCTGCACAGTGTGCCATTGTCTGGAACTTCTGCTTTGATTACCACCACAGGTTTTTCCTCTTCTTTTTTTTATTTTTAATTTTTTTTTTTTTTTTTAGGCACAAATACCCATCCATGATTGTGTATTAATTGTTGAACGTCATAGAGTATGGATGATTTTCATATTTCTACACACTGAACATTCATCCTTTGGTTTTGACACAACTCTTTTTTTTTTTTTTTTTTTAAACCAAATCTAGACTTGAGTGAACACAAATCCCACACCAGTATATTACCAACATATTTTTTTTCTTTGTTTCTTAGGAATGTCAGTTTAATCAGCTGTGAGCTGCAGAAACAAGAGTTGCACATAATCGTGGTGAGAGAGGAGGCAAAGGGAACGTGTACAACACTGTGTCTGTCTGACATGGGTTGTCGGAAATAATGATGTGATGTATGGAACTGTAAGGGTGCCCATTATTATAGCCAAGAGGAATCAAGTGATTCAAAAGAAGCATGCCAGTCCTAGCCGAACTGTATGCAGACAGAACTGAATGCAAACAGAGCAGTATACAGAGCTAAATGTAAAACAGAAGAATATGCACACAGAACCAAAGACATTGAAATGGTGTAACTGAAGAAATATGCCAACTGTCATTTTAGGTTGGTTAGAACCAGCTCTCAATGGAAATGAGAGGTGGCGAGGAAAGTCGTTATCATAAACTTAGATAATGTGAAGGATGATTAGATGCTGCCAAACGGTGCTTGGCCCTCAACACATCAAGGTTTTGTCCTTGGAACAACATCAGCAGCAAAAGCCCTTATGTTCTGGTGTCTGGGTGTTGTTGTGTCTGGAACAACCGCATTTCTTCATTTGCATTAGTTGCTTGACTTGCTAGTCCGTGTCTTCGTCAGTGCATGACTTGAAATGCTTTTGGTGGGATGGTGCAGACAGATCAGGTCATCAGACACTGCTGTTTGTCATGACTTCTGGGATACTGAACAGCTTCAGGTGACTGAAAAAAAAAGGAAAAAAAGAGATGCCAATTAAGACCATCCACCCATAATGAGTCGTGGTCACCATGTTGTCAGTCCAGTCTGTACGCTTCATTTTTTTTTTTTCCACTCTGAAAACCGGTTTCAGATCAGACAATGTCAGTGCTACAGTTAGTTCAAAGGGGTGCCTTAACCTCAGTCAGACTCACTGTGCCAAAGCTGCTGTCTGTCTGTTAGAGAGAACACCTCTCCACACACTGTTTTGAGAAATCTCTGTCAAGTTGGCAGATGTGTTCAAAGAACGTAACCATGTTAAAACTTCAGTGATTTTTATAATGAAAAAAAGGGTTTTTCCAACATCAGCAGAAAGCAGAGTGACTGCTTTCACAGTCCATCCAAACTCCATGTTAATGGTTGGCGTCTGTGTGTGTTGTTTGGATGACCACCCTGACTGTGGGAAAAACACTGCACAGCACTCGCCTGGAGATCAGCCTTCCATTCAGTGCTCACAGAGTGGTCAGTTTTCATAAACAATCAGCCGTTAAGGGGTCAGTCGTTTGAAACTTGACAACCATGGTGTGCACGATGGTATGAAGCTGATTAAGCGTGCTTTTGTGTGGTTTTTTCTTTCTGTTTTGATTGGCTGAATGGACAAGGATTCAGTGCTTTCGGACAGCTATAAAATGATTATTTGCAGTATGAGATGTACTGTCAGTCACATATAACCATTTTTTGTTGCTTCTTTTTTTTTGTTTGTTTTTTTTTTCTGGGAGATGGGGATGGGGGGGGGGGGGGGGGGGGGGGGGGGGGTTTTTTGTGAGGAGGGGGGATGAGGCCGTGTTGTTTCATGCTGGGGGATCAAGGACATGCACAGTTAGGGAAGGAGGAACTCGGAGAGAAGGGGGAACTCAGTTATACGTCAGGTTGTGAGAAGGTTTTCCTGTACAGAAGATACGTATGATATGCATTGACAGAAATCTTAACCGTATAGATTTAGCATGAAAGATTATTTTGAGAATTGTGATGAAATGACAGATTTTCAAGACGTTTGCGATTCTATTTCTTATGAAAGAGTGGAGGTCTTGTGTTTACCACAAGCAGTGTTTGAGGTCTGCTTCAGTGCTTAACAGTCTTATTGACATGGGTAAGTTGGTGTTTATTGCACCACTAACACTGGGTTTTTTGCTTATTTTGGGATTTTAATCTCTTGTTGCCCTTTCTTTTGTTTGAGTGTGTGTGTGTGTGCGAACCTCTTCCCCGCCGTGTTTTTATGGAGAGTTATCAGTCAGAGAAGCCCAAGCCTTGGTGTTATGCAAAAGAAGAGAAGGCTTTAACTTGGTTGCTTTTTTTTTCTGTTAACTTTTTTAAGGGGTTATGTTTTGTTTATTTGAGTCTGTTCTCCATTTCTTGTTTGTCAGCTGATGAACTGGCTAATTTGCTGTGTGATTGCTGCTGTGTATGTTTATATGAGTTGGTTTCCTTTGGTTTCCTTTTGTCTTTCTTTCCTGCGTCGTCATTGCTGTATGTAGAGGTGTCGCTTTTCAGGCCAAGGTGGGAAATCTGGCCAATAATGAACCTGAAATTGGCCTTTCAGGACAAGTCAAATTTTGTGCAGTTCAGTTCAGGTTTGCAAAAATTTCACTGTGACTTTTCGGGCATTAGCGGTTCCACTTTTAAGGATCAGGCTGGAAACCCAGTCAAAAATATGGAAAAAAAAAGAAAAGAAAAAAATGCCTTTGAATGCAGTCGCTGATAGTTTGGAAATGCTTTCAACATGATCCTTTGGAAAGCCCAGTTTCTTTTATTTTGCAATGATTTCAGAGCATAAACAAGGGAGAACGGATAGACTTGTTTGCAGCAAACAGTGATTCCTGTTCTGATTGGTCAAACCCTGAGTGCAGCATCATCAGGACCATCTTTCATTGTGTGATATTTGCTCTTTGCTGTGCAGTTCAATATGTCAGCAGGTAACACCTTGACAAGCGAAAGAAGTTTAGTGAATGAGATATTTCAGCATAGAGTTGAGTGGGAAAAGGAAGGGGCAGTTGTCTTGGTATGGTGAATATAATGATCGAGAAATGAAGAGCAAGTTAATGTTTAAGTAAGAAGATCAAACATGTTGTCATTCCCCCCCAAATCCTGCTTTTATAACATTTGGAAGATCAAAAGTCCCCATCCGATCCCCACCCCCACTCACACTTATATCTTACTGCCTACAGACTTTGAGAAGCAATTTCCAGGCATGGAAAATATTTTAGAACCAGTTTTTCAACCTGGTCACTAAGGTATCAAGGCATCTTTGTGTATGCGAGTGGCGTGTTTGTCCATGGACATGTTCAAGTACAGCAGAAAGACAGTAGCCTACTGATTCAGTTGAACTGGCAGTCTTCACAGCACCATGTGTATAGGTATTTTGAAATTACCGATAAGTGTTTTGTTGCTTTTTTAAAAACTGTTATTTCTCTCTAATGACACAAGTTGTCATCTGCATTTCACTGGTCTTCTCCATGGGGGGGGTGACCAGGAGGTTGCCACTAAATTCAGGGTGGTCTGAGGGTTGTGTGCAGACCCTGGGAGTGTGGTGGTGATTCCTGCGCCTTCTGGTCACTAGGTCCTGGCATCTGCTGTGTGGAGGGCCATCTAGAGGAATGCAGGGTGAAGGCTGGTCAGTAGGTCCGTGCTCACTCACACACAGGTCCGTGCCCACTCAGTCCTTTTCCAGTGTGCTTCCAGGTGCATCTGGGTTCTCTGTTGGTGCTGTCCAGTTTTCTGAAGCAGTCTGGATGTTGACAGTCATCTTAGGCTTTGGCCCAGTCTAACAGGGATAGGTGATTTTGTTTGGCAGAATGGGAGACTGCTGGCATGGCTTGACCATTCTGTTTGTGTATAAAGTCCTTGTGCTTGTATGAATAATTGCACTGCATGGATTCTGTCTGTCCTATCTCCAAAACAATATTTCCAGACATGCGCAGGGTTGTATACAGCAAGGAAAAAGAGAGACAGCAGAAATTCATGGAAACTCAGCTTCTGTATGGGAAGCATGGGTGATGACCAGTCTCCCATACTGCAGGCATTTAGCACCAGCACCTGGCAGCACAGACATTGCTGGTGGGTCATTAGGGGTATAGTAGTAGCAGTGCTCTTTGTATGTTAAATGACACCAGACTCTACTAAACATCACTAGTGATGAGACAGCAGTGCAGTGTCTCCCAAGGTGGGGTGGCCTCAGAGCAACCCTGTGTGGCTGTGTTTGGGGGAGAAGAAATAAGCAATATATGGGTAACACAACCGAGAGGATTTGGAAGATAGGCACAATACTAAATCAATTACAAAAATAAAAAAGAATTATTGCTTTTACTTTAAACAAAGTTTCCAACCAGTACAAAAATGCCAAGAAGGTAGCTTGATCATGTTAATCAGTGCGCGCGCGCACACACACACACACACACACATATATATATATATATATATATATATATATATATATATGAAGATACTCCAAAAAGTCAATTCACACACACACAGTAGTACATTGTATGATTTGAACCATCCTAGTTGAAACAGAATGATGAAACGTTATGAATTACTGTTGAACTGTCTTAATTGAAAGTGAATGACGACAGTTACCATCTGCTGGAAGAGAAGGCAAGAGCAAATTCAGAACTGAGAATTCCCCGGAGTTCTGGACCCCTCCTCCACCTTCCCTTGCCCTGTCCTGAAAAACGAGGAACAGGGGAAGGACTGGAAGGACACATTCCAGAAGGGAGGGAAAGGGAGGATGCAGAACAAGTCAAATTTTGGTGGTACAAGATGTCATGAGCTAATGCTGTAGGCAGTGTGCACATTATGTGTGTGTCATCTCTCTGCTTCATCTTGGGCTGTCTTTCCCCACTCTACCAATCAAACAACTTTTGTGCTGTATTTGGTCAGCAAGTTTTGCTGCTAGAGCCAGCTTCCACAACTGTTGGCGAGTGAACTCTGTGTGTAATTTATTCTTTTGTTGCCCTTACCTCCCCCCCCCCCCCCCCGCCTCACAACCCTTCCTTTGCTCAGCAACTCTTTCGTCAATGTCTCCACCTTCTCCCTTGCTCAGTTTTTTTTTTTTTTACCAATGAATACTTACTGTTAAAAGGAATTAGATCCTCTCCTCCATCCCTCTGCTCCTGCAGATGTTGATATTAAGGCATTGAGCAGATGGGTTTGTATGTTTCTCCTTCCTTCTGTCCTTCATGCTGCATTCTAGTATGCATCCATTTTATTCAGAGCACTTTTGTCCAACAAGTTGAAGAGATCCTTCATGTGTTGAACCTCATGTATTGAAGAGTGTATTGTCTTTTCTGGATGCGTGCTTGTGTAAAGGTCTTCTTGTTTTCTTCCATGCTGACCAGTGTGTCCAGCCAGCCCACGCTTTCCAGGCACTACAGGCTGGTGTGTGGGGGAAAGGCAGTGCTGTGTGTGTGTGAACTGCTGGGCAAAGGACTTCACAGTGCTGGTCATTCGCCCCCCACAAGACCTGTGTGTAAATATACTACTTGGGATGATGATGATGTTGTCTGTATTCTGATCAACTAATATTTATGCAATTTAGACCTGTTGGGTGTACCATAGAGTGACGGGGACAAGTTTCAGCACACCCACTTTTGTTTCTTGTTGTCGTTTTCTTCGTTTAGTGTTCAAGAGGAATCTTGAAGATGTTCATCGTTAGCGTGGAGAATGTTGAGTGTGGGTGCATGGTTTAGTTTGGTGCTCTATTCTTCCTTTTTTTTTTTAACACTTGGGTGCATGGTGCACAGCAGGACACAAAGCCAAGGGTTGGGGTCATGATGACCTCTCGGTGGATGAGGTCTCTCAATTTAAGGGGGTGGGGAGGAGTGGGGGGGGGGGGGGGGGGTTCAGTGGACTCCCATAGTGTTCATCTCTACATCCATCCTCGTCTGATGTATACAGTCATTAATTAAAGGAATGAAGAAGTACATGTCCATAGTGTGAGTGCATGACTGAGTGTCCATTCAGATTTCAGTGTGGTCAACGAGGCATCACTGCATGTGGACTAGCCCACAGATGTTATACCACTACTGTAACCTATGAAACCACAGCATGCATGATTACACACTGACATTTATGTATTCCAGTGCATATCAGAATTTGAAAGCAATCAAAATTGTTTTCCCGATTCCGTAATGATATCAAAAACCATTCACTCTTGTAATTGTCAAAACTACATCAGTATTGCTGGAAAAGCTGTTGGTATTCACTTTAAAGATTAAAACCTGTAGCCAGAATCCCAGACGTTTGCTTCCTTAGCTTTTAAGTCTCTATATCTGCTCAAGAGTATACTGACAGCCTGTACAACGAAGAGCTATCGCCCACAATAGGAGTCAGTAGCACTTACCACGCCCAGTCTCTCTTCACCACCCTCCCCCCTCCAGTCTTTACCTCATCTCCCCTGAATGAAGGTGATCACCAGGGCAGGGTGTATGCAGCTCACTTGAAGAGAGCTTCAGCCATGCAATTGTTTTTTTTTTAATACTGCAAGAGAGTGTTTTTGTCACAAGCAGAATTTCTGTATATGTAATTTTGTTTGCAAATTTCATTACATGCAAGCTTTCACAATGAAGAATCAAAACAAACGAACTCATGAACTTTAATGGAGATGAGGAAGAAAAGTTCTGCTATAGGTGCAGATAAGTTCATAAAAAAAAGGGTCTCTGGCAGTGAAAAACATAGAAATTCTAACACAAGTTTCCATGAGCACATTAATTGCCAAACAGAATGTAAACAAAGTCAAATATGTGATGTAATGTCATGCACACACACTGACACATACGCACACATGCTCTGCAGCACAGCACACACAGTCGTTCATGCATGCATACACATGCACACACACACACAGAGTCTACATACACACATGATGATTCACATCTTGAATATTGAGTCATGAGCTAATCTAAATGCTATTGGAGAACTGGGAACAGCTGGCACATAGGACTGTGTGGATCATCACAGTAATCTTTGTTACAGTAACCTCCATGATCAAAATCACTGGTTAGTTCTCAGTTCAATGATGAAAAATTCATCTTTCTCTAACATTCCAAAACTGTTGGGTTCTGTCCCACACAGCCACTGTAACGCACTTCTAAAGACAGTATTGAAAATGCTTTAAGTAGCTGCTGTCAATCATATGCCATGTACTGATGACTTCGACACCATGCAGCATCCTTCAGCCTTATCATCCATTGAATTGGGCTTTACAATAAATCAAATAGAATGAATGTTTCTTAAATGTTCCACAATGATCTTCAGCTTATTATGAACATATGGTCATGTTAAGGGACAACAGGAAATTTTTTTTTCTTTTATTCTTTACTAATTCTCAGCTTGTCCCTTTATAACGTAGCTGATTTTTTATCTCCAAAAATACATTTGATCCCGTTTTGCCATTTATGAGAAAAGACATCAATATGATTTTTTCATGATACAGACTAACATGGCATGACACCTGGACACAAATCAGAGGCAATTTAATTTCACACTGACACCTTCACACAAAGAAAACCCACAAAGATAAAAACACAGGGAGCTGGCTGATCAGGAGAGAACAGGGAGTGTAGTCAGGTGGGGAGCATCACACGAGATCATCCAAACTTCACCTGGTACTGCAGTACTTTGGGTCAAGCTCTTCATACGTCGTTGACACTCTCCACTAGGACCCAGTCCATGTCCTTACAGAAGGCAATGAGAAAGAGATCAGCCCATCTTTTAGGAAACAAGAAATCTGAACAGTGACTCTTCAATGACAAAGGCAATAGTGATATTAACAAAACGTAACCATTGAATGAATATTATGTATGATATGGTAAGAATATGCCTTGCAATTAGTGCTTACCACAATGATTTGCTGTTGACAAAATGTAGGAAATGAGTCGAACAGTTGTTTCAAATGAAGTCTATGACGACTGGAGGTACTTTCCGTTTCAGGCTGCATGTCGATCTGTGCTTTCTCATAGGGGAAAGAGCTGACAGGGTTCAACTTTCCTGACTTTGTCGTTCAATAATTTCCTTCAGATCAGGTTTACAGCAGGATATATCACGAAAAGTGATGCAAACTAAGGGCAGACCTGTCATGCTCTCAAACCAAATTACAACTAAGCAGCATCATTGTCGTCCGCTCAATTCACCCCAGTGAAATAGACCACAGATCGCCTCCAAATTGGTGATGGACTAATATAAGTCTGCTTTCTTGATGACATCAGTTTTGAACCCTTCACGCCTGTGTCTGATGAGTTCTTGTATCACGCAAAAATTCTTCGTCATTAACAGAGGGCGTAGTAGATGCTGTGTACTGTATGTCAGTTAGGACAAACACCCCTGAACACCACATTAGGACTGAAAAGCAAAGCAGGGTTTCCTCTAGAGAGTGTCTGTGTGGGTAACCTGACATGGTCGGTATGGGAATTTGTAGGATCAAACAGCGAAGGAGGGGAGTGATGCCAGAGAGGTGTAAGCTGGAAAAAAAAAAGCAACTCCACAATGGGTTCAAGTGCTTAGTTAAAGATTGAAAACTATTAAACGATAGTTCTTAAAAATCGAGTGGTAAAAAATCACGAATACCTATATTTTACCGTGGTAGACTTTGAAGGGAAAAAAAAAAGTACAAAAGAGGGGAAAAGGCATCGATGATTTCAATCATCTGTGGGCAATAAAGTTACTTTGAATTCCATCTAGATACATTAATCATTCTCTTAGTAAGTAAAGAGCGTGACCAACCACCAGCCTGCCATGAGATCATCTTACCTCCCCCTAATCAGTTGCAGCAACAGGAGCAGGCCGACTGGTTTATTTCTTCAAAGCCTTGTCAATACTGCTCACTATGGTCCTCAGTTTGGCGTCAGAATCCACGTAGCCAGCTCCGTTCTGGAACACAGACGGTCAACAGAACCATCATCAGTAATCAGAAGTGAACTTTTCGTTGTGAGGTTTGTTGGAAAGGAGAGCCGTAAAGGGGAATATGGTCTACCTTCCCTCGATGGAGACGTTCAGTCACACACACACACACACACACACACACACACACATTGCATGCATGCAAATGAACACATAGATGGATAGAGAGAGAGACTCTATAGACAGGTAGTAGTCAAACGAAGGGACAGATAGATGCATGGGTGGGACGGATGGATGAATGCATACTTAGATAGCATGATAGACAGACAGACAAACAAATGGGAATTGACAGAAAACGGATAGGTAGGTAGATATAAACACGCACACACGCTCGCACGCACACACATGCGCGTGCACAGAAAGACAGATGGAGAGAGAGGGACAGTGAGAGATTTTAAATGAGAGAGAGAGATTCAGTAACAAATCCGGGCGACTGATCTGTCCTGGAACAGTACTGTGACATGCGGGCGACCACCACGCACAGAACGGCTGACGAAAGGCTTACCTTCTTGGAGTGAACCAGCTCCTCCCCCACCCACACCTCGAACCATCCGGTCACCTCCTGGGTCCCCTCGCCAGTCTGCGCGTGCACACACACACACACACACACACACACACACACACACACACACACACACATCGCGTACGTCACATGTAAACGCTTTTGTATATGGATTCACGCTTACACACACACACACACACACACACACACACACACAACACACGAGTTTGCACGCACATTCGCAGAATGGAACCCATAGCAAATAATTTTCCCAGTAATAAACTGCTTACCGCTGTCAAGTCATTGTAGAGCTAATGGATGCTGTTCCAGAATAGTGAACTGCTTTCTGAAGGCAAGTCTATGCAAAACTATACGGTGTTATTCCAGAACTTTCAAATACACTGCAGAGGGGGACATGTGAACCACGTCAGTGGCTGTAATCATTTCATGAATCTGTTTGTCGGGTCGACGTTCATCCCGTTTAAACTGCCAGACAGGGTGCACATGTCACATTTGTGTACCTCACAGCTGGAAATCCAGAAGACAAAAGAAACTGAAACAGGGAAGAGAATAAACTCTCGGCACGTGAACATCAAACCCCTCGACAGATGAAGAATGCCATGCCCTGAGAGGAGTTGAAGAATATCATGCGCTAAGGAGATGAAAATTTATATCATGCCCTGTGGAGATGAAGAATGCCATTCCCCGAAGAAAATGAAGTATGCCATGCCGTGAGGAGATGAAAAAAGTATCATGCCCTGAGGAGATGAAAAAGATCATGCCCTGAGGAGATGAAGAATGACATGCCCTGAGGAGATGAAGAATGCCATGCCCCGAGGAGATAAAGTATGCCATGCCCTGAGGAGATGAAAAATATCATGCCCTGAGGAGATGAAAAATATCATGCCCTGAGGAGATGAAGAATGCCATGCCCTGAGGAGATGAAGAATGCCATGCACTGAGGAGATGAAGAATGACATGATCCGAGGAGATGTCGATTGCCATGCCCTGAGGAGATGAAGAATGCCATGCCCTGAGGAGATGAAAAATATCATGCTCTGAGGAGATGAGAAATGCCATGCCCTGAGGAGATGAAGAATGAATGCCCTGAGGAGATGAAGAATGCCATGCCCTGAGGAGATGAAGAATGACATGCCCTGAGGAGATGAAGAATGACATGCCCTGAGGAGATGAAGAATGCCATGCCCTGAGGAGATGAAAAATATCGTGCCCTGAGGAGATGAAGAATGCATGCCCTGAGGAGATGAAGAATGACATGCCCTGAGGAGATGAAGAATGCCATGTCCTGAGGAGATGAAGAATGCCATGCCCTGAGGAAATGAAGAATGACATGCCCTGAGGAGATGAAGAATGCCATGCCCTGAGGAGACGAAAAATATCATGCCCTGAGAGATGATGAAGAATGCATGCCCTGAGGAGATGAAGAATGCCATGTCCTGAGGAGATGAAGAATGCCATGCGCTGAGGAGATGAAGAATAACATGCCCTGAGGAGATGAAGAATAACATGCCCTGAGGAGATGAAGAATACCATGCCCAGAGGCCATGAAGAATGTTATGCCTTAAACAGATGAAAAACGGCCTGCCCCAGAGAAATAAAGAATGCCATATCCTAGAAAGACGAAGAACGCCACGCCCTGAAGTCATGCAGAACGCCATGAATTAAACAAAATAATGGAAAGCGCATGCTCTGATTAGATGATGAAGGCTGGGCCCTGAACAAATGATGAACGCCATGCCCTATACAGATGATGAACATATTGAGAGAGAGAGAGAGAGAGAGAGAGAGAGAGAGAGAGAGAGAGAGAGAGAGAGAGAGAGAGAGAGAGACCAGACAGACAGATAGAGAGAGAGACAGTCCGAGGGGGAGAGAGAGAGAGAGAAAACATTGCAAGATTGTTCTTTTCTTTCAATCGCAGTCAATGAAAAAAATATACCTAGACAGTTTGACACCTGCCTGCTTCACGCCAGGAAGACTACGTTTTAAACACAGAGAGAGAGAGAGAGAGAAAACATTTCCCTGATAAAAAAAAAAAAAAAAATCGGGGGGGGGGGGGGGGGGGGGGGGGGGACTAGGGGGGGGGGGGGGCTGTTGGGGCAATGCTGTTGGTCAATGCACGCACAGACCGGCCCAGGCAGACATGCAGGCGTGCAGACGGATGGACGGACAGAAGTAGATCTTAAAAGAGTACTTACGATTTCCAGCTGATCCTCGAACTCATCTTCAAGCTCGTCTCTCAGCCTGTGGAACTGCACAATGCCAAGGATCTATCAACTGTGTGTCTTAGAACAGTCGTTTGAAACTGCTACTACTGCTATACTGCTGTCTGCTGCTACAACAACAACAACTACTACTACTACTACTACTACTACTACTCGTTTTTCTTCTCTTTTCTCTCTCTCTCTCTCTCTCTCTCTCTCTCTCTCTCTCTCTCTCTCTCTCTCTCTCTCTCTCCCTTCCCACCCCCCTCTCTCTCTCTCCCTCTTTCCCTCCCCCGCCTTCTCTCTCAATTATGTATACAGTACACACACATGAGCGTGCGAGCATGCATACACACATGCGCACAGAAACACAAGCTGTTTGCTGCATGCTATGTCATTTTCTCATCAAGCAAATTCCGTCTATACTAAATGCGCGAGACTCGATTATAACTCAAAACATCTGTGTGAGTCCAAGTTAACCAATTAAAATTACAAAAAAAAAACATGACACCCCCCCCCCCCCCCCCCCAAAAAAAAAAAAAAAAAAAAAAAGGAAAAATAAAATCAATCAGAAACTCTAGAAACCAACAGCACACACACACAAAAAAAATCCGAAATCTTTATGTGTCAGGACCTCTCACAACCTTTTTTTTTCTTTTGGAATTTCAAGATAATAGCACCGTCGATCCCCCTTCTTCTCTCCCCCAACCCCCTCTTCAGTGTCCCCTCCTTTCCTCTCCCCCTTCACACCAGTCTCCTTTGGATGCGTGCGCGCGCGCGCGCGCGCGCACACACACACACACACACACACACACACACACACACACACACACACACACACACACACACACACATAACATTGAAGACCATATGTTCATTTAAGTACGAAAGAACGAGCAAAATACATTTAATTTAAAAAAAAGAAAAGAAATACACTATGTGTTTGATGTCCCCCCCCCCCCCCCCCCCATCCCCCCCAAACTTCTCAAAGAGAGAGAGAGAGAGAGAGAGAGAGAGAGAGAGAGAGAGAGAGAGAGAGAGAACATGAAAGGGGCGGGGAAGAGGGTGAGAACAGTGAAATCATTGCTTGCATGAGGTATTCATTTTCTTGCACACACACACACGGAGCGTGGACGGGGTGAGAGTGGGGGTGACGGTGGAGGAACAGGGCTGGCGGAGGGAGGAGTCACCCCGGCCTTCCCTCGCCACGCAGGCGTGTCAGGGGAAACAACTCCCATGACGGGGTCATGTTTAGAACAACAGCTGCGCCTTCTGAATCTCTCTCTCTCTCTCTCTCTCTCTCTCATGCATATACGTCACACCACAACGACCTGTCAATAGAACACAGACTCCATTTTGTGAATAACATATGTCTATTAATGAGGCTGGTAATCTGCTAATCGCACCACGCTCACACATGGAGTGGTAGCGTGGTCCGGTTTCCGTAACGAAATGATGAAGACTTGGTCAAGGCTTTAGGGACAATTCACCGTGACCGAGCGTGGGCGTCAAGGTCTTGAAGGCCACCGTCGGACCATGGCATGAGGTCACACGCCACAATTAGGATTTTGCGCTAAAACACTACATAATCGATGTCAGCGTTTCGACAGCGTTTTGAGACCTACTGCCATAAATTTGAGCCAGCACTTAATAATTAAACTGATAACTGAATTGTAGAACGGGGGCCGGAATAGCCCAATTGGTAGAGCGCCGGACTTGAAATCTAAGGGTTGCGGTTTCGAATCTCCGCCGGGTCGTTTCGGTACCGGGGGATTTTTCTTTCGAGTTAGCATTGGTTCTGACTCCATTTCCCAAACAGTCCTTCAAATGAGACTATAAACCGAGATTCCGTGTGTGAACACAACATCTTGCAAACACGTCAAATCCCATCACCAACTTTCGGAAGAGAAGGCCAGTTTGGCCGTTGGTATGGATGACACATTACACATAGCATGCACCTTCCCCGAAGATGGAGTATGGCTGCCATAATGGCCCAAACTCCACTCCCTTCGTTGGGCAGATGGGATTAATACCTGCCCGTCTATACAGGAAGTGTCCGCAGGAGTATTATTCCCAATTATTCCCCTTGTTTCGGGGGAGGGGGTCTTCAACGATGCGGTCACAACCTTCAAATACATGATCTTCCCCTGAGTTGACATGCCCTTTGCACCCGGGTCACCCGTGACCCAATCATTGCGCCAGCTCTAAGCCCCCCCAAATATTCTCGTTCCTTTGATTTTTAATATATCTGTTTGGAACCTTGTACCTTGATGGCCATATGAAAGAAAATGAGGACACAATAAAAAAAAATTCTCAAAAAATCCAATTGTGCCAGTCTATATAAATGCTCGACTCCTTAAGCAAGGCCTTGTCGCAGTAAGTTTTGGTGTCCAGCCGGAATGAGGGAAGACGGAGCGACATACCCCGATCTGCATCAGGTAACGGTTGTCTGCTGGGTGAGCAAAAGGGTTTTTCAAGCCGAAAACCAGACCCCCACGAGTGGCTCAAACTCACGACCATCGGCTATGCAGGCACATGCTCTAGCCACTAGTCCAAGTCCGGACTTTTTCCTCTTTTTTTTTTTTTTTTTTAATTAAACCACAGATGTCTAGGATGCCTGTGATTGTTATTGTGGTTCTCAGTTTCAGTTTCATCAAGAAAGTGTTAGTGTGTGCAGAATAGTCCATATACAGTACACACGCCAAATGTGCTAAGCTCCAAGACTGCAGAGTGCAGGATTCACAACTGATGGACAAGTAGGTTAATATCTAAGATGACAGGATTTAGGGCGAGGATCTTATGGATACAGCTTTAGCAGATTTCTGACCTGCGCATAAGCCCCAACGCACTGGTCACACCTTGGGAAGGAAGAGCTGGGGCGGAAGAAACGAGGAAGGGTGAGGAGGGGGCGGTCGATGTGTGAGATTGACGTCTCATTGGCCGAAGGCCTTTAAAGACGGTTTCCCAAAAGAGGAGGCGGCTATAGTTTCGTTCGTGTTAGGGATAGCCAGCCAAGCAGAAGTTGTCTATCCTTCTTTTTTTTTTTTTTTTTTTTGTCCTCCAGCCTCCAATTTTTTTTTAAACTTTTTTTTCTTTTTTTTCCCCCTTTTTTAAAAAATGTATTTATTATTATTTTGTTGTTGTTATTGTTCTTTCTTCTTTTTCTTTTTCGAACCGTGGGGCCTCCATCCTCCTATTAATTGTTTTCCCACTGTCACCACGTTTTTTGTTTTCTTCCACCTGACTCACACTCACCACGCATTGCCTGTGTGTCTTTGTTTTTTTGTTGTTGTTTTTTTTAAACAGATGGGCATTCTCTCGCTGATCTTAAAGTTTTAGCGTTTGATACAAAACGTTGAAGTTGTCTCTCCAGGGAGCACAGATTAAGTAGACAGGCCAAGGTCGTTAGCCTTCCTAGGTCTCTATTTTTTTTTGCACAAATGATGAACACCACACACACACACACTCACAGGTATGCACACACGTGTGTTGTCGTGGGCGTACACACACACACACACACACACACACACACACACACACACGCGCACACACACACACGTGCGCGCGGACACACGCACGCACGCACACACACACACACACGTGCGTGCGCGCACACACATACACATACACACAAAAAAACAATACATGAGACTCGCGCGAGCATGCAGACACAGAGAGAGAGAGAGAGAGAGAGAGAGAGAGAGAGGGGGGGGGGGGGGGGGGGGGGGGGGGGGGGGGGGGGGGAGGAGGAAAGAAAAAAAAAGTATGAAAAGAAGAAAACATCCAAAAGAAATTAACTTACCCTGGGGGCGTATCCTCATACTCCACTGAAACAAAATGGCAAAGTGACGAACGAATTTTCCCCAGTTATGATCACTGCGACTTAGTGTGTGTGCGCGCGCGCGCGCGTGTGTGTGTGTGTGTGTGTGTGTGTGCGTGCGTGCGTGCGTGTGTGTGTGTGTAAAAATGTATGTGTATGTGCGCATGTGTAAAAATGTGTGTGTGCGTGCGTGCACGTGTGTGTGAGTGTGTGTGTGTGTGTGTGTGTGTGTGTGTGTGTGTGTGTGTGTGTGTGTGTGTGTGTGCGTGCGTGCGTGCGCGCGCGTGTGTATGTGAAAATGTATGTGTGTGTGTGTGCGCGCGCGCGCGCGCGCGCGCGCGCGCGCGCGCGCGCGCGTGTGTGTGTGTGTGTGTGTGTGTGTGTGTGTGTGTGTGTGTGTGTGTGTGTGTGTGTGTGAATGCGAGCGTGCGTGCTAGCGCGCACGCTCGCGCGCGCGCGCGCGCGCGCGCGTGTGTGTGTGTGTGTGTGTGTGTGTGTGTGTGTGTGTGTGTGTGTGTGTAAAACGCTGGGAAACTTCAACAGAGCGAACAAACAGCTAATCTTAGTCGCACTAGACTGAAGGTGCATCAAGACCTCCACAAACAGCCTGAACTTTATCGCAGTTGACAGACCCTGCATCAAAACCTGACAAATAGTTTGAACTTTTTGTTGCAGTTGACAGATGTTGCATCGAGACAAATAAACAAACAAACAAACAAAACACCACCCTTCAGCTTCAACTTTATCGCAATAGACAAATGCTGTCATGACCACCCCAACAAAGAGCCTAAAGTTTTATGACAATAGATGCTGTATCAAGACCCGATGACCAGCCTTAACTTTGTTGCAATCGACAGTTGCTGCATCACGACTCCAACAGACAGCCTGAACTGTGTTGTACAGGCAGATGCTGTATCATGATCCAAACAGACAGCCTGAACTGTGTTGTAACAGACCGATGCTGTATCATGACCCCCAACAGACAGCCTGAACTGTGTTGTAATAAACAGAAACCGTCTTTAACAGAAGATCTTAATGCTGATTTTTATAAGCTATCCAGCATGAATTTGCATACCTTAAACAACATCATCAGCGAGAACAGTGAGAAACAACACCAAAATCAGCGCAGAGAAAAACACTGCATCATCAGTTGCGTCTCTACCTACTTCTACCTCATTATCTTACAAGAAAATGAAACTGGGCTACGAACATTTAGGCCTACTTGTCTGACGCCAGATGTGATTTAATGCATTCACATCCACTGAGCGCAGTTGCACAATCATGAATATCCCAACAATGCCATTCATTCTCAAACGAAATTGTCCCAAGCACACATCTACTGAGAGGAGCAAAATATAAACAAACACACAAAACAAGGCGCAAAGTGACGTTTATTTCATACACAGTGCGGGCGAATTTTCGACAAATAAATATGTGTGTGTGTGTGTGTGTGTGTGTGTGTGTGTGTGTGTGTTTTTTAAAAAGCAACCAACAGAATTTTAAAAATGCACCCTCCCCCTCCCTCCCCCATCTCTAGCCAGTTTTGGTCAGCTTGAGAATTTGCAAGTTCACTACGCACTGGGGAGTATTGTTGCAGACTGAAAGTGATGAAATCGTCTGCATTGTTGCTGCTTCTCCTCCTCCCCCCCCCCCCCCCCCCCCCCCCCCCCCCCCCCCCCGTCCATTCCCCTTCCCCGATTCCTAAAATAAACGTTCAGGTCCGTTTGATCGACAGCTTGAAACTGTGAAGCGTGAACGACAATAACCGAAGGGCATCCTTTCTCAGGGGTGTCTCTTTCTTTGTCCTGTGTACTTCTGTGTTGGTATCGCTGCTGGGTGATTTTGGTGTAGACAGCAGAACTCATTAGTTATGGGCGTGTTATTCTCACGTCACAGAAGCAAAGAGTTCTTCCTTTAATAAAAGATGCTCTCGCTTACTCGCCTGGAATGGATATCCCCGTCTGTCAGATTCCCTATGATAGTGAGTGTGGGCGTGAAACTTGAATGCAGCTTAGAAAGATGGGCTCCCCTCCCCCTCCACCCCCCTCTACCCCCACTCTTCCCCTCCTCCCTCCTCCCACCCAAGCGCAGCGCGCCGCACTCTCTAGCCCTCCCACCCCACCCCACCCCACCCCCTCCCCCTCCCCTGCAATCCTTTTTTTCTAAAGTTAACTGATATATCCTCATTAATATCTTTTTTCACATAACATTCGGCTGATACTGTTTAATATCAAGCGGGAGATACTTGGACGATGATATCAGGTTCCGGTTCAGACGACTGACAGATTATAACAGCTCTACAAAGTGCAGCCTGTGTCCGATGCATTGAACTTCGGGTGGAAAAGATGAGAGGTCACCTCTTCAGTGGATGTCCCCTGGCTGACCACTCCAGATGCGTCCACAACTTCAGTGAGCTATGATGATAATACAATTACTCCAATTTATTTTCATTGATTTGTTTCATCTATTGTCAATTGATTTATCATTATTGTTAGTAGTATTAGTAATAGGAGTAGTAGTAGTAGAAGTAGCAGTAACAGTGGTACTGGTGGTGGTGTGGTAATAGTAGTAATACTAGAAGAAGTGGTAGTAGTAGTAGTATAGTAATAATAGAAGTAATACTAGTAGTAGTAGTAGTAGTAGTAGTAGTAGTAGTAGTACGTTGTTATTTCAAATTAAGTTTTTGGAATCAGCCATCTGCTTGCTCATTCATGGGTAATGGTGATCGAACTCTGCGACTTTGGAATTATACCTAGTAACAAGTTTTCCTGTAATCTTTTTTTTTTTTTTTTTTTTTTCTTTTCTGTCCCAACTTCTGCGCCACCTCAGAGGCAGTACACCACGCCGCTCATTCCGACACCCCCCGTCCACAGCCACAGTCCGGCTGGTCCCGCCGCAGCCCCCCGCACGGGCAATCCACAGGGAGCAGTCAATGTCAAGTCGTCAAGAGGCAACCCATCGGAGGAGACACTGCACTGCTGCCGAGTCACTTCGGTGGTGTTCAGTAGCGCCCGTTCTGATCTAACATACGCAGGACGCCACCTACTAAGCCCCCTACTGACGACAATAATTGCTTAGTCGCGGAGCCGGCGTGAGTGAGCTCTTCCTCCGGAGGGCGCCACCACGTCCGTCCAACGACAGCCCCCCATGGACTCGCCGATACCGGTGACCCCGACGGAACCAAACCAAGGCCACAGACGTGAGAGACATCGAAACTGAGGTCACCATGAGAGCAGGGCATGAAGGGCCACAGAATTTGAGAGACTTTTTTTTTTTTTTTTAATGCTGATCGATGAGAATGAGGATGATGAAGATGATGCTACGGATTTCCATTTCGGTCTGAGACTACATGACAGGGCTGTACTCTACGCTTCCTTTCATAATATATCCCG
>JADBJO010000793.1:0-72500 GCA_016801955.1 Conus betulinus | reverse complement strand
GGCCCCCGCCGACCTCATCGACTAGCGGACAAGCAGAAGGTGGCGTATGTGGTTTACTTCAGAGGGCGGCCCGGCCAAATGAACACTTCTTTCCGGTCAAACAAACCGTTCCCTCCCCCTACACGAGCGATCGTGGAGTTGACAAAAGCAAGATGTGGAACACGAGGCGGGTTACGCCCACCTACCACACACACTTTCTTTCGCGTTCACTAGTTTTCAATGCGCTCATGGTCTAACAGATGTGGAGCTATACCTAGAATGTGGTCGCCCTTCTGTTTCTAGAACATGACGTTTGATGTGTGTGTGTGTGTGTGTGTGTGTGTGTGTGTGTGTGGGGTAGGGGGGGGGGGGGGGGGGGGGGAGGTCAGTGCGTGCGTGTGTGTGTCTTTGTGTGCGCGTATGTGTGTGAGTGCCTTCTCAACATCTGTAAATGTAATCGCATATAGTACCGCGGCTTTTGTTCATTAAGGTACTTGTTAAATATTCTTTAAACCTTTTTTTTTTTTTTTTTTTTTGTTTTACAGGTCAATAGTCTCAATAGCCGTTCTGCAAAGCAGTCCTAAAGACTTGTGTCATCAGCAGTCCAGCGCCTTTAAAAGCATTTTCGTGTAGGATGATTGCAGTGCAACAGCCAAGGCAACCCATCTCAGATCATTCTTAAAACTTCATCATTTATAGCCAACGATTTATTTCCCATTCTAATTTATTAACTTTCTTTTTTTTTTTTTTTTTTTTTTATTATTCACTAACGGCAGTCAGGATAGTATTTACGCGGCCGTGAAAGACTGCACATATTTCATGCTATTTTTTCAGCTGTGTATGAGGTAGCTTGTTGATCAGTTAGATTAAGGATTTTGTTAGATCTGCAACTATGTCATGGTAACAACATGCCACTGTGCAAAACATTCCTTTGCTAAGGAGGCTGGAATATTTGTTTTAATTCTTGAGAAAGCAAAAGAGAGGGAGTAAGGGGGGGGGGGGGGGGGGGGGGGGAGGGGATGGAGACGTTTGTGTACTCACCGAACGGTTGACGTTGAAAACGTACGATAAACCCAGTCTTTGATACAACGGAGTTGTGTGTTTGCGTTGCAGTTAATATAGTTGGCCATAAATTCATTGAACATCTCTTTGGAGAGAATTAAGGACACAGTTTCTTGTGTCTCCGAAAGTGCGATTCAACTTTCCAGACTACCAGTGTGTTCCTATCTCTCTGGACTGTTTGATGTTGGGTTACATCATGTGGAAGGGGGAGGGGGTAAAAGAGGGGAGGGAAGGTTGAGACGCGACGGTGCCATGGCGTCTCGGACTAGAATGGAACTGCACAGCATCATCATTGCCATCAACCTCATCCTCACTGATTGAAACAATGTCAGGTTCAATTCCCCCCGGTTTCCCCACATTGTGATCATCTCACTGAGTTTTTGATGGCCTCATGCCACACTGTTCACCGTCAGCTCTGTGACTGGTCAAAGGCCAAAGGAGAAGCCAAAAAGAGACATGATGATTCAGGAGATGAGAAAAGAGGAAGACCAAAAAAAGACTCCAAAAAGCAGTCCAGCAGAGCCAGCAAGGGCAATGGACAATGTGGGGGAGAATGCACTCCAAAGAAGTCTCACTTGGAATGACATTTGGCACATGGCCCCTCTCAGGGTCAGCTTCATTCTCAGATCTGCATATGACCTTCTGCCATCAAATGCAAACCTGGTGAAGTGGGGAAAAACAGACGATCCTTCATGCCTCCTCTATCATGAAAAACAAACAGTGGAGCATGTCCTAAGCTCATGTAAAGTAGCCCTGGCTCAAGGAAGGTACACATGGAGGCACAACCAAGTGCTCAAAGAGATTGTACAAGCAGTCTGGGCTAGTACCAACACTACAAAAGGGAAAAATCAAGACTCCAAAAGCACCCGCAACATTCTTCACGGCAGGAGGTAGTGAATCATGGCCAAGAACAACAGTGCCACTCGGAACATGCAGGCAGAGTCTGCTGGACGGGGCAGATGACTGGGAGTGCACTGCAGACCTCCCAGAATGGAAGAGTCACCCAGAGATCATCAGCAAGAGTGGCATGAGACCAGACATAGTAGTCCACTTTCAGTCAACCAAGCAGCTGATCATGATCGAGCTCACGGTGCCATATGAGAACAGAATGGAGGCAGCTCAAATCTACAAGACTGAAAAGTAGGCTGATCTGGCAGCCTGAGGAGAGAAGGCTATCAGGTCAAAGTCCTCACTGCAGAAATTGGACCTAGGGGGTTTGTAGGAACGTCTGCATACAGCCTCATGAAACAGCTCTCCGTTGCAGGGAGGGAAAAAAACCGGAGCCCTGAAAGCAATGGCAGAAGCTTGAGACAAACGGCATGACAGTAATGTTGATGAGAAGGGGCACAGGCGGGAGAAGACTAGGAGGGAGAGGAGCGAGAAAGAAGTGGTCAGAGAAAGTTGGGATGATTGTGAGAGACTGGTGAAAGCAGTGATCAGAGAGGGGATGGGGATCACAGAAGATATCGCTATGGAAAGAGCGCATAGGACACTAAAGGACAAAGCAATTATGGTGAAATTTCTGGCATATAAACAGAAGTGTTTAGTTTTGAACAATGCTCGACACTTGAAATCGTCAGAAAAATACAGAAAGGTGCATGTAAGAGAAGATTTTTCCTTAGTGTGAGACAGAAAAGACAAGGACTTCAAAACACTGCTAAGGAACTGTACAATGCTGGTCAGAAACCAAAGTTCTGATTTGATAAATTGATTACACAAACGAGATCTTCACTTATGATCTTGAGCAAAAGAGAGTAAAATCACAGAAGAAAAAAAAATTGTTCCTGCAAGGGATGACGAGCGCATCCAAGGTGACACTGAAAACGTCAATGAAAGAGGCAGTGAGAGAGACGAATGACTGAAAAACAACATGAGCGTTAGAGGAACTCCGTCCCAGCATGTACATGATTCCACGAATTTCCCTCAGATCGAGCACACGGTCGTCAGCAACGATTTTGATTTACCACCTACCTCGAGGCAGGAATACATCCTCCAAACATCGGAGTACCCAGACACGACACAAACAAGGGAGAAACAGCTCGACGACGTGGCGTGTGTGACACAGTCCGACCTTGACAGACAACAGTTTGCTGCACGGGACGCACGATGGGTTGGAGGCGTTTTCCCTCATCCTCGGACTTCAGAAGCCCAGTGAATACACGCCATCGAGCACGTGCCGCTTCAGTAAGCGGGCCTGGTGATCGCAACACACAGACACACACACTGCAGCAGTGGGTGAAAACAGGGAATAAAAACCAGACTACAACCACCAGGAAGGGGAAGAGGGAGCGGACAACTGAGAGGGGCGGGGGGGAGAGGGGGGGGGAGGGGGAACACAAATACACGTAAATTATAGGGATGTGGCCGAAGCCCTAATGTAATTTTTTTTTTTTTTTAATGTGTACGTGGAACTGCAACGGTTGGCTGCAAAAACTTGACATCAAAGATGTTGTCAAGTCGTTATAGTCTTTTGATATATTTTCGTTAAATGAAACATTTGTTGACTCTGATCAATATGAAATATTCTGCATTTAAGGAGTATGACATATGCAACTATCGGCTAATGCCAGAAAGTCTAGGGGAGTATTTGTGTTTGTCCGCAAGTCATTGTCTAAATTTGTGCGGAGAATTGAAGTAAAATACGAACACATAGTTGTGCTGGAAGTAGACAAAACTCTGTTCAACCTGAATAAAAATGGGTTCTTGATTTGTCTGTACATTCATCCTTATGATAGCAGGTATTGGAATTATGCAGAAAATGGACTTGGTATGGAAGTGCTAGAGCAGTGTATTGTTGATCTGTAGGAACGGATAGAGGACTTTTCTTATCATCACTGGTGACATGAACGCGAGGACGGGTTGTGCAAACACGGTGTCCGCGGCTGTTGATGGAGGCTTTGACGGTGGGATCTGTGTGCAATCAGTGGGGGAGGAAGATCAGCTCTTTGAAAGGAAATCAGATGACAAAGAAAAGAACGCGTTGGGCAAAGAGCTCTTGGATTTGTGTTCAATTTTTGATTGTGTCATTTTGAACGGTCTTTGTCGTTTTGGTTTTGACGAATCGCTAACATTTGTTGCATCCACATGTAATAGCACGATTGACTGTGTAGTAATGTCCAGAGAATTGTGTTTGGGAAAATACTGTCCGTTCATTGAGTGTTGTTTCCTTTGTTGTTTCGCCGCATTTCCCAGTATCATTGTCACTTAATATGCCGGATGGTGTTGCCAGTTCACAAGGTGCACATGATAAAAAATGGATTGATAAACTGATTTGGACCACAGTAAGGAAGACTTATTTATTGATGTTTTAGGTTCCGCAGATCTGGAGCATAGGTGCGGGAATGCTTTTTCTCTTTTGGACGGCAACATTAATCAAGCATTAAAATCATTCACTGAGGTGTTGTTAAAGGCAGGTGAATGTATGCTAAAACGGGTTTTGGTTAGAGGGGACCAGCGTGAAGCGCTTTGGTTGATACCGACTGTAATGTGGCAAAGCTCAGTGCTTGAAGTCTGCTAGCAATTTCCAGAAGTAAGGATGATGATGACAGAGCAAAATATGTTGAAGCTCGTAAAACATACAAGAATTTAATAAAGAAAAAGAAAACAAGCTATAAACGTGACAAAACCAGGCATCTGGCATCCCTGCATAAAAAGATAGTAAACTGTTTTGGAAGGAACTGAAACAGGGGAGAGGAAAAAAGAAAACTGGTATTTCAAAAGATCATACGTCTGATCAGTGGTATAGACATTTCCAACAAATATTCAGTAGTGAGGTTAGATCAGACAGGGTGGAGAAAGTCAAGATGAGAGATTTATTGACTGCAGCGAACTGAACCGTGTCATTTCCGGGCAAGAAGTGTCTGTTGCTATAAGAAAATTAAAACGGGGTAAAGCCTGTAGGGTGGATAATATATTTTAGCAGAAATGCTAAAAACTGGCAGATAAAGTAGCTGTTCATTTCTTAACGAAACTGTTCAACATTCTGTTTGACCAGGGGGTATATCCAGACCAATGGACAAAGGGAATATTGTACCTATCTTCAAAAAGGGGGATCATAACTTAGCTGATAATTATAGGGGTGTGTCTCTACTGAGCTTAATCAGTAAATGTAAACAAGAGACTCGCTGAATGGGTGGATAAACATAGCAAGATTACGGAGTCCCAAGCGGGATTTAGGCGTGGGTACTCCACAACAGATCACAGTTTTACTCGCGATTCAATTGTCGAAAAAATTTTGTCAAAGAAGGGTAGTAAACTTTACGCTTGTTTCGTTGATCTGAGGAAAGCGTTTGACTTAGTTCAGCGACAATGTCTATTCAGCATTTTGACTAAAAATGGAATCCATGGAAATTTCTTATTGCTATTCATGCTATGTACAAATCTGTTTTGTATTGTGTACATACTGAAGATGGATTAACTGAGTTTTTTGACTGCCCCGTGGCCTTAGACAGGGATGCACATTAAGCCCGATTTTATTTTCTCTATATGTAAATGAAATAGCAGCAGTTGTGGATAACAAAGGTGTTCATGGTATTCAAATCTTGCCTGGATTATCGGAACTTTATCTCCTCTTGTTCGCAGATGACATTGTATTATTATCCAGCACTGCTATTGGTTTACAAAATCAAATTATATACGTTGAACAGTGCTTGCAAAAGCCTATTTTTGACTGTAAATACGGAGAAAGACGAAAGTCATGGTGTTTCGAAAAGGCGGATTTTTAGGGAAAAAGAAAACTGGAATCTTGATGGAAATCCGTTAGAGGTAGTAAACGAGTACATTACCTGGGATACGTTTTTACAACAAAAATGAGTATAAAGAGAGGAGTAGATGCTCTTGCAGAGAAAGGTAAGAGAGGTTGTGTTGACTGTGTAAACATATAACAAAGTTGAATGACATTTCCAAAGCCTGTTTCTTTCGAATCTTTGATGCTTAGGTGCAGTCCATTCTCTTGTATGCCTCAGAAATGTGGGGGCTTCACAGGCTTGATAATATAGAAAAAAAAATACACTCTTTTGCCTGTAAACAGTTTTTCAATGTACCCCTTCGAGTGCCTAACAAATCTGTCTATGGAGAAACTGAACGCTACCCTTTGTACATAAACAGTGTAGTCAGATGTATTCATTATTGGCTCAAATTATTGAAAATGGATTCATACAGATTACCCAGACAAGCATACTCAATGCTTTTTAATTTAGATGAAAAGGGCAAAAAAATGTTGGATAACTTTAGTTAAAAATACTTTGTGCAGTCTCGGATTTGGATATGTATGGTTGCAACAAGGGGTGGGCTGTGAGCAGACTTTTGTATCATTGTTCAAACAAAGAATGAAAGATATATATATATATATATATATATATATATATATATATATATATATATATATATATATAGGCAAGAATGGGATGAATCTGTAATGGTTAAGGAAATATACCAAAGATATAGTTCGTTTAAAACGAGCCTTGAAAGTGAACGCTGTTTCGAATTCATTGATATAAATTGTTTTCGAGATTGCTTGATAAAGCTACGTCTTGGTTTGCTGCCGATTAATGGATCATTCTTCAGAAGAATGTTCCAGAAAAATAGAAATTTTACGTGTGCAGTTTGCAATGAGCTTGAAGGCGAAGATCACTTGTAAACAAGTGTGTTCTTTACAAGAATTTAAGAGTGGAATATTTGATTATGAGAAAGCAGCCGTATGTCAGTTTATTAAGAAATGGCTCTGTTAGTAATGTTCCCAAGCTTAGTGTATACCTTTTTAATGCATTGAAGCTAAGACGGGTTTACAACGAAAATCTGGATGCATTGTAAAATCATTTTGTCTGATTTAGTTGTAAATGTCTACAACTTTATGTTTTGTGTTAGACCCCCATTCTAGGGGCTGGAGGCCTGAAGAATTAAATTTTTGTTGTCCTTTGTTCTCTCTCTCTCTCTCTCTCTCTCTCTCTCTCTCTCTCTCTCATATATATGCATATATATATTATACAAAATATATATATATATATATATATATATAAAATACTGATAAAAAGCCTAATAAAACTTCAAAGGTGCTCAACCCCTTGGGGAGCAACGTCTGTTTTAAAATAAGGTATTAAAAGGAAATATATATATATATATATACAATGAAACAATAAATTCCAAGGATAAGTACCGAGCACCGTTCCAGCAACTTACAGAGCAGCTAGGTGTTGCAATGACTGCAAGAAATATTGAATTATAAACAAAGCTTGCTCTTATGTCTCAGATGTCTCATTCCAAGAACTGGCCCTCAGCACTTGTGTCTTAAGAGGTTATCTTTTCATATTTTCTACTTTTCACAAGAAAATGTAGCTTGTTTTGCTCTTTCATGATTTTCTTTTGCTTCTTAGGTGGCACCTTTAGTTTGTTTTTTGAAAACTCAACAAACATACTATGGTATTGCACACCAGCAGCCTTTTTCTGGTATAGCATTCTTCTTAAAACCGAAAAGGCAGAGGAGTCAAATTACCACTTTCCGCGGTCGCTGAGGAAGAACAATCAGGTTTCGAAATACCGGTATCTGACCAGGAGTTATATGTTAGTGAGCTTTCTCCCTATTGGAGATCGTCTCCCTCTTTGGAGACTATAAGCTTGCCGAAGGTTCATTTTGAGAAGCATTTATTTATTCCCCATTCACCCACTCAAGCACATACTGTCAGTTTGGCAGAATCATCTACCACTGCAGATATGAATGCTTACCACCCCCCTATTTCTACAATCTGAGACATAAGAGCAAGCTTAATTTGTTTATAATTCTATATATATATATAGACTATAGACGTATATAATCGTATATATATAGACGTATTGGAAACTGCGTAGAGAATATCAAGTCTGTCACCACGTTTTCTCCCATCCCTTCCCCTCCTCCCCGTTTCTGCCTTCAATCTTCCCATCATCTCAATCGATCCTCTCTGTAACATCAAAGCGATAACCTTGTTTCAGTTTCCGCCTGCAGTGGCCTCCCTTTGAAACTCTCACAGAAAACAGCAGACAATAATATCGTGGACAGGATCGCGCCATATGTACATCAGTAGCCATGACACTGAACAAGAGCTCACACAGCTTTTGTATTGTATGAACGCTCAATGCGCGTCTGTATTGGAACACACTAATGTACCTTCTATCATAACATACTCGGGTTTTGTTTTTTGTTTTCTTTTGTTTTGCTCTCTCTCTCTCTCTCTCTGTTTGTGTGTGTGTGTGTGTGTGTGTGAGCACGCGCGGGCTCGTGTGTGTGTGTGTGTGTGTGTGTGTGTGTGTGTTCTCACCAACGTGATCTAAACAATGGACCATTGTACGACCGAACAAGAAAATTGAAGGAAATAAAAGACAAGCCCGAAAGAACAGACAGCACAGCTGTTGGAAAAACAAACCCGTTGTCGTCGAGTCAGCGACAAGGTCTTAATGAACTTATTTATGCCCAGACTCTCTCGTGTACCTCTTTACCTTGGAGATCTTGTATTGTGAGCGCCGGCGTTAGGGAGCTGCATGTTCATTGTGGTGATCGGTGAACGTCAACATGAGGACGAACCCTGACAGAGTGTTGACACGTGTCTCCTTGCTGTAGCACGCATCCTGACTGCAGAAGTATCGATTGCACAGAATGTCAGTGAAAGAGAGCTTTGCTTTCATCGTCAGCGAATCCGGTCTGCAGCGTTCCAGACTCTAAAGCAGCTTTCCTTTCCGACGTGAACCAGAGTAACTTTTCACTCGCACACACGCACACACACACACACGCACGCGCGCACGCACGTACACATACACAAACACACGCACGCTCGCGCGCGTACACACACACACACACACACACACACACACACGCACGCACGCGCTCCCCCACCCACCCACCCCCAAGCTCACACACACACACACACACACATTTTCCATTGAAAAGCCAGCCCTGTAAATAATACAGTACTCGCTGTTTATCCAGTCGTAGCTTCGATCGACATCTTGTGAACAGTTTGACCGTATGTTCGTGGTGGGACTGAGTTGTGTCGCTTAAATATGGTATCCCCCCCTCCCCCCCCCTCCCCCACATCACCTCTCTCTTTCCCTCCCTCTCCCCTCGCCCACAAGAGAGAGAGAGAGAGAGAGAGAGAGAGAGACTAAATGCACAGCGCCGTCGTTTCTGAAATGAAGTCTTTTCAGTGGGAAGTGCGCTTCAGTCTCGGAAACAAAAATACCACAGCGACTAGATATAAATGTACTGCTGAATTAAGAACATTCTGCCCATCTGACTTCTACTGTCTTGACCGTGGTGTTCGAGAAATCAATACGAGCAAAAAGTAAAAAGCAAGGTCTGCTTACACATATTGAACAGTTAATACTCTGAAAAAGAAAAGAAAAAAAAAGGCACAGTACCTTTTACGTTCTTTCAGTTTCATTTGCGATTGGGGATGTCAGTGTGTGTGTGTGTGTGTGTGTGTGTGTGTGTTTTACGAATAGAATAGATGGGACAGGGAAAGGATTGTCTTTAAATTATTGTAAGATATTGTGTCATTTACTGCATGTTTCATTACTCTCTCTCTCTTTCCAAGAACGGGGATACGTAAATCCTATCAAACTGAGGCCGATAAAGAACCGGCTCTTTCCGTTCTTGCACAGACAAGAGAGAGAAAGGAGGGGGAGGGGCACATGGATCTGTGTGTGTGTGTGTGTGTGTGTGTGTGTGTGTGTGTGCGTGTGTGTGTGTTTAGATCCCTCGTCCTGTCCGTCTCTGAGAACACACATACACAACCTGAAAAACAATTGGAAACTCCCTCTCTCTCTTTCTGTCTGTGTATATCACACACACACACACACAAATGCTTGCCAATCTCTCTCTCTCTCTCTCACATAAATCTCTCTCTCACACACATAAACACACACACACACACACACACACACACACACACACACACACACACACACACCTAGGGCTAGAAAGTGGATGGGACACACACACACACACACACACCAGGGCCATATGGTGGTGGGAGCCAGACTGCGGACGTGGGTCATTTATGGACCACCACCACCACCGCCACCTCTTAGCTGGCCAAAATGGCTTATATGACAAGTTTTCCCCTTCTCCTACCGGGGAGCAACCCTGGACTTCCACTTGGACACCCTCCCCTACCGCCACAGAAATTGAAGGAAGGGGACTTATGGGCTCCTAAGTCCATGATCTCATGAAACACTCGATTTCTGGTAAGAACGAGGAAGGCAATTGTAAGGCAATGGCAGAGGCGGCTAGGAAGAGCTGGATCTAGTCGAGGAATAAATGTGAACTTCACAACTGACAACAGATGTTGAAACGATGACATTGCATCGTATCTGCAAGTGGTTGAGACATCTGTCGTAAGGCGACATGCCAATGAAACCCACTATCCTGTGAACGTGTAATGTCAAATCCAGATAGTGAACAAAATGATAATAGTAATAAAATGGAATAGAAGATGGAAAGCGCCACACCAGCAGGGCAATTAAGCCTGTATGTGACCCAGCATCCCGTGGTATGTGTAAGTTCAAGATCGAAGCTCTAGAATGAGGGGGATGAGATGCTGACAAGTAAACTTGAATACTGCACAGTCTTGCAAGACTATGTCCTTCTCTCACTGTACGTTCGTATAGCACAGTGAGCTCGATCACAACCCTTTGTTTTAATGAACGTGAGTGGTCAGTTCGGTCTAATACCACTCATCTTGATTTTTGCCGTCTTTTTTTTTTTTCATTCTGGGAGTTTGCCACGCGCATACAGTCGTCTATTCCATCCAGTAAACTCCCTTTCCCCAAGTCTGAAAGTCACAGCTGTTCAAGACCATGATTTGCCGCTTCCTGTGTGATTTCTGGTGATACATCTTTGGGAGTGTCCTTTCCCACCTAGTCCACTAGCCCTGTTGGCGTTGCTGGATTGTCTTCAGGGTCCTTTGGGCATCTTCAATCTTCAAGCCCTGGATTTAAAACTCGCTTTGCTTTTCCTCCTGCCTTTGGTCGCCATGTTCATTTCTGGTGATCCAAGACCTTAATGTTGGTGGTTATTTTTATGACTTTGAGATTTTCCTTCGCCACTGCCTCCGGAACATTCATTCCTGCCAATCTTCAGCCAAGATCCCACACAACCTGGTCTGGTTCTCTCAAGCTGGCTCAATATCCTTACTCTTCCCACTTCCTACTCCTCAACGAAAGGATTTTGTGGGTACACAAGTGTGGTATTAAATCTCGTTTATCCATATCAACAGTTTTATGTAGCCTTACAAATACTGTTGCTCATCTGTTCCTTTTTTTTCATCCAAAAGGTGCCCCCACCCTCTCCAAAGTGTACATGTGGACCTTTGGAAATATCTGTACCACAAAGACAACAGGTCCATTTCAGAGTTTGTGGCCTCCACATGGAGTTGCTCAACACCCATGAAATTTGGGGGGCACATTTCAGGTTCAGAGTCTCTGATGGCGAGTTCCTGCACATTTGAAGATGACCCAGTCAATTTCTTGGACGAATTATTCAACGTAGATGAGAATTGGATTTGTCATCTCCCAACCCCTCTCCCTCTTATGAATTTTCTCAGATAGCAATTTATGACACGCAAGCCTGCTTTTTTTGGGCAGTTAAGTAGGAAAATTTGTTCACATTGTACAGTGGACACTAGCTTTACATTCTGCAGTGTCTATATGCGTTTCATATATTTTTGTAGCACTGAGATGCGTTTTATTCGTCGTTGCTTTTATCTATCTGTTAAAAAAAAAAAAAAAACACTCAGTGCAGCCTAATTGCACATGCCTCAAGATGTCATGATTGCTCATGTTGTTTTCTTTAGATTTTTTCTGTTTTTAAAGGTTCAACTTGTTTTGTAATGTGATATTGGAGATTGTTCTTAATCAATGCATATGTATAGTAATTCATCATAATTTCACCAAGATATTCATACAGACTTTCAGCATGTGTAATATGCGAGTGTGTGAGCACTTTTGTGTAAATGAAAGTTTAGCAGACTTGGGTAGAAAGTATATACACACACTCTTAAGATGAAGAGATGAGAATGATGTTGTGCAATGTGTCCAACAATGACAAAAAAAAGAAAAAGAAACTCAATAGTGTGCTCTTAATGCTGCCACTAATAATCCCCTTAAGCAATATCAGTAACAGTGTTGCTCATTTTATTGCATACATGCCTACCCCTAAAAATGAATTTCAGTAGCACTGATTTCAAATTTCAGTAGCATGGACTCAAAATCGGTAGCATTCATTTTTTTTTTTTTTGAACAGTTTGTGGAAAGAGTTGGTCAGGGTGTCATAATCAGCTCAACCTATGCATAGAATAAGACAGAATTTTACTGCCATGTTTTAATTACAGAAAAAATGCACTGTCACAAATCACGCACTTTGCTTTTGAATTGTCAGAGTCCAATTTCACAATGAAGGGAAATTTGCCACTGTATTTGTCCAGGAACTTCTGTGACGGCTGACGCTTTTTTGATGCAGGTTCATCGGCATCACCAGTTGGCACATCCATTATCTTTCTCTTTGTATTAGACGCCATGTTTCTCAAAACTTCAATTACTTGCGATATCCGGTTTAGTACTTCCGCTTTCAAAAGCATCGTTTGCTTGAATAACTGAGTTTAATGTCCCTCTATAGCTGAAGCCGTTGGAGACATACGCTATTCGTCTGCTTGATGAAGACGGGGCTTTACGTCCCTTTTACCATTCGGTGTTCTGCTTCTGCTTTCAAAAGCATCGTCTGCTTCAACTCGCGATCATTCAAGTAAATTTTGTTGAAAAATCTTTTTACTGTAACGAAAAATCAATTTCCGTACTTGCCGTTGCTACTTCGTTTTTTTTTTTTTTGTTAATTGCGTAGAAAATATCGAAGTTCCGTAGGGGTAGGCATGTATGTTACTGGTTTTCTAAACAATCTAAGTAGCACCACAACATCAAAGTATACACACACACACACACACCAGAAACATAATTGAGGCACACTTTCTCCAGTGTCTGAAGCATACTAGATGTCAAAACCATGATGTTAGATGTTCCATTAAGTACTTATCCAAACTGCTATGCTAAGACCTTTTTAATAGGTTTCTCTATCAAAGTGCTGCTATGTTATTTCATCATGTTCCTTGCATGTGTAAAATGACAATAAAAGTTCTGTTCCTGTTTGATGATTGGTGGACAAAAATAATGCGCAGCATTAGTCTGACTTTGTGGTGCTTGCTTCTCAGTCAGCAACACATGTGTTTTAAATGTAACATTGTGGGCTGCCAAGTGATACTCAGACACATTGCAGAGAAAATAATACTTAAATATTCCGATTCCGTGATCATTTTAACAAATGTGTATTTCCATAATAAGGAACAAATTCAGTAGTACACTGGAGATGGTCAGTGGTAACCAACAGCTGTGCTATGGTTTTCTTTAACTTTTTGGTGCCAGCAATTTTTCAGCACAAACTCATTCCATAGTCATTCTGTTCAAGCTCATGAAACAATACTTAAGTTATTTTTTGTAATGAAAACAAGGTGGGATTTGTCTTGCCATATTAAAGAGCAAATACATGACAGTAGCAGTCACTTGTGTTGATGTATTAATGTAACTTAAGCACAGTCTTGGTGGTGCAGCACTGATACTATGTCACTGCAAGGGGTATGCAATTTCTCTGGAAATACTGACAACACCAACTTGCCCCCCCCCCCCCCCCCCCCCCCCCTGCTGCCCCCCGACCCCCTGCATAATCATATATACCTGAAAAACAAAAAGAATAATGAACTTCTGTCCATCAAATTACCTAAACCTGTCAGATGGTGGGATTTGGGCAATTTGACACATTACCCCATTTCAATAGTAAATGGTTTCTTTCAAAAGGTTCAGATCACTATCATTTACTTCAAGTTATGTCACTGAAATTTCAATTAGAGACTTAATATTGTAAAAAAAAAAAACCTGTGAAGATTTTTAGTTTTCACCTTGAAAATGACTTCTACGTAGTCTCTTTCAAAATGTTTTTATCTCTGATTTAAATTACAAGACAGAGCTTGTCATGAATTCCTAGAATGTGGTGGTAAAACTTGCATGTTTCTGGATTTGTATGTAGGAATTCTCTAAATCAATTTACATGCCTCTTCAGAGGAATTCATGGCGACACAAATTAAAAAACAAAATCAAAACAAGAGTGCCAATTCATTGAGTCTATACAACTTTTTCAGCCAACCTAAAATACATGCTCCAGCAGCTTTCACAATGACTGAGAGACAACAAAGCCACGTCTCCATTCATCTTTTTTTTTTTTTTTTATATTCATGACACCAATGCTGAAACACAGGAATACTGAGATAAACACAATTTGCTGTATGCATAGCAACACAGAACTTCACATCTTACCAACCACACTGCTCACAAAACACTTAAATACAAACGTTTGTGCTCTATCTTTAGCTCCTGAATAGAACTGTGAAAGATTCACTGAGTTCAAGAGGGAAGAGGAGTTGGGAGGGGAGAAGTTATATCACAACATCATCTGATACCACAATACAAAATCATCCTGAGCAGCATTTTTAACAAGGTAAGAGAAAACTAAGCAATAATCACAGCAATTTTTAGACTACAAGAAGCCTAAAAATTCTGGGGCCACTCTCTGATCATTTTCAAGATAAAATTCATTCAATCCATAATGAAGCGCTTTGGAATTTCAAAAAGTCGCATTAATTTCACTATGTGCAAAAGTGCAGACTGCAGCTGTAAGCCTGCTATCAAAAAAATATAACCACGCTTGAGCGAAGAGAGTGGGACACATGCCCATTTGGATGGAAGCAAGCACTGGGCAATTCATGCTTAGAGCTGTGTAGATGAAGAGTATATCTGCTGGAAACCTACCGGACCCTCTACACCGTCCAACCTGATTTCACAATGTACAGGGTGCTGCAGAGTGTGGCATACCCTGGTCAACCTTCGAATTAAAAAAAAATATACGCCAAGTAAACCAGAAATTCCAGTAATATTCTTTACCCATGAAGAAACCTTTTTGGAGATCACAAAAAAGTAATTTACACTGACAAGTTACTGTGAGGTAGTGCTAGATCACTGCTGATATATGAATATTAACTAATTCTATTCACATGGCAATGCTGTTCACTACAATTTTTCAACACTTTTTGTGCAAAGTCCATCAATCAGATCAAGTCTCGCTGTTCATAGCCCAGCTGATCACCAAGGCCACGTCAGGTCTGTCCATTGATCAGATAGTCAAGTTAGAGTGTTAGTGTACAATGGTGGTTAAAAATGCTGTGAAAAAAAATCTTTTCTTTTTCAAGTTGGAATACAGACTTGCTCACCACAATATCACTTCATTACGATTCAACTTGCTGTAACATGTCACAACATTTCATAAAGGCACTCCAGTGGGCATAACTGAATTACGCTTGGTTTATGCCAGATTACCATAAACAATACAGCTCAAAAAAATAGCAGCTTACCAGTTGATTCAGCTTTTGAAGGGTACACTGTTCTTCAGTTATTTTAATTTATAGACCTGCAGCTGGAACACCACAAACAAATTAGCACACTGTCAATGCTGTTGATTTTCCTATGCTGTTGATTTTTCCTGGCACTTCCACAATGATCTCTCAGGCTGCCAAACTGGCAGCTCATTCTCAAAACAGGAAATGCTAAACCAGTCAATCAAGGACACTACCACTCTCCTTTCAAAACCCTAGTCACCTCTTTTTTTTTTTTGGAAATGGGACACTTGAATGAACAGCAGCCTTTTGGGTGACTGCACAGATGCCACACTGACGCACAAACAGTAACAAGTCATAAGGCCAATGAACATGATGATACGCAAGAGTGACATAACACAAGGAGACTTATTCACAGACTTCACACTTTCACACCAACACCCTCACACCCAGGAGATGAGCAAATTCAGATTAAACATTGAGCCGGCTGGCCGGGGAGAAGATGAGGAGTGTAGTCGGGTGGACAGAGTCACACGAGATCATCAAACTTCACCTGGTACTGCAGTACTTTGGTCAAGCTCTTCATACGTCGTTGACACTCTCCACTAGGACCCAGTTCACATCCTGACAGAACAGATACGATCCATGCAAAAACCTCTACATCAGCACATCTACTACAATTATTTCTTCCTAGCTGCTCTTCCAGAATACAACTGTTCACTACAAGACATGAAAAAAAATGAAAAAAAGAAAAGGGAATCATTTTGTGAACAGTTCAACAGTAATGCAAATTTCTATGCATGTCAACTTCACACGTATCTGGCAAACAGTCTCTCCTCTCAGTTATCAAGTACTGTAACCTTGTCAAGGAAGTGCATTAAGTGTCACCATGACTCACACTGTCCAAAACCATTCTACTAGTCACAACAGAGGGTGGATGTGCATCTTCCCATGCCTTCCCATCCAAGACCATTCTCCATGGTTCAGCAGAGACGTCTGATGGACTTCCTTTCCATGACTTCCCATCCAAGACAATTCTCCATGGTTCAGCAGAGACGTCTGATGGACTTCCTTTCCATGACTTCCTATCCAAGACAATTCTCCATGGTTCAGCAGAGACGTCTGATGGACTTCTCTTTCCATGACTTCCCATCCAAGACAATTCTCCATGGTTCAGCAGAGACGTCTGATGGACTTCCTTTCCATGACTTCCCATCCAAGACAATTCTCCATGGTTCAGCAGAGACGTCTGATGGACTTCTCTTTCCATGACTTCCTATCCAAGACAATTCTGCATGGTTCAGCAGAGACGTCTGATGGACTTCTCTTTCCATGACTTCCTATCCAAGACCATTCTGCATGGGGCCGTAGAGAAAGGGCAGTGTCTTGCTGTCATTTCCTATCCAAAACTATTCTACAAGGCAAAGTGAAGGGTGGGACATGTATCTCATCATGACTTCCAAGTTCAAGACTATTCCACAGAGTGCAACAGAGCCAGGTGGGTCTGGGGGGAAAACAACAACAACAAAAACGAAGCTCAAGGAACGCCTAAAGTCCCCTGGTGGGATGCAGGGGCAATGCCCTGCCGAGGAGTCTGAAGAGTTAAGCTCCCCAGAAGCTCAAGAGGAACAATCCAACCAAGCTCTAGGAACAACCAGTTGCAATATACCGTCACTTTTTCAATCCATCACAGAACTTGGTTCCTCTGTTTGTTGAATTTTCAACATCCTATGCCTTCTTCAAAACAAAACGCGCCAACTTCTTCTGTCCCACATTATTCCCATCTCCAGTGAGAATGACATCTATTTTTATTATCATTATGTTATAATAAATACTTATACAGCGCCTTTTCTCGGCTAGAGACCAAGCTCTAAGCGCTTTACAATCCACAATCGTTTACACAACGGGCTGCCTACCTGGGTAGTACCGACCGAAGAGCTGCCAGCTAGCACTTCATTCAGTCATTTCCCGTGTCATACAGTCATTATCGTTCAATATCATTCACTCGGTTTCCTTACTTCCGTCATTCTTTTCATGTCTTACGCAGGGTGCATGCTACGTGTAATGTGTCATTCATACCAACGGCCAAACTGGCCTTCCAAGCGAGTGTTTCGGCCCTTATCTCCTGACACTCTAGGGGGGTTGGGCCACACCCGGTTCATGACTCCGGATGTCCCTCTGCTGCCCCTTTTTTTTTTTTTTTTTTTCATCTTGGGATGAGCCATGATGGGGATTCGAACCCATGCCCTTCTGGACATGCTCATTTTCCACTTAATGACTCGCGCACTAACCACTGAGCCACAGGGACACCTGATATTTGTAGGAAAGTTAAGCCTTATGAAGTTCACTTTTGTTCCTCCTTGACCAGATCCAACTTGAACACCTCTCTGCCGCTTCTGCCATTGCTTTCAGGGCTTTGGTTTTTTCCCTCCCTGCAACTGAGAGCTGTTTCATGAGGCTGTATGCAGACGTTCCCACAAAAACCCTAGCTCCAATTTCTGCAGTGAGGACTTTGACCTGATAGCCTTCTCTCCTCAGGCTGTTTGCCAGATCAGCATACTTTTCAGTCTTAGAGATCTGAGCTGCCTCCATTCTGTTCTCATATGGCACCGTGAGCTCGATCATGATCAGCTTGGTTGACTGAGAGTGTAATATATATGTCTGGTCTCATGCCACTCTTGCTGATAATCTGGGTGACTATTCCATTCTGGGAGGTCTGCTGTGCACTCCCAGTCATCTGCCCCGTCCAGCAGACTCTGCCTGCATGTTCCGAGTGGCACTGTTGTTCTTGGCCATGATTCGCTGCCTCCTGCCGTGAAGAATGTTGCGGGTGCTTTTGGAGTCCTGATTTTCCCTTTTGTGGTGTTGGTACTAGCCCACTACTTGTACACAATCTCTTTGAGCACTTGGTTGTGCCTCCATGTGTACCTTCCTTGAGCCAGGGCTACTTTACATGAGCTTAGGACATGCTCCACTGTTTGTTTTTCATGGCAAAGGGGGCATGAAGGATCGTCTGTTTTTCCCCACTTCACCAGGTTTGCATTTGAAGGCAGAAGGTCATATGCAGATCTGAGAATGAAGCTGATCCTGAGAGGGGCCATGTGCCAAATGTCATTCCAAGTGAGACTTCTTTGGAGTGCATTCTCCCACGTTGTCCATTGCCCTTGCTGGCTCTGCTGGACTGCTTTTTGGAGTCTTTGTTGGTCTTCTTCTTTCTCTCATCTCCTGAATCATCATGTCTCTTTTGGCTTTTCCTTTGGCCTTGACCACCATTCAGTTTGGTCACCCCCAGTCCTTGTCTGTTGGTCTGTGTGTGTCCTGTTATTTCTCTGATCTTGAGACTTTCTTTTGCAGAATCCATCGCCTCTTGAACTTTCCATTTTCTGCCTGTCTTCAGCTGGGGCTTGATTGCTTCAACCACCTGTCTCCTGAGTCCTCCAGCATGCTTTGAAGTCTGATCTTCCCTGCTTTATATTCCTCCAGGATGGATTTCAGTGGTAGTTTCAGCTTTGCTTGGCGACAGTATAGTATAGCTATGTCAGTCAGACAGGGTGGGACACCAAGCCATTTCCTTGTGAACTGTGATTTTTGGATTCCATTGCCTCCACTATGCTGGTGCAGATGTCGTATATCATCAGAGGCCATAGGAGCTTTGGTATCAGCATGAACTGCAGACACCAGACCTTGTATTTGCCAGGGAGCCCACACTGGTCAATGGTCTCCAAGCCTTCTTCCGACATCTGTTGGGTTTCTTTTGCTCTTCGTGTGTCTTTCAGCGTATCATCATCATACCATCTTCCAAGGCTCTTGACTGGCTCTTCTGTTACTGTTGGAATGGTCTGGTTGGCAACACTGAAGACCACAGATTCGGCCACTTTTCCTTTCCTCAGTGAGAGACTCCGTGATTTCTTGGCTTGAAACTTCATTCTGGATGAGGCAACTATGTCGTCCAGCCTCTCCAGCACGTGACGTGTCTCGTCTTCTCTGGATGAAATCACTGTAGTGTCATCCATGAAGGCCTTGAGAGGGGGCATCTTGTATCCATCGCCAAGGTCTGTTGTCTTGCGTTGCTTGTTGCTGCTTTCAGATGACTTCCATTGCCAACACGAACAGTATTGGGGAAATGGCACAGCCCATGCAATGCCCACTTCCAGTTGATCCAATCTGTTGTGTGTACTCCTTGGTAGAGAAACCGCATTGAGAAGCCATTGAAGTACTTCTTGAGCATGTCGCGGATGTTCTTTGGCACATGGTACATCTTAAGAGCCAACTGTATCATCTCATGGGGTACAGATCCATATCGTTTGCCAGGTCGAGCCACACTACGTCCAGGTCTCTCTTTTCTGTTTTTTTCTCTTTGGATTGCGTCCCAGATCATTGTGGCGTGTTCTACACAGCCAGCCACGCCTGGAATGCCACCTTTCTGGACTGACACATCCAAGTACTTGTTTTCCATGAGGTACTTGGTCAGCAGCCTTGCTGCCATGACAGAGAAGAAGATTTTCCCTTCGACGTTCAGTAGTGATATTGGCCTGAACTGGCTGATGTCACTTGAGTTTTGCTCTTTGGGGATGTACACACCATCTGCCGTCATCCACTGGCCGCTGATCTTCTGATTTCTCCAAGCTGATCGCAGCAGCCTGTGGAGCCACTCCAGCACCTTGGGACATTTCTTGTACAGCTGGTAAGGTATTCCGTTTGGCCCTGGTGATGATTTGGCTCTGGCTTTGTCGACCACCTTCTTGATTTCCGCCAACGTTGGAGGCTTGTCATTGAACTGTGTTCCTCAGGGTTGGTTGGCCACACCAGACCTTGAATGTCGAGTGGTGCTTTGCTCTGTGAGTCAGAGTATGTTTTTCTCAGATGCTGCTCAAGAACTTTGTCCACACTTAGGGTCCCAGATTTTGGCTGCTCGAACAGAGTTCTGGCAAACTGGAAGGGGTCTCTGAAGAAACGCTCTTGTGTCTTCTTCTTTTTGCTTTTCCTCTTCCTCGCAGATTCCGCTTTGCTGAGGGCGCTGTGTTTTGCTTTCAGGTCTTCCCAGAGTTTTTCCAAGCCTTGTTTTTCAGCTGGCAGAGCAGTCTTCATTTGCTTCTTGAGGTTTTTCTTTTGGACCCTGATCTTGTCCATCTCTTCTTGGCGTCTGGATTTCTTTGGAGGTGTTTTCTCTTTGGGTAGTTTTGCTCCATAGGCGTCTCTACATGTGGCATACACAATGTCCCCATATGTGGCTAGTTTGTGTTCCAGGGTGCTTTTCCCTATCAGTGCATCGAGTCTTTGGACGATTTTTGCATCCAGTTTCTCCCAATCTTCAGTCTCGTTTGCTCGTGGCAGGTTGAGTTTCAGGCGCCTGGCATCGAGGGCCTGTGCAAATTTGACACTGTGTGTTTTGCAATTTGCTTCTCTGACAGGTTGGTATGTTGTTTTTCCTGCCATATCTTATACGTCCATTGTTTTCAGATTTGCATATTGTACAGTTGCAGATAATTGCCTGAGACGTCAATACTTTGCTGGTCTTGGTATGGAAGAGAGCATCACAGAGTTTCTGCCTTTCCTGTATGATGATACTATGGGTGGTTCACTGAAAACTCTGGCCATCTGTGATGACTCATGCAGCACATTTGTATCCGCTTTCAATACTGCCATGATGTTTGGCAAGAATCTAGAGGAAGTCACCAGTATTGGAATCATTTCCGTTTTCTTCTTCTTACTTTTTCCAACCAACAGATTGCCGCTGGTTATGGAGTCCAACTTTTGCAGAAGTTCTTGTTGTTGTTGTTGTTGTCGTACCCTGGCCAAACAGCCGTATACTTGAACACTGTGGTACAAATGCATCAGCTGGGGATGAGAAACATTACGTGTGTGTGACCGTTTTTGATTACCCTGCCATGGGCCACCACACGCCAATTTTGGGGGATTTTCGAGACTGAGAATGTTATGCTAGGAGCTTGTCACAACTGAAGACAATCCTTGCATAACTATGCAGAGCATAACATTAACAACATTTTGTTGTAGCCTTGGTGTTCTAGCCTATGTCAATGGTCTGAGACAGCCTTAAGCCAAGGCGGGCAGGAGCTCTTCGATTTCTTTTCCTCTGTAACCCTGTTCTCTAAGCTGCATTTTCAGCTCTTTTCTTTGTATCAGGTTGTCACTGTCTTGTTCACATACCCTGTGAAGTCAAAGGCCTAAGTCTGTACATAAGACCTTTCTTTATGTGACCAGGGTGGTAACATGTGAATCTGATGTACAGCTGCTTGTCTGTAAGTTGTTTTTTGTACAGTATGGTATAAAGAAGACCTTTGTCAAAAGATGACAAATATATCCAAAAATTTAGTTTATTTTAGGTTCCATCAGGTCCACTTGGCCATTTTTCAATGTTTCATAATACTAAAAAAAAAAAAAAAGAAAAAAAATAACCGTCAAGCGTGACCTGACCAAAGGTCAAAAGACATTCAGCTCAAAATCTCAATGGATATCTGCCGTCCCATCGCAAAAGGTTTACTGGATGCCCTTACAAAAGAGATTCCATGTCTTAATCAAATTTAATCAGACTTGCAGTAAATGTGTGAAACATATCAACATACTCCTATTTTTGTATTATCCCAGTGCTTTTTAGTTTTTATGCAGTCCAGTACAACAAGTTTCTTTCTTTCTTTGTATCCTCCTTCTTTTAGTTAATGGAAGAATAGAGATTCCATGACTCTTATTTGATTGATTTGTTTCAAAGTTCTTCTCTGAACAAATACAAAGATTCATGTTTGATCTTCATATGATCTGCTTTTTAAGATAGTGCATTGTCATAGATATATCTATTTAACAAATAAGGTGTGTCCATACCACGATCGTCCAGCCATGTCCATTTCTGCACATCCACACATCATTTGTTCCACTGTGACACACCTCCCAAGACATCTGTTCAACATGATGATTGGTTAACATCATCAGCTTTCTCTTGTTTCCTGACTGAGTGAGTTCAGTTGTCACCCTTTTTCCAACAAGCAGGAAGCAAGGTGGTGTCCCAGTGTTTGGACAGGTAAGGATGTCATAAAACTAGTCTTAGTATTAAAATTCCCTTTCTTCACACTTACCTGTCCAAATGCCTGAACAACAAAAAAGGGTAGTGGAACTGAGCTCAGCTGAGAGACTATCCATCCCAACAGCTCACATGAGAATGTCTCTTACAGGTCTCCAACCAAGAGCTTGGCTCCATAGGCTAAAATGGCCTTACAGGTCTGGAGACTTAAAACACAGTCCCATCTCTCCCTCATAGGCTCCATATCAACCAAGACTCAAATTAAGAAAAAGAGCTTTCCCAAGATCATAAAAAGGAGAAAACCCAGCAATATAGGAAGGACAAGCTCTTAACCCTTATGCCACCAACGTCGCTGTTCAGTGACAACGTGGCTCATCGCCGAAAGGCGACCAACTATGGTTATCAAACTCCTGGTACTCTCACAATCTAAGTTCATGAGACAGAAAGCCAGCAATAAATGTCATAGCTGGGGGATGGTCTGGCCCGTGCTCACATCCATTTGCTTTGTCAGAACACTGTTCAGTTAAGTATTTTTACTGATTTTATTCCATTCATTTTTCCATGCACTATGATGTCACAACCAAGCACTTTACGTACTCGACCTTGCCGTAATTTACCACAGATCAAGTGCTGGAAATATTGAATAGACTGTCAGTTGTTCCTGATTCAGATGAAGGAGACCCAGATAGCCATGAGGAAACATGTGATTGTGAATTATTGCAACGTGAGGCACTGGACCATAGGCAAGTGGTTGGGAGAGACAAGCTGACGAGAGATCAGACTAGATGCCGGCTTACCGCATGTGCCCATTGTTTTGGCGTTGAGCCAGCCAGCAGTGACTGACTGTTGACTTGTGAGGGAGCGATTTAAGACTTTAGGCAATGAACTTCACACACGCTGTGGGCCGACACTTGCTGGTCGAGGCTGAAGGGGGCATGGCCGACTGACGAGAGTCAGAGGCCAGCAGCAGAGACGTGTTTGAGTGGGATTTATTATCAGCTGGAATGGCCCTCAAGGGTTCAGAGACCAACAGGCACGTGAATGACTTTGTTTTCATAAGAAAATATTGCTTTTTAAAGTGAGAGTGAAAGGTGTGTGTGTGTGTGTGTGTGTGTGTGTGTGTGTGTGTGTTCCTTTTTTTTTCTTACATGTGTACCAGTTAGGCCTAATAATATGTGTGTGTGTGTGTGTGTGTGTGTGTGTGTGTGTGTGTGTGTGTGTGTTCCTTGCTATTGGAGTAGTTGGATTTATGGTTGCTTCTTCCATTTTTCTATTGGATATACCATACTTTCTGGTCTTCAGTTGTGAGTGGAGTATTTTTCCTCATTTGTTGAGAGTTTGTTGGCATGCTTTCTTCATTTTTTCATTGAGAAGAAACATAACATTCATTATTTTATTTTGCATTTTTTTGGCACTTGAAATTACTAAAAATTTGAAACGGTTGTTGACTAACCATTACTAACATGTTATAATATAATAAAAGTACAGTGTATCTCCTTCATTTTACAAAAAATGGCATGAGAATTGATTGTTAGTTCCAGAGATATCCATGTTTCACATATGCTGGTATAAAATAAGAGTTTTTTTTTTAAATGGCTGGCGATGGGGATTTATGCAAAATAGAATGTCTGGCGGTGAGAGGGTTAAGGACATAAGCCATGATGTCCAAAATTGGGTCATAATACACAGTCAAGAAATGGCAGATTATGCAGCTGATATATACAAGGTCGCGTTAACAACTACAAGCCCTTGCACCCTTTGAATGCAAGTCACAGTTCCATAAAGAGGGGTAATAAAAACATGGAAGTCAAAGAAATGTCAGGTACGACAGGCTATTTCAAATGACTCTGGATAACCAGCATACGAATCACTCTGGAAATGTAGCTACCTGAGCCACTAGCAGAACCCACATTTGTATATAAGCAAAAAATGTCCTTGATAAGCCAAAAGGAACGCAGTCACAACATTTATTAAGTTATTCATGATACTAACACAAGCTCTAGTAATGCGAGACCACCAGATCCCACATCTCTACATAAACTGTACTGTCAAAAGTGTGGCCACAAAACAGACAAAAAGTGGCAGGTTCAGTGGGGTATTTACACACGCTGTGGTTAACCGGTGATCAAGTCGGTGTGAAAATATAGTTTGCCAGCGATTACCAGACTCCACACCTCCTTGCAAGCAAAACTGACCAAGAGTAAAAAAAGAGGCATGTTCCTTTGCCAAGGAGAATACTGAATTTATTCCACCAGGGCACACTGTGAGCTCACTAGGGACGACCACTCTGGCAGGCTTGATGGAATAAAAGTAAGTTAGTTCCCTCCCTGTTCTCTGAATTTTTTTTCTTTTTTTTTTTTTTTTTTTTAGACCCTAATGTTTGGTGATGTTCTACGCCAAATGGGGATAAGGCATTGGTTTGGACAGGTAAGTATGAAGAAAAAAGCATTTTTGTTCAGAAAGCTTTGCTGACTATTTGACTACCTTTCCTCTAACCAACCCTGCAAAATGTAAACACTTTACCTGTCCCCCTTAATCAGCCGCGGCAAGAAACTGGCTGGCATCACTTCTTCACACCCAGGGCGTTCGCAATGCTTTGTATGATCTTGTCCATCTTTGCTCGGCTGTCCACATAACCATCTCCTCCCTAGAACATGGAAAGTATGTAAACACTTTTAACAAGCTTCATAAAAAAAGGGTAATATGACACAAACAAGAAAAGAAGAACAGAAAAAAAATTAGGTTAACTGAATGTATGGAAATCCAGCACGAGTTAGTACTGTCGTTGTAAAGGAGGGAAAAAAAGGAAAGATGGTATGGCCGGTAGGAGGGGGGGAAAAAAAGGAAAGATGGTATGGCTGGTAGGAGGGAAAAAAAGGAAAGATGGTATGGCCGGTAGGAGGGGAAAAAAAGGAAAGATGGTATGGCTGGTAGGAAGGAAAAAAAGGAAAGATGATATGGCTGGTAGGAGGGGGAAAAAAAGGAAAGATGATATGGCCGGTAGGAGGGGGAAAAAAAGAAAGATGGTATGGCCGGTAGGAGGGGGAAAAAAGGAAAGATGATATGCTGGTAGGAGGGGGAAAAAAGGAAAGATGGTATGGCTGGTAGGAAGGAAAAAAAGGAAAGATGATATGGCTGGTAGGAAGGAAAAAAAGGAAAGATGATATGGCTGGTAGGAGGGGGAAAAAAGGAAAGATGGTATGGCTGGTAGGAGGGAAAAAAAGGAAAGATGATGGTATGGCTGTCAGGAGGGGGAAAAAAAGGAAAAGATGGTATGGCTGGTCGGAGGGATGTGGGACAAAAGAGATCTGATGATGGAACCAACAGGATGTTACAATAGTTGTGCCAGCAATGTTACAGTATCACTTATCCTACAAAAAAATAATCCACATACAGCATTCTATATACAAGCTCTGCACTATCATCCTACAAAATAACACAAAACTAACATGAAAGTTTATAACTAGTACAAAAAAAAAAAAAAAGAATGGAACGTGAATCATTTCTCACAATCTGTTCACTTCTATAGCTGGACTTGTGTCACACAAAAATAGTTTTGCTCCCACATGCTTTCCAAAAGAACGTAGTTTACACAACAGTACAAATAAAGCGCTTTTGTTTTAAGGCATGTCACACCATAAAATGCCAACAACAAAATGTGTTATTTATGTCACTAGCACTGGATGTCCAACAGTTTCAGTGGACTGAAATTGTCTGCATCATGTGGCATTTTGTCTGCTATTCTACAATTCAAAGGCTGTGGAAGACACCAGTGACAAATGAGGCTTTCCATGGACATTTTCATTCATCTTATTGCCTGCGCGGTGAGCGCAAATCCAGGAGAGACAGAAGAGCTAGAGCATTTCAGAGCTAAACAGGCCCTCGGGCGATTAAAACAAATCTGCAGCCCAGCACCGATAGTTTCTGTGAGAATTTGTGAAAACTTAGCGCTCAATTTTTCTACTGAAACAGACACTGCCTCCACCATTCACACTTGCACAAGAACAGATACACTTAGTACAATCATGCTGGCTCCACAGACAATGTCTATCTACAGTGCCCTCTAGCTGATACCAACAGGTCAGCTCTCATTTGTTTATCAGCTCAGTGATTATGTCATCACCATATTTGTCACTTTGCTACTGAAGTCGTCACTCCAGACTAATGATATGAAAACGACAGGAGCGGTTAAACAACTACAGGACACTGTCAATCTGCACTGAAGAAAAACTACTGTATTACGTCATCATTCTACCCATAGCTCTGCGTAGTGTGAAAATGAGCTGCTTGACGGTAGTGGAGATGGGGTCATGGGTAAAGGGACTGGGGAAGGGGGGTGGGGGGGGGGGATCAACTGGGCAGTGCCAACGCGCAGTGAAAAAACACACTGCCATCCAAACTCATGAAAAAATGGTGCTAGCCGGACTGACTGTTCAACAGTATCTGGCAACTGACTAAGCACGTTTTACCCTCTGTCATCACCATCAGCAAAATGCATACAGCTTACAAAATCAAAAGAAGTGTCTGACCATGGGAGTTAGTGTAACATCTTGTAGCGATGGACATGGGATAGATTGTAAGTAAGCCAATAAAAAACTATACTACCTTTTTGGAGTGAACCAGCTGGCCATTCACCATAACCTCCAAATAACCAGTTACGTTTGGGGTTCCTTCGCCAGTCTGCACATCGACACATGTTCACATGTATATTTGCAGAAGTACACACATACACACACAGTCACTTCAACAAACAAAAAGCCAATGTTTCAAAAGTGATACAAAACTTGCTAGCTGACACCTTTGATAGAAGTACAGAAGCAGGGATCTTGTTTTAAAAGACATACAAATCTTGCCCTCGAGGTCAGGATACTGTACAAGTGTTCTCTCTCATGGATTTAGGCTCCTGAGAGATGTATATATTATTTGTGTGTGTGTGTGTGTGTGTGTGTGTACATAATGAACATATACATATGCAGATGAAACCCTGTGTGGGTATGTGTATGTTTGTGTACAGCGTTTTATCAGAAAATATCTATCAGCTGGGCAGTATCTGGCTGCTTAGGGAGAATTAAAAAAAAATTTTATTTCACTAGTCAGGTACTAAGCTTTAGCTAAAAGAAAACAAAACCAAAAAAAAAAAACTGTGGAACATTGCGGTCAAATCACAGAGAAATGAGAAAGACAAAAACTTTTTTTTTTTGTCAAAGTGATAGTCAGGCATAATCAATATGACATTTTGGAAATGGGTACAGCAAATTAGAAGGATGCCTAGGATAAAAATGGAGAGAATGTGTGTGTGTGTGTGTGTGTGTGTGTGTGTGTGTGTGTGTGTGTGTGTGTGTGTGGTGTGTGTGCACATTCATGTATGAGCGTGTCTATGTGTGTGTGTATATTTCTTTAATTTAATTAGCATTTAATTAGCAGGGGGGGGGGGGGGGGGGGGGTAATATATGTTATTAGCATATTATACAGAAATTAATTAAATTAACATGTTTGTTTCAAATTTTTCAAATTGATGTAATTTACTTTGAAACTTAAAAGAACATATTATATACAGAAATTAATTAAATTAACATTTGTGTTCAAAATTTTTCAAATTGATGTAATTTACTTTGAACCTATTTCTACCGACTTAACTGATCAGTTCATATGGCCTGAATTTTACATATGTGGCTGAAGAGCACTGACTGAGGCTGTTCTCTATATAGTGGTGTGTGTGCCTACAGAGAACCAGAGTCCTATTTCAGAGACCTTACCTCCCCCTTCTACCTTCCTCAACCCCCTATCTGCCCTTTTTCCCTGGTGAATGAAGCTCCACAGAAAGAATGAAAGGCAGGGGGGGGGGGGGGGGGGGGGGGTAAGGACACACACGGCGTATGAATGTGACTTATGCTGAGAAATCTTGGTTTACTCAACTTCTGAAAGTCAAAAGAGGTCAAAACACTGTGTATACACCAACCTGGCAACACCTTTTGTTTTTTTCTCTGGTGCCATGGTTCGGAACAGACTGACAGTAACTTCCCTTGAACAAGAGTCCCTTTCACAGTAAATTTTGTGAATGAGCCCTAGGCTGCATACATGCTGGCTTCATATCCATTTGTCAGTGTCAGTCTATATTATCAGGTAAATGGATGCAGGCTGATTATACAAACCGACTGCTGTGTCCTACATAACAAAAGTTTGGTTCAGACGAGGTGCCAATTTAACTGAAAAAGTTTCGTTCCTTTTCATTAGCGATTGGTCCAATGTCTAATGTTGAATGCTCAGATCTGTAGACAGACAGACAGACAGGTGTGTGTGTGTGTGTGTGTGTGTGTGTGTGTGTGTGTGTGTGTGTGTGTGTGTGTGTGTGCGTGTGTGCGCGTGTGTGTGTGTGTGTGTGTGTGTGTGTGTGTGTGTGTGTGTGTGTGTGTGTGTGTGTGTGTGTGTGTGTGTGTGTGTGTTGTCAGTACAACCTTAGAGTTAATCTGACAATAAAATTGTTTTTCAGTCAGTCAGTGTGTGTGTGTGTGTGTGTGTGTGTGTGTGTGTGTGTGTGTGTGTGTGTGTGTGTGTGTGTGTGTGTGTGTGTACACAGAGAGAGAGAGAGGGGAAAGAAAAAACAGACTGATAAAGAGATAGAATGTATATTTTGGGTGTGTGTGTGTGTGTGTGTGTGTGTGTGTGTGTGTGTGTGTGTGTGTGTGTGTAAGTGTGTGTGTTTGAAGTCAAGCCAAGTTAAAATTTTATTCAAGATGGAGCATTGAATAAGCAGAACCTGCTTTTTTTTTTCCCACAAGCCATCTACAGAACCAAGACAAAATGATAGTGTGAAAAAGAAAATGATATGCAAAGCACATCCACTTAAAGAAAATAAGGTGCAATATCTACACTACAAACAAGACGAGGAATTTGTAAACATTCACTTCTTTCAATATATCACTCATCTTACAATTATATGTGGTAGTACACTGTACATCAATTAACAGAGCAGAATTCTGCACAACATGGCTGAAATAATTAAACACACAGAAAGCAAAATAAGATGATAAGTAAACTGAAAATGAAACAAATGCATGAATGAAAATATAGATGAACGAATAATTAATAGATACATCAATGAAGTAGAAGGAAGCATCAGTGATCTAAGTGTTACACCGCATATTCAGTTTCACTCTCTCCGGTCTGTGTTTGTGTGTGTTTAAAATGAAATGGACATGCACCTGAGAATCCCACAGCCCAGCTTTATGAAGGTTAAACTGAAATCACATGATTTAAAAAAAAAAAAATTTCCCAAATCCTGATACCCCTTAAAAAGCTAAACCCATCATAAAGATACCATTCATGATGTATCAAAAAAGGTGAGCCTATCCCTTACACCATCTTTAACCAGAAGCCCACTTTACATCGTTTTCTATGGTTCTGTTCACTCTTAAAAACTGCTATTTGTGCACTTTTCAATATATCAATGAGTTTGTTTTCTGTAATGAATGCGCACAAATCTTCCAAAATCATTTTAAATGGAAGGGGAAGAGTGGGGAGTGGGGATTCACTTTCACCTGCCATCACACAGCTGAGCGTAGTGGGATACCTGCTCTGGCTATAGCAAAAAGTTTTCTCCAAAATATATGACTTTCAAACGTGATTCATGAACATACAAAAATCCATGCTATCTTGCCATTTTTTTCCCTTACAATATTTCAAGGCCTGTAGTCTTCCAAAAAATCAGCATTACTGTAGTATAGTTGAAGAAATAGACATAGCCAGACACAATTATGCACATCGGAGATAGCAAGAGTTGTTGCTCTTTCATCAAAGCACCCACAGTGGCACACCAAGACTATGCCACGATCACACTCTGCAAAAGCAATTACAGCTCAAGAACTTCGCCTCTAGATTTTCTTTCTAACTCTTTTCTTTTCTTTTCCTTCTCTACCCAGTTCATAGTATTTGTTGTATTTTTGCCAAGCATGTGTACAAAACATGGCCAAATCGTAAGGGGAAACAGATCTGTTCATGCCTTGCTCTTGAGGTGCTATCAGTTTTGATTTCCTCTCCATGCCAACACCTATGACGACTTTCTACCATAGTCACTAGTAACAGCAAGGTCATGGTGACTGTTGTTGGAGGGATGCGCGTGGCGTTCTTTGGGGATGGATCCTCGGCTCTCGGCAGGCTCCACACAACTACATTGTTATTGACGTCAGCAGAAGGATTAGCAGGTGTTTCCCAAGTATAGTGGATGGGAACAAGCATCACTAAATACCACCTAAGTGACTGAAAACACAGGGTGTCTACTCTGATGGGATGCCTCCCAACTACCTGACTTGATTGCTCTCTGTGGACTGCTAGTGTTGACATGGAGTCTGGGGTCAGGAAAGGGCACACACACAAAAAGACTTTAAAGAGAGAGAAACAACAACAGCAAAAATGCCCAATGTTATGAAAGTCTGAATGAAGGAGTCACAGAAATCGAATACTTACAATCTCTACTGAATCCTCAAACTCATCTTCAAGTTCCGCCTGGAGCCTACGGAACTGCACAAGAAATCATATACACATATGGTAAAAAAAAACAAAAAAAAATGACATGCGCCACAGACATTCTCATTCACCTTTCTGCGATGTATGCAGGAGAAAGAACTACTATACAATGAGACAGTCATGTGAATGTGATATAAGCGATGAGTGACAGACGAATTTTGGTGAAGAGGCAAAAGAAGAAAGAAAAGCCTACTGAGGAAGCATACAGTGTCACTGTGTGCGTGCGCAACATACTTTACATATTATAAATAGACAGATCAATAGATAGATAGACAGATAGATACTTTTCATCAACATGGTAAAAATTTGATGGGGACAAAAAGATTTTTAAAAAGTCAAGTCAATCAGCCACTTAATGCCTTTTAAAAATTATTGTTACATGGTTAATTCAAATAATCGATTTTTATTTTTTTTATTTTCTCTGTTTTGTATGCATGTATGTGTGCGTTTGCGTGCGCATGTGCGCACTGTGTGTGTGTGTGTTTGTGTGTGTGTGTGTGTGTGTGTGTGCGCGCGCGTGTGTGAGAGAGAGACAGCCGAAGAAAGAAAGAGAGAACAAATGAACACAAATTAATTTTCAAAAGGTAATGGGTTAGCATAAAAACTTTTTTTTACCATCAGTCCTCTTGGCAAAGAAAGACAAAATAACATAACAAGAAAAAAAAAAAATATAAATGTAAAAAAAATAAAGAACAATGCAACAACCAATGCATAAATACATACAGAGAAACAAACTAATACAAAAATTATTACAACAAAAGGAATGGAATGACAATGGGGAGTGGGGGGTGCGGAAGAGAGGCAGAGGAGGAGTGGGGGGAGAGAAAGGGAGGGGATAGGTAGACAGACAAACCACCCTGGCCAAGCACATAGCATCATGGACTCCTGATTGTGACGTTGCACGAACGATTCCCAACAGAGCCATTTACTTGTGGTATTTTCTGCCCCAAGCAACATCTACTCACAGTTGAGTTTGCTCTGGCCTCAATTAGGAAGATTGTGACCAATCAAGATTCATCCTCAGTCTCTGAGACTCAGACAGCTGCTCAAAATTCCTTACTAACACTGCAGATGTCTGTATCTCTCAAGCCTGGCTGATGCTGGGATATATTAAGAAAATAAACATAGAAACCTCTCACATAGTCTCAGACCAGAATGGAAATCTGTAGCATCATCTTCATCATTCTCATCATTGTTAATCAGCATTAAAAAACAACAACAACAAATGAACAAAGACAGAAAGACAATTAGGTAAAAAATGCACAGACATATGCGCAATGCACGCATGCACATACATGCCTGTCCCCACATACAGGGTACAGTGAAACAAACATAGAATAACACAGAATGATCAATACATGTGGTAAAAAAAAAAGTGCAGTTAGATTCAGTAGATTCATTTGATATTTATTAAACCTCTCTTTTAAGTTCTTTGGATAGACAGAGAGAGATACAGTGACTCACAGAGAGATAAACAGACAGAGACAGAGTGACTGATTGACTGATAAGCAAAAAAAAAAATCCTTTTTTTTTTTCGTCTGGCCCTTGCCCTCTCAGGGACTAAGGATACTAACAGAGAACACTAGTATACCACATAGAACTGATAATAACAAGAACAATTATGATTCACATTAGCATAAAAGACAAAGCGCTTACACACTAAAAAGCGTCTGTAATACACACACACACACACACACACACACACACACACACACACACACACACACACACACACGACATAGTATACATTATTATGAGGAAAGAGGATACAGGTAGCATCAATCACCAGATTAGTACCATCAGCTTAGCCTGAGAGGGAATGAACAGTGATTCATGAGGCAATCATTTTCAAATTCACCAAGTGTATTCATATTCCATATTCATATTTGTAAAGCAAGATTCATTTTCAAAGCAGTGAGGAAGGAGACAATGTTTCTGCTTAGGGCATGGAGAGAGAGGGAGAGGGAGAGGTGAGGGAGTGCAAGAGAGAGATTCAAACGTGTTAATTATTATGAAGAAAAAAGAACATGAAAAAGAGAAAGCCAAACATAAAAAATGAGAAAGAAAAAAAATCCAATCACCATCTCCCACACCCCCCCCCCGTGTTGGCTCACACATACATGCAATGCATGAGTACATTATTAATCTTTCACATCTTGACGGGGTGTTGGCTCACACACACACAATGCATGAGTACATTATTTATCTTTCACATCTTGGACATTTGCATGCTGTGATATAGTATGTCTACTCATGAACAGTGGTAAATTATTTTTTTAAAAACAGTGGTACTTGTAAACAACAATAATCACTCAGGGAAAATAAATAAACTGTATTTATGTTGATGATGTTACAGTAATAACATATGTATGGATAAGCATTGGTAATTTGAATTATACTGCCTACCTATAAGTTATAACTAGTGAGAGTGTGCAAAATATATAAATAAATTTCTTCCGTAAAATTCTGAGCTTCAAGCATTTAAGCTCAGGCAGAAATGAGTTCCAGAGAAGAAGATCAGAGTAGCAAAGACTTGTTTTGCATCGGCCAGTTCTAGGTACAGGTACCTGGAGCTTCACAGTACTTCTACAATTCATGCTAAGTTTGGACTGAATAAATGTGGGACTAATCCAGATACAACTTTCTGTATTCATGAACATTCCTTTCTTGACAGCAGACATATCCTTTGAAGTAGAACTCTCAACTTGAATATAATCCAATTCTGTCAGAGAGAGAGAGAGAGAGAGAGATTAAAATTTTATCAGAGGTAAAAAAAAAAAAAAAAGCAAATATTTTACCTTGGGGGCGTATCCTCATGCTCCACTGAAACAAAATTCTCAGTCTTTGAAGAATGTCTCAACATCATAATCATTATGACTCACTTGCCAGTGTCAAGTCCAGTCAAAATAATCTTTACTGAGGGCTAATGAATAAGCTTTTCAGCTTTTTTACATCCTGTCCTCAATATGTGTGTGTGTGTGTGTGTGTGTGTGTGTGTGTGCGCGCGCACACAGGCGCGTGCGCACACACACATATGCACACACATGTGTGCATATGTGTGCGTGCGCACGCGCCTGTGTGTGTGTGTGTGTGTGTGTGTGTGTGTGTGTGTGTGTGTGTGTGTGTGTGTGTGTGTGAGTGTGCGTGTTGTGTTGTGTGCCTGTCCATGTGCGCATATGTAAGGAAGAGGAGAGGTAAGACAGACAGACACAGAGACAGAGAGAGAGAGACAGAGAGACAGAGATGCACACAAACACTGTGTGTGTGTGTTTGTGTGCCTGTGTGTGTGAGTAAGAGTGTGTGTGTGTGTGTGTGTGTGTATCAACTGAATAACTTTAAGGCAGCACTTAACTAGTGAAAGAGAGGATTACAAAGTTATACAGCAGCCCAGCCAGGCTTACATGACATTTTTTTTTCCTTTTACTTGGGACTCAAACAAATCAAGATGCACTTGTCATGAAACTTTACACAGCATAATCATTTTAACACCAAGATTCCTTTAGGTTCCCTACCTCACACCACCTGGAAGAGTAGGAGGTATGCCGTCCAGTAATTGCCAATGATGCATGTGGCATGCTCATTGAGGTCAATACTGTTGTAGCCTTAGAGTTTGAATTTGCACATAGACTTGGGTTGACTCCTTTCTTCCCTGTCAAGTCTCATCCACTCTTCAGGAGGGTTGCTAAAGTTTTCTTACCAACACCACAGATGTCTGCATCTCTTAGGCCTGGTTGATTTCAGAATATATACTTCAAAAGAAGAGAACAATATGGTATGCTGTAGCCTTAGCGGATAACATCATATCTGAATGGAGCTCCATAGCATCACTGACATCATCACCATCATCTTAACTGGGTATCCATGAAAATGGGGAAAGGCCCAATATACATTCCTTCAGCCCTGTTCTTATGGCGACTTCAGTTTCAATATCTCCTCTCCATCCATGCCTGTGGCAAGCTCAGCCTTGGAGATTTTCCCAATTCTGTATGGTTATAATGATGTCAAAACTGTTAACAATCCGTTTACTTTCAGTACATCAACAACAAGAAGACATTAGAATTCTATGAACATTGATTTAAAAAAAAAAAAGAGAAAAACCTTTTGTTAAAACTTGCTTACCTTGATATTTTCTCTCATAAATGGGTAAATAATCTTTGGAAGTTGTTACAAACTTGTTACAGCAGCAACTCCTAGCAATGCAGAAAATTAATATACAAATATAGGATGAATACTGCTTTTAATTCAGACTAACCACAGTATTAAAAGTTTGGCAATCATTTTTTCTTAATGCTGCACACCAAAAAAAATACACTTAAAAAAATAATAAAAGAACCTTGTCATGGGCTGTATTCCTCTTGTGTTCAGATATAACAATTAGTATAATAACATTACAACAACAAAAAAGTAATCTAGTTAGTAAAATAAATACACAAGCCATCTCAGGCAGGTACCCCCACCCCTCCCCACCCTAAACCACACACAAAAGCTCAAGTCTACGTCTACTTCTCTTCTTCCTAAAAAAAACTGGTTCACTCAAAAATGAGTAGGTCACCAGTCTACAAAGTGTCTGAGTGATCATTCCTCAAAAATAAGCATGATACTATTGATGGGTCTACGTAGAACTGTGGATTCCTCAGACGTCTACTCAACTACATCAAGCACTGAAGTGCAGATCTAGTCATGAATGTAGTAGACTTTAACTTTTACGCTTTGTTGCTTTAGTTCATTTCTTGTCCATCTTCCAGTCTCCGTTTCATTCAAAATTGGGAGATTAGTTTCCACACTCGGCTTTTCTAATAATAATGACATCAGTTTCAGTAATCGTGGTAGGAATTCCCACGATGTAACATCGTTATACGTACGCAATGGCGATGAACCCCGTAACAAAAATTGTATGTGATACTTATGCTTCATACTTGATGTTTGTCGGTGTATAAATTATAGATAAATAACAGTAATACTAATATATTCATTCTCGCGAACATATACACAAATCTTACCAGTATACGACGTGAACTTTTACTTTGCTAGCCATTTTTGTGAAACGAGTCTTGCCGACTTGCTGCTCTCCGGTTCCTCTCAGTGCCCTCCGTCTCGACGTTTCGTAACATGTGCTCTGTGACGACGAAGAAGAGCTTATATAAAGGCAAAAGAATGCACAAAAATAGGCCTAGGCCTAACACAGAAGCATCCAGAGTTGCCTTTTCTTTCCTTTTGTGTTATTTAGTTCGTTCAAATAAAAACAACAAAAGCCGTATGAAACTGAAACCACATCAGTTCCTTGAGGGTTTTTTTTCTTTCTTCTTCTTCTTTTTAAAAATTCATTTATTCATCTTTTATGGAATCGGACAACGTGAATATGTCTAAGACGGATACTTAGAAATTAGAACCAGAAAACTCTCCAACTGCGGATTAGTCTAGGCTAAGATTAATCGGTGATAGTTTCACTAAATTAAGTGACTTCCAGTAAAGTGAGTCCGGATAAGTGAATCCCATTTGAGCAACATACTTTGGCAGAAACATGTTTTTGCCTGTACAACGACATGCCACTATAGCGGTAGGCTCTACCGCTACAGTGACAAAGCGGTCTCTGCTCTGAACAAGCAGTACGATCACTTGTTCGCTCAGTTTTCCAGTGTCCAAATGTGTGTGTGTGTGTGTGTTTAGTAGGGGAGGGGGTAAAGGGAGGCCGGGAGGGGGAGGGGGAAGTGTGTGCGCGTACGTGTGTGTGTGAGAGAGAAAGAGAGCGCATCAGATTATGACTTTTTAATTGTCCCGAGAATCCATAGGGACAGCATGGTATAATGAGAAATAATCAATTGTTAGACCATCGTGCGTGCCCCTGTAAAGAGCCATTATTGTCTTTTCAAATTCATGCGATCATGAACATATTTTGCAATATGAATTCACTGGTCATCATATATGCTCAACATGCGAACTTAACATTTTTATGAAAAATGATCTTTGTACTGAGATATTTGTACTGGCTTGTAATCTGTATGGTATGAGAACCATGTTTAAATACAAGGGCTGTTTTTTAGGATCAGCTTTCGTGAAAATGACAAATTTTGTTTTTCTTAATTGATCTTAAGTCCCCATTCATTACAGTACTCATAAAGTTTGTTTAACTTATTCTGTACCCCAACTTTGGAGGTGGATAGGATTACCAGGTCCTCTGCATGTAACAAACATGAAAATTTGGTATCATTGTTTGTGTTTAAGTTAGATGAATCATTATTCTGCTTGTAATTTGGAAAGTCATCGATGATACATTGAATAGCGTCAGGCTTAGCGTGTTTCCTTGGAGAACATTTTAAACAGTGGCACTTTACGAGATGGTCCGTCTGTTGTGTTAACACAGATTTTGACAATATCGCACATTGATCGTATAATCTGGAAACGGTTGCCTCTGATTCTTATTCTATACAGTTTTGTCGTAGAACTTCGTGCCAAACACTGTTGAAGGCTTTCTGAAAGTCGACGAAGCAGCTGTATATATGTACCCTTTCTGTCATTTGATATTATTGTTAATGTTTCAGCTGAAACAGCTGAATGAATGAATGCAGCTTGTTCCTTTCTACTGGTTTATTGTGTTCGAGGTAGTCAGATATTCTTTTATTTCGTATTCGGCAGAAAATGTTTACAAATGTATTATTTATCATTATCCCTCTATTGTTTTGGTTTAAGGGCTTGCCGCTTTTGTTTTATAGGTGTATTGATTTCTGTTTTCCAATCTTCAGGATATGTACCTATTGTAGAACTTTCTGGAATAGTTTCCGAATGATGGGAAAAGTTAGCGAGAGACTGGCTTATATGATCTCATTTGTAATTTCGTCAATACCTGGCGATTTTTGTTTTTTAAGATGTTTTGAGGCGTTCCATATTTCTTAAAGTGTGCTGAGGATGTATAGGTAAGAAGTGGAAAGGTAATTATTTCTTTTCTTGATTCTTCCTGAACTTTATTGTTAGCGCTTTGAACTGCGTGTACATCTTTGTCGAACATATTTTGTAGATGGTTTGTCCATGTTGTTGCTTTGATTGTTCGAACACTTGTGGGTTCAGGTTCTTCTGGTTGTTGTATTAATTTCAGGGCTTTCCAGACGCTATTTGGATCTTCTGCAAACGTTTCACTAAGGCTGGTGACTTGGTATTGTTTGTACGTTTTCTTTTTCTTTTTGATTCAGTTGTTATTTAAGCTATCTTGCACCGACATTTTTCCCCCTTTACTGTGACGCTTTTATTAATATGTGTTACTGAGTTTCGTGAAGACTTGATTTTGTGTTTAAGTATACAACATTCTCGATCGACCCCCGACCCCCCCCCCCCCCCTTTTTTTTTTTTTTTTTTTTTTTTCATTGGGGGTTCTTTTCTTGACGTCAGAAAAGTTTCGATGCCGTTTTCAACAAATTTGTGAATTCTGTATTGATAAGATCGAGATTTTTCTGCTGATTTCCTTGTGTCGTTTTCTTCTATATCTTGTATTTCTTTCAAGAGTATACTTATTTCATAGGTTTTCATTGCTTGTTTTAAATTTTTGACGGATCCTTCATTCCATTCGTATATATAAATTTTTCGACGGATCCTTCATTCCATTCGTATATTTAAATTTTCGACGGATCCTTCATTCCATTCGTATATTTCTCGGTTGTGAATATGATCTCTCTGGTTCTGTTATTGTTACGGGTGGTGTACGTACTTATTTAGGCCCATAGCTCAAGGGTGAGCATAGGCCATCGACAACACTCCACCATTGTACTCGGTTCTGGGCTGCTCGATGAATGCCTGTCCAGCTGGTACCCTGCCTTTTCATCTCTGCCTCTGTGTCTCGTCTCTCAGCTGTTGCGAGGTCGGCCTCTTTTCCTTTTCCCCTGGTGCTGGATGCTGGCTTCCTGAGATGTGTCCTATCCAGCCCCACTTCCTCCACAGAATCTGTTTGGCAACTGGTTCCTATCCTGCTTGCTTCCATAGATCTTCATTGATGATTTTCTCTGGCCATCTGAGGTGTGCGGTGCGTGTTTTGCTGTCTGACTCTCATCTGAAGAAGTTTGGATGCATGCACGACTTTTCCCTACACACACCCACACCACACGAACATAGATAGCCAGGCAAAAAGTTCAGTTCTACTTCGTTTTCGTTTGCTACCTGGACCATCAAATCATAAAAAATACATATTACATAACAGGCATGAACAGGTACAGCATAAAATTCTCGCCACCACCCTGGACTTGTTCCTCACAAACCACCCCAACCTTGTCCCATGAACTGAAACACTCCCTGGTATTGCTGACCATGACACAGTGTACATGGAACTGCAGATCCATCCCCCAAAGAAATGCCAACCCCAGCGATTCCTTCCCATCTACACTGAGGAATGTAAGGAACCACTTAAAGAGGCAGCACAGAAGATGAGCGATCACATTATGATCAGCTTTGACGAGAAGAGCAATGTTGAAGTATGGTCTGAAATCCGCATTGGCCTGAGCCAAGCCCCCTCAGATCACGTCCCCCATAAGCAAACCAGACCCAAACCAAGCCTCCCCTTGTTTGACTACGAGACCAAGAAACTCATACGTAGACGAGACAGGATCCACAAGCGCATGAAGAAAAACGGAGATGAGGCCCTCCGACAGGAATTCAAGGCACTCAAGCGCCTTATCGAGAAACGCCTACGTCGTGCCTACTGGAGACACGTAGAAGGCCTGATCTCTGACGAAGAAAGCCAGACCATCTCCAAGAAGAAGTTCTGGAGCTTCATTAAAGCAAGTAGGACAAAAGGAGTGGGCGTCTCTTCACTTAAATAAGTTGGGAAACTTGTCTCCGACCCCAAGGAGCAAGTACTGATGCTGACCACCCAGTTCCACTCTGTTTTCAGCCTCAAAGACACCATCACAGCTGAAGAGCTTGAACAGCAGTGGCCCCCTGGACCAAAACTTCCAGACTACCCAGCATGCGATGACATCAACATCACCGAAGGGGGCGTAAAGAAACTTCTGCTCAACTTTGACCCAAATAAAGCCTGTGGCCCAGATGGCATTACTCTCAGACTTTTGAAGATGGTTGCAGAGGAGATCACTCCAGCCCTCACCCTGCTCTACCGCATTTCATTCTCCTCCAGCACCCTGCCACAGGACTGGAAACATGCCAACATCACACCTGTCTTCAAGAAGGGAGAAAGATACAATGCAGCCAACTACCGTCCCACCTCCCTCACTGCATAGCCTGCAAGCTGATGGAACATATCACCAGCCACATCATGTCCCATTTTGAGAACAATGAGATTTTCTGTCCAAAGCAGCACGGCTTTCGACGCGGACGGTCGTGTGAGACTCGACTCCTAGGGTATGTGGACGAAGCGACCAGAGAGATCGAGAAGGGAAACCAGGAGGACACTATCGTCCTTGACTTCCCAAAGGCCTTCGACAAAATTAACCATACCCTACTTGTCCACAAACTACGTCGTTACAGCATCGTAGGCCGCACCAACGCCTGGATCAAGGACTTCCTTGCAGACAGACAGCAGGCTGTGGTGGTGAGGCAACAAGATCCGACTTCCTACCTGTAGAATCTGGTGTCCCTCAAACCAGTCTCTTTCTTCTCTCTACATAAATGACCTTCCTGATGGCATCAAGTTGAAAGATCGCCTATTTGCCGACGATACCATGTGCAACAAGACCATCACAGAGAACAAAGACGAGCGAGTGCTGCAAGAAGACCTACACTCCCTTACCACCTGGGAGGAGAAGTGGTCTATGGAGTTCCATCCACAGAAGTGCTCAACGCTGAGAGTTTCTCGGAAGTGCAACAAGATTGCCCCTGTGTATGAGCTACATGGACAGAATCTCGAAAACATCAACACCACTAAATACCTTGGTGTCAACATCCAGGACAAAATGCAGTGGGAATCTCACATTGACTCCATCATGAAGAAAGCCAGTAAGACCCTAGGCTTCGTCTGGTACAACCTCAAGATCGGCAAGAAGAAAAAGTAAACTGTGTACAAAGCTCTTGTTCGCATGCTTCTTGAGTACGCAGCCATCATCTGGGATCCCTACGCTGTAAACGAGATTGAGGCTCTCGAGAGAAGATCCAACGAAGAGCAGCAAGATGGGTCTCCGATCGCCACCGCCAAACATCATGCGTCAACTCCATCCTTGACTCTCTTAACTGGCCTTCCCTGCAGCAGCGTCGTAAGAAAGCCTGCTTGGAGATGTTTTATGAATTCCATCTCTCTCATCTCCATTAACTCCACGTACCTGTCCAAACCATCTGACAACAGGATGAGCTCTAGGACCAAGAATGACCTGAGCTACAACATTCCCACCTGCACGACACGGTACAGGCAGATGATGCTCTTTCCAAGGACCATACCAGAATAACAAGTTGCCTCAGGAGGTTGTGAGCTGAATCACTGGACTGCTTCAAGTCCAGGCTGGCCTCCCATCTGTAGAACCTGAAACAACCCCCCCCCCCCCCTGTTCCCCACCACCCCCAAACCCTTCCCCCTTACCCTGCTCGTGACCACTATTCCCTACAATCCCCCTCCCCCTCCCGCCATCCTTCAGTCACTTCTCTACTCCTGCTGGCACCCTCAGCAGTGTCATCACAGTCAGTCTATGCACTTGGCCGCATCTGGCCCTAGTCACACAGTCCTCACACAGTTCAGAGACCACTCACGGGAACAGATCGCGGAGTCCTTCCAGCGACTCCCACACAACAGGACACACGTTGACACGACGGAAAACGAAGCCGCTCACAGAGGTAGTTCGTGATGTCCTTCCAGGGACTCCCACACAACAGAACACAAGTCGTCCCAACGAACTCTGAAGCCCCCTGACACACTAGCTCGTTGCTGACCTCACGGACAGCCTCTCCATACCCCCACGGGGCAGAGACGGCGGCTTGGCTCGTACTGCATCCTACACCTGGTTGGCAGTGCACACACGATGCCTATTGACCCTCAGTCAGCCTCTCCATCCATACCCCCAAGCGATAGAAACTGTGGATGGGGATGGGCTGCACCCCCACACCCGGATGGCAGTCAATTCCAGGTCAGACACGGGTCTTCACCAACACCTGGGGAACCGATAGCTACATTGATTACCTTGCCTACTTCCAACATATTTATCGTTCTTCTTTGCAGCTAACAGTAACTCTTCACATAATACATTTCACTGGAACTTGAGAAAAAAATACCCATAATAGAGTCTACAAAGTTTCAATACAGTGGGTGCATTTCAATAGAAAATTTCTTTGAACTAACACCATGATTATTTACATTGAAGGAAAGGATTTCCACTTGGAACCCTTTTTCAAAGTACCAAGAATACAATTATTACATACAAAGGAACGAATTCCGTTTGTCCCATTTCATCCAGAAAAGATGTTTTTATCTTATCACATCATCACTAGACGTGTCCAATTACATTTAAAGGAACGATTTCCTAGCGTCCCTTTTTTTATTTAAAAAAAAATGTTCATCATCACAAGACGTGTCCAATTACATATCAAGGAACGACTTCCGTTCGTCCCTTTTATCTTTCCACAACAAGAATCAGAATACATTTTCCGATGGAGGAAAAAGAGTCAAACTGACCTGAATGTGATAGCTGGTCCTGAAGGTGAGATTTGATTTCCCGACGTTTCGAGCCCTAGGCCCTTCTTCATAGGGAGAAAAGTAAGAAACGAAGAAGAGAAGAGAGCAAAACCGAGACAGAAGCATGACTAACAACAGTGAGAAGTAATCAAGAGGAAAAGGCAAAGAAAAAAAGGTGAGCATTATTTACAGGAGAAAGGAACGGTTGAACAGCTGCTGAAAAAAGGAGGGGAGGGGGAGGAGGAGGAGGAAGAGAGAGGGGGGTTGGTAGTGGTATAAGAGAGTGGAAAAGGAGGGCTGTGGTTTACCTAAAGATGAAAAGGTGTAACAGTGTGTGTGTGTGTGTGTGTGTGTGTGTGTGTGATATAGGAGGAAAGAAAGAGGGAGGGAGAGAGCTAGGGAGGAAGAGGAAGAGAGAGAAAAAAAAGAGGGGAGGGGAGAGAGGAAGAGGGGGAGGAGGAGGGAGTTGGGGAAGAGAGAGAGAGAGAGAGAGAGAGAGAGAGAGAGAGCGTGTATGTGTGCCTGAAGGTGGGCTACAGGGGACCGAAGCAGTGAAAAGAGAGAGGACAAAAGAGAGAAGAGGGCCCAGGGCCACTAAGGGTCCATCACTCTGGTGTTGATGCCTGCAGGCTGGATGGCTCCCAAGCGGCTGATCACGTGGGATTCCATGTGCTTATGGTATGACCTGTCGCCTGGGTTCTGCCATACAGCTGCCACCTTTGCATGCGTGCAGCTGTGCAGTGGGCTGTTGAAGTGTTGGCCTATCGGGTCACTGTAGTTGAGCCGCATTGAGCGAAGATGCTCTGAGAATCGCTCATTCAGTGTCCGGCAGGTCTCACCCACGAAAAGCTTGTGGCACAGAGTGCAGGGTCAAAATATTCTGTCTCGGTTTTGCTCTGTTCTCTTCTTCATTCCTTACTTTTCTCCCTTTGAAGAAGGGCCTAGGGCTGGAAACGTTGGGAAATCAAATCTCACCTTCAGGACCAGCTACCACATTCAGGTCAGTTTGACTCTTTTCCCTTCTATTTCAAGTCCTGCAATCAAGATTTCCTCTTCATTTTCCGATGATTTATGCACAATGATTTTCATTGCTCACTTCCAGAGCTCACCAACACTCACATCATTATGAAACTTTAGGGAAAAAGAAAACATCTTTTTTTCTCAACAATACAGTGATTTAACTAGATTACTTTTTTCCGATCACATATCAGTATACATATCCTTTCTTCTTTCTAATCACTCCATTCTTCTCATCCACCACCTCTCGACTCACATTCACTGACTGCAACTTCTTACTGTCACCCTATGTCTCGTCAAATCACAAGATATATCAAGGGAACGATTATTTTTTTTTCAGGCCTTTACTAAGAGCTATAAAGTTCCCACCCACCTGCAGAAAAAAAAACAACCCAGCTTCATTAATACAAATCCTAATTTTAATTCAATTCAATTATCACACACACCTGACTGCCAGCGAGGACCTGCCTTCATTCAGTCTCCCTTCTATTCGGTTCTTCTGAATAAGTTGCTCGGCCATTTAGCTCAGTGGAGACTAAATGGAAATCCTCGCTCACCCGACTAACACAAAACGCAGGTGAGTAGCTGTCAGGTAAACAGGTCAACCGGTTTTTACAGGATTACCTGTTCCTGTCTAATGTGTCCCCAAAATTTGGGACCGGACGAAATATGGTCCGTCACAGTTGTAAGTGGCAGGATCGGAGGATGATCTCATTTTTGTTTAGCTGCAATTTTGTTTATACATACACATGTAAATGCAAACGACAGTGTCTGTGTGTGTCGGTGGGTGTGGTTGTGGGTGGTAGAGATGGTGTAATGCAATGAGCATCTTGGGAACTATGAAGGATACACCTATTGAAATTATGCGATACCTGCTTGACCTTCTTTCAATGCAGGTCAGTCACAAGCTAGAACAGTTGAAGGCATATTTTGTAGCACTTGAAAATTCCCCAAACCCACCACATGTGGCAGTCAAGGAAACAAAAGGCTCTCGCCTAGGACGTGAAAAATCATGATTGGACAGGCAGAAGACAATATTCGGCTTATGTGCCAGTTGGCAGAACTCAAAGAAACGAACGAATGGGAAAAGTATCCAGACCACTTCAAACACTCTACCAAACTGCCAACGTTCCAGAGCTAGACGACACTGTCAAGAATGGCCAGAAGGCAAAACCAACGAAAAAATTCAAATGCATATAGAAATCCCTGGTACACAAGAAGATATTGTTATTACAGACGGTTCCGTCACCAGCAGTAAGTTAGGCTTGGGATGCGTAGTAAAGCAGAATGGCCGAACTGTTCAGGAGACATAGCTGCTTACAGTTTAACAACTTCAAGTCAAACAATGGAGACTGAAACAGTGACGCAAGCACTCCACTGGCTCTCATCCACAGACCAGCATAGAACTCAAGAAGCCATGATGTTGACTGACTTCATGAACGTGCTCCCCAAAATGAAAAGTGTAATCGGAAGCCCTGCTTGGTGTGAAGTCATTTGCAGCCTTCCATAGGGGATACGCATGTGGATGTGCTGCCCAGGAGATGAAGATGTCAAAAGAAATAAGAAAGCAGACATACTGGCAATTAAGGCGACGATAAGACCTGGAACAGCTTGGCCATTTTGATATGATAAGAAATCTGAAGAACCGTCTCAACAAAGAAGATCTAAGCCAACTTACCATAGACCATCTTTCAGACCTCAACGTCAAGGAAGGAAGTGATTGTACATCTAGACTAAGAGCAAAAAAAACCCATCACCAACCAAATATTGGTATGATCTCAAGGTCAACATTACGAAGACTCATGGAGATTAGGGTAGTCTTATACTGGGCCTTTCCAATGTAGACACAAATGGCCAAGTACGCGTCGACCGAGATAAGAACGGGGCCGGAATAGCTCGGTTGGTAGAGCGCCGGACTCGTAATCTTAGGGTTGCGGGTTTGCATCTCCGCTGGGCCGTTTCGGTACAGGGGGATTTTTCCCTCGGAGTTAACATTGGATCTGACTCCATTCACTTCAGTCCGAATGAGATTATAAATCGAGGTTCCGTGTGTGAACGCATGCACAACATCTTGCACACACGTAAAATCTCTCATCACCAACTTTCGGAAGAGAAGGCCAGTTTGGCCATTGGTATGGATGACACGTTACACATAGCATGCACCTTCCCCGATGTTGGAGTATGACTGCCTTAATGGCAGGATAAAAAATGGTCATCGACACAAAAAAGTGTCAGACTAATCAACATAATAATTGTGGACACTAAAAGAAAGAAGAAGACTGAATCTCTCAGGGCCACCTGCTTTTACTGTAAACTGGTAAGTGTGCATCAGTGAAGCGATGAAAGTGTGCCCAGCGGAAAGTTCATAGACGTGGGTGTGTATGCACTGGCGTGTGTTGTTTGTGTGTGGGTGTGTATTGTTGTTGTTACTGATAATAAATACTATGTCATCTTATAGTCATTCGTTTTCACATACACACAGGCACACACACACAAACACGCACACACACATACACACTCACGTACACTCACGCACGCGCATGCACTCATGCACGCACACGTGCAAGCGTGCATGTGCACACATACACACATGCACATACGAGCACATGCACACACATACACAAAGATGCACATGCACACATACACACACATGCATGTGTATACCACCATATACATAGGCACACATACATCCACACATATATGCACATAGACATGCGCATGCTCACACAAGCCTACAAATCACACACACACATGCATGCATGCACGCACGCACACATGAACACACGCACACACACATGCACCACTTACTCTGGCAAACACACACACACACACACACACACACACACACACACACACACACACACACACAGGCCTATACCCATCCACCCATAAACGCACACACACATGCGCACGCGCGCGTGCGCGCGCATATGTACTCTCACCACAAGCACATGCAATGATAATAATGGCACAGACCATGTTAGGTAGGTGTCCAAGGCCTGACCGGTGCTAGGGCTAACGCGCAGGTCAGACATCTGCTAAATCGTAGTCATGATTCAGCGGCGCAATAGAGGTCAGCCCCAACATACTGGCTCTGCCGTGTACATTCCTCAATCAATTGCTGACACTGCCTGCCGCAGAAGAGATCTTGAAACCAGTACTGCTGAATGGATCTGGATTGAAACATGAAACACACGACGACGACGACGACAACAACAACAACAACAACAGCTCCAACTCAAACCGTTATAAACTGGAAATGCATATAGAAATCCATCCTCCATATGCGAATGACACGAAATTTCGAGCAAATGATGGACAAAATCTGTCACAAAACTTAAAATAAACTGTTTATGACAGTTTTGTGCAACAATTTCGTGCAAATGATGGACAAAATCTGTCACAAGAATCAAAATAAACTGCTATTGGTCGACTTTAATACTGGCATGTTAAAAGAGCAACCAACCTGGACACGTTGCCTACATGGTCACTTCATGTACTCCATCAGTTACCCCAGCGTGAACATACCTGACTAAAACAACTGACCTCCTTATTGATCACACATCACAAACAAAAAAAAAATCTGTGAATTAAAGGTTTTTGTGGTACATTCTGACATAAGTGATCATTGTCCAATCTTCTGTACATGGTCCTTCAGGCCCCCAAAACCACAACCCGAAGACCTTGTGACGGTAATTCCAGTCTTTCTAAAAGTTTAATGTAACAAGATGTCTGTTCCCCATTTCACTTGACTTACGATTATTCAGACGTCAAAGAAGCACTACCAGTCTGATACCACACAATCCTTACAATCATACATAATGCAGTTAGGCATCTCCAGATCAGTCCGCGGCTAACATCAGAATTACAGCAAGAAATGATCCGTCATGACCAGCCGAACGAAGCAAATCGAATGGAAAGAACAAAGAGAGAAACTTTGTTTCGAGCGAATCTGAAAAGGCCAAAACAGAGCAGCTTCGTCAATTTATTAGAGGTACACACACACACACACACACACACACACACACACACACACACACACACACACACACACACAGCGCGTAAACTGGAGGGCAATAAACACTATTATGCACAAAAGGCGTACAGATTTACACAATTCAATAATGATATATTTACGACTTTCCTTACATGAATTTGCACACAAGAACTCGGATCCAGTCACTCCGTATTCTCTCCCCTTACTTTAGTGGGATAAAAAGTCCGTAGGAGCTGCTAACATACCCGCCTTTCTCTTTCGATAACCTATCCCTGATCAACCAAATCGAACTGCGCAAAACCTAACCAAAGGCTTTTGACTCTGTACTATATAGAAGGCTTTTGACAAAAATGAAAGGGTATGGGATCACAGGCAATGTAGGCCTACTCCTTTGTGGATACAACACTTTCTACACTACCGAACTCAGTGGGCGGGGGAAGGAAAGTCATCTGTAGCCAAGGTATTAAATGGGGTCCCCCAAGAAAGCATTCTCGGCCCGGTGCTCTTTACAATTTTCATAAATGATATCCCAAATTGTATCGAATCAACTTGCACAATATTTGCTGATGATACTAAAATATAAAATAGCGTACAAAATAGTACTAAAATACAAAATGACCTACATGAACTACAAACCTGGACAGACACATGGAACTTATATTTTAATGTTGAAAAGTGCAAAGTCACGCACTTAGGAAATAACAATCCTAAAATCGTATATTTCAATGAAATTGGATAACAGATCACAAAATATTCACAAATGTACCCAAGAAAAGGACCTGGGAGTTGTTTTCGATGACCAATTATCGTTTGACCCCACATATAGAAGCAGCTGTGAACAAAGGTAACAGGATGGTTGGAATAATCAAGAGAACATTTAGATACTTAACCAAAGAAACATTTTTGAAATTGTACAAGGCCCTTGGTGAGGCCCCACCTGGATTATGGAAGCACGATTTGGTCTCCATTCTTAATGCGACAGTCCCTAGTGCTGGAGGAGTCCAAAGACGTGCTACAAAGTTGATTAAAGAATGTTCGAAGATGGAGTATAAAGAAAGGCTAAAATACTTAAGACTACATTCAGTGAAAGTGAGAAGAAGAATAAGAGAGTATTTAACTGAAATGTATTTATAAGATTTTTCATAGAAATAGAAGTAGATAAGGACAAACTATTTAAGTTATCTGGGTATAACAAAACAAGAAATTCAGAGGATAAACTTTTCAAACAACATTGTTCAACAAACCGCAGACTTTATTCCGTCAGTCACTCAGAGAATTACTGAAAACTGGAACTCGTTATCGTATGAAGTAAAGCATGCACAAAGTGTGAACTACTTCAAAGGTCTTATTGACACTCACAGGAAATTTGATGAAAAATTTTATGATACGATGAAAAATAAATGTGCAATCCAAAAAATACCAAAATTTAGAAAGAGTGGGGGTTAGTTGCCGCCAAGGGACATTGACAAAACAAAGCACAGGACAAGACACGATGCATTTTGACCTCTTGGGTCTTCTTCAAGAAAAAAAAAAAAAAAATCACATTAAACATTTAGGACAGTACAAAGAAAGAACGAAGAGAGACTTATCTGATGTCCATGTGGTGTGCTGTGAAGATTCTTTTTTTTTTTTTTTTTTTTTTGCTTGAAGAAGACCCAAGAGGTCGAAATGCATCGTGTCTTGTCTGTGCTTTTGTTTGTCAATGTCCTTGGCGGCAACTAACCCCCACTCTTTCTAAATTTTGCTTCGTTCTCCGCCATCAGTCGCTCCATTTTGAAACAAAATATACCAGTCAAAACTACGATATAAAAGGATGTACAGCCTCGACTGAAGTCAGCCCCTACCACTACTACTACAGGTATAAAGTTTGTCTTGTGCTTGGGGTAGAAGGGAAAATGGGAACAGTGGAGTTATCTTCTCCTTTCTCCATTGATAAAGGAAAAAACGTCATGCGTTCCCGCAAAGTTGTGAAAGCAAGGGAAATGACTCTGCAAGTTTAAAGGTCATCTTGGCGGCAAGTGTAAAGTGTGCGCCAGATTGATCGTCGGTGATTTACAGTGCCTCGCGCGAGCGGTAAACTGTTGCAGCCATGGATGAACTGCGCTTTTTTTGCTGTTTCTGTTTTCTTTAGAAAAACCACCAGTTGAGCTTAGCAGGTATTTGATTGCCACAGAAGATTTCAAACGATATGTTAAATGTGGCGTGGAGACTTAAAATATAAGTAAATAACATCGAATGCCTTGCCACTGGAAGCGTAACTGGTTTGTCAACTGGTACGTTTCTCATGTCATATGCACAGAGGAAGGTGAAGACGAAATCAGACTAAACTCCAAGAGATCCGATGTAGCAGCCAAAAGATTGTTAACTTAGGTTGCGCTGAGTTTGATACAAAACTGCTTTTGCCCCAAACCAATCAGTTAAGGGTGGGGTGTGAGATGGTGGGGGGAGGCTAGATACGAATACTACCACTACGAGAAATTAGGAAACTGCTGCCGTATGTGCAGGGATTGATGCGATGCTTTTAAGCTCATAGCATGAAACTGAAAGCCAAGTGACAAGTACAAGTACAAAACTGCTTTTGCCCCAAACCAATCAGTTAAGGGTGGGGTGTGAGATGGTGGGGGAGGCTAGATACGAATACTACCACTACGAGAAATTAGGAAACTGTTGCCGTATGTGCAGGGATTGATGCGATGCTTTTAAGCTCATAGCATGAAACTGAAAGCCAAGTGACAAGTACAAGCACCTAAGCTGCCTCACTACCTACCAATGCTAAAAAAAAAAAAAAAAAAAAAAAAAAAAAAAACTTATCGAATTCCTCCATTACAGAGGTTTGCAGATGGGCCACCCCCCTAGACAATATGACAGCCAAGGATTGTGCAGCTGGCCTGTAGATTGCTCTTCTGCGTGTAGTGTAGTAAGTGGTTCATGTTTTCAAATGTGTCGCAGGTCATGCATTGGACTGGCGGGTGGTGTGCATCTCTGATGATGTTGAGTTGGGAATTCTTCAAGCTGATGGATATCAGCCCATCATGGACTTAAGGCAGTCAACTTTACACTTCTTAACATTCGAGTTGGCCACATCAGCATACACAGCATCTCTGTACTGAATGTTAAGCAAAATCAGTGCGAGAGCAAGTGAGCTACAAGATGCTTCACCTTTTCAAGGCTGTTGATATATCCATCTGGTATGGATTCCACACTACACTAGCATGCTTCAGGACAGTGTACAAGAGGCTTAGTGTTTAAATCAAGTAGAAATGGGGGTATAGTATAATCTGAAGCTAAGAAACACCTGAGAAAAATGCTAACAAGTGTATGAACAGGTATTCCATTTTAATTTTAGTCTAGGACCATAAGAGTGTATTGTCTTTGAGAGCTTCCACATCTGAAAGTAAAATTGTCTATGTGGCAAAGCAAGCAAAACTTTGCCACATCCCTGTTATTGGATGGAATGGTAAGAACAGTTAGCTACCCTCCCCCCCCCCCCCCCCCCCCCCCCCCCCCCCCCCCTTTCCGCCTTGAGTTTACATACGTTCAGTTCAATGGGAGATGTAATCTAGTCGAGGTCCTGGATCTGAAACTCTGTTTCAAAGCTTGTTTGAAACTGATATTTGTGATGATGAGACCCATGTTTGCCTTATTGGTGATGCTGTCGGTATAGGTCCCGACTTCAGATTCTTGCTGAGGCCGACATGGTTCCTGACCTGGGTCTTGGCTTGGAGTTAATGGCCATATAAGATATGTGCTAGGTCGTGCAAAGTGAGGTGATTGCAGGCAGAAATTGAAACAAGGTTTGAAAAAAAGATTAGTATGCACTAAATGAAAGAACAAACAAATTACCAAACAAATACTACATGTTTTGACCTCTTCAGTCTTCTTGAAGGCAACATTCAAGACAATGAAAATGAAGAATGAATAGATTGTCACTTATCTCCTCAAATTGAGCACGAAACGGAAATTGGAAAGCCCAGTTTTTTTTTTTATTTTTGTTGTTGTTTGTATTGCTTTGGACAGGTGAAAATCAAGTTTCAAAGTAAGATGACTGCAAGTGGAAATTGAAACAAACTTAAAATCTTGAACAATTATGCTGCCAAATGAAAGAAACAATTGTTTGTTTCTTAATCAAATGAAAGATATATCTGATTAGTAAAGAACACATGCTTCTCCTATATATACAGCATTTAGTCATCAATATGAATTTCCACCTCCCAGCTGGTTGGTTCAGCAGTTGAGGACAGTACTTCTCTGGGCCCCACCTGCACCTTCGGATGCATCTTTTTCTGTTCTTCTTCACATGCTTCTCCAATGCATTATTTTGCCATATAGATTTCAAAACATGTCTCACTGATCTTCTTAGTGCTTGGATAGGGGGAAACTCCCATTTTCTTGAGCTTGGAGTAAGGACATGCCTGTGTCCTAAGCTTTTGAATTTGCCTGCCTTGGCTTGTTTACTTGTGTTTTCATATGAGCCAGACTGTCTTTTCACCATGGAACAGTCACCTTTGTGACCATGATGGGACCAGGGCAATCTACTTCTTTGTCTCCTGAGTTATTGTGAGCTAGGCTACACAGTACACTACACTTTATACAACCTTTAAAAAAAAACTGTGTAATTGAATGAAGGTAAAGTAACTGCAAAGTTTTGGTTAGTCCAACGTTGTTCGACTTAATACACAGCAATAAGATAAGATAAGATAATGTTGCTTATAGCCCAGCCGACCACAAAGGGCCATATCAGGGCTGTAGAAAGTGAACTTTTGATATTCAGGTCCTTTTGTCCTTGAAGTTTTAATTTTTGTCGTTATGAGTAATGCAGAGTACTTCAAAGTCCTTGAAAATCGAGATTTTAATGAAGCAGTTCACATTTTAATGACAAATTGCATATTTATAGAGATTTAATGAATTTAAAGAAGAAAAAAAATCAAGTTCATTGTTTATCTGCTGAAAGTATCCACTTCCGTATCTTCTGCTACAAATCAGATTTTGCTGAAGTGATAGTATGAGGCAACTAAAGTATGCACAAAAGTATATATCTTTTCTGTATTTAAAAGTCCTTAAGCAGTGCATCAATTTTTTTTTTTTTTTTGTTTGGAAGTCAGTATGAACCCTGTAGCATTAGACATCATAAGTTTAGAGTGTTTTCCAGTGACTTTCCGTGCTTGTTGATAATTACATATAGAACTTGCCAAATCTACTGCTTTACTACAATCATGATTGTGTTACACTACAGTGGACAAGTGGTGTAGTCTGCAGGTATTCAGCCAAATGTGTTGTTAAGTACTTACTGAACATAAACATCTGTTGGCTAATGTGTTCAGGGCTGATGTTTTTGTTGACATATTGAACTTTCTGAATCTTTCTTAACTTTAAGTAATATTTTAAGATATGTTTAATTATAGTCATGAGCATGTAATCAGTGTTTTACGTCCTAAAATTAAGTAGAGGTATCAGGCATGAAATCGCATCACTGACAGACTTTAGATATGGTTTCAGCACAAACTGAAATCATCCCACAGACAATGTTTGAAAGTCCGGTTAGAGTGAAGTGTTGTTCCTAATTAATGGTCCAGTATGAACAGTGATAATGCCATATTATGGTATGGTGGAAGCCTCCATCCCACCCCACCTGCTCTGTCAACATTTCTGTTGTTCTAAGGATACTCTAATTTCATGCCTGATCATGCCTCCTGTCTCCAGTGTAAAGGATCCTGTAATCATCCCTCATGGAGAAAATGTAAGGACTCCAAGGCTCAATATGTAAAAGTTTGTATGGGAAAAAAATAGCAGATGTTGCAAAGTGAATTTTCAGTTTCCAGATAGGTTTTAGAAAGTGAGGGCTGGAACATTCCAGTTATGTGGAGATGATGATTATAATTATTAATATTATTGTTTTTCAGTGACACTGCTTTGTACAGACAATATCATTATGACATCTTAGCATGAATTGGGCAATGGAAAACATAACTTATGTGCGTCATGCTGAATGTCTTAGCCACCATCAGTTACAATCATTCACATGTTTTGTCTGCTCATGACACATGTGCTCAGTTGCAGCCCATGCTGTGTGCAAAGAATCGGGAGGGGAGCTGAGACACCAAATCTGTTTTTAGTGCCAACAACAGAACAAAACTAATATGCTGACATGAATCTGTACACTGATGTGCCTTGTATTCAGAGCTGTTGTGTTTTGTTATGATGTTGGTTCTTTGTCCGATTCATATGAATACTCCACCTGTGTCAAGAATTCAAATTACAATTTTAATTAACGTTCATGGTAATGGTTGCATCATACATCTTGATGTCAGTTCACGTAATAATTCCAGGCCTCATATGATTGTATTATTTGAATTGTTTGTGAATCTGATGCTTGAAAACCCATACGTGCAAAAGCCTTTTTTTTTTTTTTTTTTATTTCTCTTTATTTCACTGGCTGAATTTAGTTGTTCAGAACTAGCTGATTTTGTGACTTCCAGCTTTGAAAATTATAATCTGAAGTTCCATTTTATACTATATACATACTGAATATCTTTTATGCTTGATTCTCATGATGCTAGAACTGTATACTGAGTACAATTGCAACAGACATGATCATATGTTATACTGAATATTAATTAATTTCACATGGTACAAGTACAAAGTTCTATAAACTATAAGAGAGTGTAATAATTAAAAGTTCGATGAAAAAAAAAAAAATCTCGCTTCACAACTTTACTAACCCTTTTGCATGCTAGTTGATCTGTGTGTGTATTTGTGTTTCAGGAAGAAGGACAAGCAGACGTTCACGAGTCGCCTGACACTGCCCATTCCTCCACAGCTGTTGGTCTTCAGCCAGGGCCGGTGGACTCCAGGAGATAAAGATGTCACTGTGGACATACACCTGGATGCTGAAAAAATTGGAGAAATGGATAAAGACACAAAGTATTTTTTTTTCTTTCACCGGTACTTTAGTTGTACGAAGTGTTGTGTCTGAGACATGTATTGTACTGCATAGAATAACACTAGTCACCAGTTAGAAATGGTTTTGTGAATCTTGGCACATGTAGCTGAATTATGGGACAGGTACAGCTGACATTTCCGCAAACTGCCATCCTACAAAAGAAATTGATGGTAAAAAGGGAAACAGTCCATTTAATTCACTAACATGCTTGGTTCACCAATTTTTTGGTTTTTCAAAGAATCTGTAATGCTAGTTCACAATTTCTTTTACAGCCAATTTACTACACAATTTCTGAGGGCAGAAACACTCATAAAGTTTGTGGGGGAAAGAGATGGGGCATAGCAGTTTGGGGTCAGACTGCGAAACCCAACAAAACTTGCACTCAGAGAAGCGGATGATGCTGCTATACCCCAGTGACATTTCTTGATTTGGTGTAGTGTTATGTTTATTCATTTGCCTGTTGTGTGTCTCTCTGTTCTGGAAACACAACTGGGAGCAGGTGGCCACACTTGATGCATACATCTGTGTTTGCACCAGAAATGTCATTGTGTTGTCAAGGCATCAGCGAGAATTCTGTTGACTCCCCTGCTGGTCTCTGGCTGGCTCTGTTCCAAAGCTTTTTTTATTTGTTTGTGTGTGTGTGTTTTTTTTTTTTCAAATGGTACCGAGTGTCTGTTGCCGGCAGGTGTAATGAGGATCTAGCTTGCATTCCGGCCTTTTTGGTGAATCTCCAAGTCGCTGAACCATATTGCAGAACAGGCTTAGCATATAAACTCACTGTTATAACACAAAATTAACTTTTTTGCAACATATTAAATTTCCTTCACATTACGTATCTTTGGACGTATTAGGTTTTGACAAATTCAAATATTATTTTACTTTCTGCATAACTCCATGTTTGAATGTTAACATAAAGTTGTTTTTAACTCCATGTTTTGAATGTTACCGTTAGACTGTTTTTATTCAAACCGTATTAAAGCCTTTATCTGTTTTTAAGTTGAATGTGTTTTATAAGGAAAGCTTTTATTTTTAGCTCTGATACATTGGAAGACTGTGATTTGCCTAGTTTTGGAGTGATACTGTTTTGAGTGTGTCAGGTTTTCGTCACCAGAACATAGTTTGGGTACAGGCGCATAGCACTGTTCACTAGTGCCTGAGGCTGAGCAGTGCTTAGTCACTGGGTTGAATGAGTGCATTCCATGTGTTGTACCTCTTTCTGCAAAACATGTTGTAGGATATTGGGACTTACACTCAACAAAACTTACAGCAGTCACTGAAACCTTGTTCAAAGATGCATCTGTTATGATTTTCGTTTTCCAGACAGAGATGAATTATTGTTCTGACAGAAGATTTCATGGAAGGAAGATTTTATAGCAAATCTTGCATGTTTTGTCAAGTGTTTACTGAAGTTTGGTGTTGGCGTTGTTTTAATGGCTATGGGAGGAATTTATTTTGACACGGTGACAACCCTGATGATGGTCCCTTGTGGTTGGCTGGACTGTAAACAACTTAAATTGACCCACTCCACCTCCTTCCTCCACCGTCACCACCCACCTCCCCACTGTGACTCTGAGTCATGTTTATGTCTGTCACAGACACTTGGACGTACACAATCTTAGTGATCACAGAGCAATGTGTGCTAATCTCAGCGTAAACTAAACAAAGCAGTCTTGCAGGACTGTGAGTCTGTGCAGCTGTTTGTCTCCTGGGCCTATCTTATGACCAGTGCCCTCCAAGGTAGTTCAGTGGTTCAGTCTTTACTGAGTAAAACTAATTATGGTTAATTTGGAGAGTGTTCATGCTGAAAAAGTTTGATTCTGACCTAAACTGGATGATGAAGATCATAAGTAGTCAATTCCAGGCCAGTGCATGCCAAATTTGCCACAAAAATCTCCATCTGTAAAGATTATAACACTGAATAGGATGGCATTTATGTGTGGTATGTTACAAAAAAACCTACTTTTTCATGTGTATCACTCACAACAAAGTGAAGGTCAACATGTGCAAGTGACTGACATATTTCTGTACAGATGTTTTGCCTGGGAGACTACAAGCCTAAAGGACCGTCCTGCTGGTGACCAAATCATGCTGGAAATCAAAGTGATTGGAGTGGAGGTGCCCACAGAGCAGAGTCAGGTACCCAAGAAAAAAGAGAGGAGCCATGGTCAAGAAAACGGGAAAAACATCCTCACCACAGGAACAGAAAGAGGTGCAAGAAAAAGACCCAAAACCTCTTGCTGACATTTCGAAAAACATCAACACAGAATCAGAGAAAACAGACGTGGACTTGGTCAGCGTCAAGACAGGAAATTCGAAAAGTGCGAAAGTGACGCCGAAAGAGAATGGTTCCACATCTGGAAAAGATAAGCTAGAGAAGAAGAAAAAAGAAAATCATTCCAGCAACAACAGCGGATAAGAAGTCGACCCCTCCTACCACACACGCGAAGAAGACACGACAAACCCAACTCAACTTTTCAGGTGCCAAGAAAGTTACAGCCATTGATGAGGCCTGAAAAAAGAGGATGGCGGATGTGAAACGAGTAAGAACCAAAACACTGCAGATCCGCAGAATGTTGGTAGGAAAGATGAGGCAGGAGAAACAAAATTAGACGAAGCAGAGAACAAACGGGACATGACACTGAAGCAACGACAGAAACTGTTCTGACTGATGAGGGTCTGTGTGAAGCTCAGGTACTCAACGAGAGCACACCACAGGTTATTGCACAATTTTTCTTTTGATCTGCATGGTAACTTTTTGTTTGGTACGCTTCTTTTGTTTTTGGACTTGTGTTTAACAAGCGAGTCTATGTAATCATGCAGGTTTGATGGTTTGAATTTGAGTGTGCACTTGTGTTCTCACATTCGGTGCAAGAATGCCTACTTGCTCCAAATATGAGAAGATGAGTGATTGCTTGTTCTTCGTTTTCATTTTGTCTTGAATGTTGTTTGTCTTGCCTGAAGAAGACCTAAGTGGTCGAAACGTGTCATATTTTGTCTTGTAAGTTGTTTGCCCTGGCTCACTAAGAATTATTCTAAAAATCATCACACATGAGTCAAAAAAGCAAATGGTCTTTACTTGTTCTTTTTTTTTATTATCTGCATTTTTGGTCTTCTATTCAATTTGCTTGTTATGTATCTCCATTAAGACAGAAAATCTAACAAATTTCATGGAAGGTGGGGGGTGTATGATCTAAATGGATTCTGTAAAGTAGATGTCAGTTTTCAGGTCCTATAGTTCAGTTCAGTTCAGTGGTTTATATAGTGTCTTTTCATCGCCAGATGATATTAGACATTGTTTCAGGTCCAAACTAATGCATCTAATTTCTGACAATTGTGTTCATACTTGAAGCGAAGCTTGCTTGAAAATATTTAGAAATCTTATATTGATTGAAGATAGATTCCAGTATAAACAAAAACAACATGTCATGTTTATCTGTGTAAAAAGTGAACTGATAGACTAGTAAGATTAGACCTATTCATCTGTAAATCTTTTGTAGATCATTTAATTTGAGGGGGAAAAGACATTCCCACTCCAAAAAAAAAAGTGCATTTAAGTTTACTCTGAAATGAGAAATGGTTTCACTTCCCTGTTTTTCTTTTTTTTTTTCACTAACATTATGTGAGACTGATTTCTGAATATTGCAAAACAAAAGTGAAACTTAAACCCTCACCTTATACACAGTTCATTCTAATTTCACTTGAAAGTTTGAAACTTTCATACCTCCTTATATACTCAGTTTATACTAATGTTGCATAGCTTGAAACTGTCATAGCTCACAGTACACACAGTTCATTCTAACCTTACTTTAAGGTTTGAAACTGTCATGCCATACAGTACGCTTAATCTTGCTTGAAAATTTGAAACTGTCATATCTCTCAGTGCACACAGTTCATTCTAATCTTGCTGAGATGGCAGTATTTTAAAGTGAAACATTCACTGTGGGTGAAAGCGCTGTGGACAGAAAGAAAGTGTCTAAATAAGGTCAGCGAGTTTTCTCCATGATACTCTTTGAGAAATACTGACATTTACTGATTTAGGGTGCCTAGGTTGGCAGTATAGTGAGCATTTGGCCTTGTACTTTGTACAGTTGCATCTAATGATATGCATCACTGTCATTTACTGATCATTCGCAGACAACCAGAAAGAACTGCAATAATCATTTGACAGCATTCGTCATCGATGCTTCAGAGTGACTATGTTCATGGCATACACTGAAGGATTGTTAAAATGAATGACTCCAGCTTCGACCAAGGCGGCCATAGAAACCATGATTCCTTATGCTGCTATTGTAATTGTTAAAAGTAATTTCATGTCTTTGATCGTTCTGGTTGTAGGAAATGTCAATTTGATTTCTCTTTCACATGCAAGTAAAGGCAGTTTTAAGTGGCTTTCATGGATTTTTTTTGGATAACTTTCAGTCGGATTCTTTGCACTGATTGAAATATGACTGCTAACTAGTTAAAAGTTCATATTTAAACCAGTGGAATTCTTGAAGGTCTATGCATTTGTGTTTTGGTTTACTTTGTTTTTGTTTGCAAGGTATAATCCTGAATTCTAACTATAATGACAATAAAAGCAAGTGATCTTAGTACATCTTCCTACATATAAAGCATGGAGAAATGATAAATATTTGTTCTCAAACATCTCGTGATGTGCTAGTGTTGAACTTGTTAATTAGGAGAAGCCATATAATGAGCGTCATATGGTCAGTTTGAGCATTCAGAAACATTTTCGTCATATTTTGTGGCACAGATGGCAGACATCCCTTCACCGTTGCCCCGTAAACAGGCGAAGAAGAAGAGACAGCGGAATGACACTGAGAATTCCCCTGAAGGCCCCACACCCAAGAACGGGGCACACGCATGCGAGCTCTGATCAGCGATGGGACCCCCAAGAGTTCCCGCTCCAAGACTGCTCTTAGCCTCAGTCCTTTCAAAGAGAACGTCATGATGCCAGCGGAAAGCGACAAAACAGCGGAGCACAGTGAGGGAAAGCTGACGCGTTGTGTGGATCTTTCCGCTAGAGGTATTGCACTTTTGTTCAGGTGCCATAAAAGGATATGAAAACTATGGGATAATGCATAAGTGTGTGTGTGTGTGTTTTGTTTTTGTTTATTTTGTTTATTTGTAAAGCTATTGCTTTTCATTTACAGTCATGTTAAAACATGAAGGAATAGAATTCAAATGCAGTGCATTCTCTTGGCTGGGTTTTGTAAGCTTTGTTTTGATTGGCTAACTTTGATTGATCTGGCTGCCTTATGTTTTGTTTATCTGCAAAGCTTTGAACCCTGCCTGCAGAAATCTGTTTTCCTCAAACTGCTGTCATGTCCCTGTCCTTAATAGTGCAAGGTTACGTCCGATCCACTTCGTTTTTAGGTCCCATGCTATGAAAGTCTGTTCGATTGATTACGAAATGCGCCACTTCGTCTTACAAGATACAGTGCTGCTCTTTTCTTTTTCTTTTCAAATTAGCTGCATGACACTGTTTAGTACTATTTGTTTTTTTTTTTTCTGTATGACATTCTGTTGATTTTCAAATATCAAACTGGTGATGCTTGTGGCCTCCCTTCAGCTTCTGAAGTTTGCTCATAAAAGGTACAGAATATCAAACACAGCTTGTTGGCATTGCTTCGTAAACAAGCGGCATGAGTTTGAGGAGATGTCAGATGAGCCAAGCTAATGCATTTGTGTTTCACAGATGGCAGAACTGTAAAGAAAGGGAGCAAAAATATATCAGTGTTTGCATGAATTTTCAGTATAACAAAATCAAACTGAACGTGCTCAGAAATTTGAAAGTGCAGTCGGGTTTTAAAATGAAACATGTATATAATTTATGTTTCATAATTCTTGGGGAATCAATATAAATTGCTTGTATAATCAGTCTATAGTGGAAAACTGTTTATGAAATGAATATACATGTCTCTGTTCATCGACAGCCCCTCGGCCCAGTGCTCGCTGGGGTCATTCCATGATGCTAAGCCGACCTCGATGTGCTGTGCTGATTGGGGGTCAAGGAGATCGACAGCAGCTGAGCAAGGACTCCATCTGGACTTTGAATACAGGTCAGTTAAATGGACCTGTTTACAGAATCTGTCAGGATACAGGTCAGTAAAATGGACCTGTTTACAAAAGCTGTGAGGACACTGAATATAGGTTGGTAAAAAGTAAATGGGCCTATTTACAGAATCTGTCCAGATACTGAATACAGGTTGGTAAAATGAACCTATTTACAGAATCTGGACACTGCAGATGGGTAATTAGAAATGGGCCTGGGTAGGGAACCTACGCAATGATAGATGAAAGTTATAATCTGACATTTATTTGTGTACATCATGTCAGTAACAGTTCCTGAGAAGAATAAACATTTGCAAATAAGAGATAGTACAGCAAATGTGTGTGTTTTTTTTTACTTAATGATACATTGCACACTACTCCTGTGGCGGGAAGAAGACCAGGTTCCATAGCTGGTGTTTGGGCAGGTGTGACAGGTGATCAGTTGACTTTCAATCGGACAGTTGCAGGTCCAATCCCTGGCAGAGCCATTTGTTTCCTCCCAGCTCGACATGTAGCAGACTTGTGAATGGTTTGACCCCCATAATGTGTGTACGCAAACCAAAGATCAGATGGGCAGATTAACCTTATGACTTCACTATTCATCACTGGCACTTGCGCTTACCTCCGGTCAGAAATTCATAAATGATCGGAGCATTGACATGACTCCCCTCTTTTGGGTCACCAAATGCGTTACCATGTAAACCTGAAGTAATTTCAAACACAACTCTACAGTCTGCATAGCTTTCTGCACTGCCTTCACTGATTCAGGGCACATGACCTGCTAAATCCTCCCAGCCTGCTTAAAAGGGCTGTCCTCTCTAATTGTCGTCCATTGTTACCATCAGTATGTGTGGGGTGAAGATGCAGATAATTTAAACGTTTTTCTGCTTGAATTGATGCAGATCCCAAGTGGCAGCTACATGCCTTGGGAAACCAGTATGGGAATGAAATGAAGGGTCATTTTTGAACATGATCCCATAGTTCAAAGATTACAGATCCTGTAACCCTGGATGATGTTCAGTAGGTTCATGGAAACACACATGTAGCATATTTCTGTGTTTAGATTGTTGTGTCACCATGTGGTACTGTTTCCTCCCTGTCAATCAATTTTTCTGTATTGTCATATGCAAAACGCTGTGCCTGTACAATGGTAATGACCCGCGTGCCACATTTGTTCCTAGACACTCGCAAGTGGCAGGGTGAGGAGGTGCAGTCAGAGGGCCAGAAACCAGAGAATCGTATGGGTCATACGGCCACCTACGACCCCACAGTGCGCTGCATATACATCTTTGGTGGGTCCAAGAACTCGCGCTGGTTCCATGACATCCATGTCTATGACCTGGATGAAAACAAATGGACGCTGAGTAAGGTAATAACTTGACCAATGTGTGTCTCTTCATGTGCCTGCATGTGGATTATGTCGTGTGTGTCAGTTAAACTGCCTTTGTTAAAGAGCGTTCTCTGTTATATGTTCATGGAGATGCTTGGTGCTCAGGACTCCGGTAGTTCAAGAACTTGGTGTGTTTTTATTATTAGCGTTGTTATGATTTGTAGTATCCACTGAAAAAAAATCCTGTTAATATGATGATGGTGCAAGGACAGCCATCCCTGTGGAATTTTAAAGTGAGAGTCAGAATGATACTTTCTCCCCCCAACCATGGCTCAAATCTGAAAACTGGAGGTCAAACGTAAAAGACACACTTAAGCGTTTCTTTTTACACTTAATGGCTTGTGTGTATTATAATGTGCACTTGATGATTTTCTTAGTTGACTTGGGTGTACTTCATGTTATGATTCAGTAATGGATGACACCTGAAGAAAACCTTCAAATCAAATGTTATGGCTTGCTGTGGTGCATCTGAAAGGGACTAGTCTGTGTCCTTTCACTTTGTGTGGTGTACTGACAACTGCCTGTTGTCATCAAACGGTGTTACAAATTAAGAATGTGCTCACATTATGTCATGTGAAGCTCTACTTGCTACGCGAACATGATTAGTGTTCACACAGTAAAAGAATCAAGATCCCTAACACACACACACACACACTCGTACACGCGCACGCACACACACACACACACACACACACACACACACACACACTCTCACTCTCTCTCTCTCTCTCTCTCTCTCTCTCTCTCCGTGTAAGATCTTTGTTATCTTGATCTAGCTGGTCTCACTAAAGTCATTATCATGAGGTCAGTCAATGATTCTGTTGTGCTTTGTTTGAAATCAGGGGGTGTCTGTTCTCAAACAAGGGAGGAGAGGAGAAGGCCATGTGTCTGCATACCAGGAGGCCTACATAATAACCATTTTAACATAAAGTCTGGCATAGGGACAGCTGAACTTGCAGTGTCACTGTGTGTGTGCTAGGTGCAGGGAAAAGCACCGACACGGGCCTATCACACAGCCAGCCTACATCGGCATGAATTGTGGATTTTCGGGGCGTGTACCCTCGCCCTGACCCCAATCCTGATGGCTGCAGCAATGAAATCCACATCTTCAGTCCCATCATGCAGACCTGGTACTCTCCAATTGTGCAAGGAGAGAAACCCGCTGCCCGCTCAGGGTAATTTGTGGGCAGCGTTGGTCCAGCGGCAGTAGGGTTGGACTAGACGGGTTTTTATTTTTTTAATAAAACAGTAGTTAGAAATGCAGTACAGTGAAGACACCCCAATAAAGACAGTGTGAGTCACGTTTTTTTTTAAACATTTTATTTTCTGTTGATATTAGATTTTCTTCCCCAATAGAGACTTCTTTGAATGACCTAATGCTGAGTGATTTCTGTGAGTTGTTACTGAAACGTTCCACTTTACTGCATTTTGACTGAAGATAATGCTTTTAGTTTTTGAGTGTCCATCATCCGCAAGTTCTGTGCTACGAACTTCCTCTTTCCTTTCATTCTCTTGACTCAGCCTTTTAATATAATAATATGTATATAGAACAAATATAATGTAATATGATGTGATATAACATGGATAGACAGATTGTTGTTTTTATTACTGCTGTCTGCTGTCTTTCTGCCTTTGTGCACCTTTCTCCTATCTTCGTTCTGAAAACTTCTATAACCTTTATTTGTTGTGGCAGTTTATGTTAACCAGTTGTGTCATCTGGCAGTTTGACTGTCAAAATAGTACACACTGTCCTGAGCAGACAGTAACTATCCATTCTCCAGTGCCTATATCCCCTGATTTTTTAAATTTTTGAAAATATTTATTTATTTACTTATTTTGTGGCATTGATTTGTTTTTCGTTGTTGTTGTCGTACCCTGGCTAAAAGACTCCAGGGATCATCCGAACAGCCAAAGCACTTGAACACTATCGTACAAATGCATCAGCTGGGTATGAGTGTGTGACTGTTTTTGATTACCCTGCCATGTGGGCAGCCACACTCTGACTTCGGGGGAATGTTTGTTCGTAAAACTTTATTTTTCACTTTCTTTTGTCTGGGATTGTAAAACTAAGGGCGTAATGAATGGGTTCCAATTTTTAAGCTTTTATAGAAAGTTAAAACTAGAATGCAGCTACAATCTCGGCTGTTGGTTACAGTTTATTTCATCAAAGTAATGTCAGTGCATGCAGTCTAGTCTTTACACAGAACTCTACATAGATCTGCATAGACTTGCATCCAGAGAAAGCTCATGGGAAAGATGGGGAAAATGCCCGACCCAGCATGCTGTGTTGGTGAATCAGCTGGACGGTGTTGGCTACCAGTTCTTGCAGTGAATTTAGCTGTTAGCTAAAAGTATCGGTGTTCTAATGCTTCACTTGATTTTGTTTTGTCAGGCATTCAGCCACACTGATCAAGGACCGCCTGGTGATGTTTGGAGGTTGGGACGCTCCCTTCTGCTACAACGATCTCTTCATTTTGGATATGAGTGAGTCTGGATGATCAGGAGTTACCTGATCCTGGACTGAACATAAAGGGCAGATATAGAATATATTATGGACTTGGGGTGGGGGTGGGGGAATAAAGTGAAAAGTAGACCTGTTTACCTTTATGATTTTGCCATAATTTTTACGGAAAAAAATCGAAATTATCCCCCCCCCCCCCCCCCCCCTCTCCTATAAAAGAGAAAATTACGGGAACAAAAATCAAAGAAAGAAAATTGTTAAACACAAAGTTTCATCTGTACCGTTTCGAACAAAAGCAGTAGGAAGACATTTCCCAGTGTTCCTTGCGTCGTTTACCTTGTCAAAGATGGCGACGACGTGGTCTTATGGACCAACAGCTCTTCCAAATCTTCAAAAGTTATGAAAGTATTGCGATTATGAAGATGGCGTTTTTTTTGTTTTTTTTTTTTTCAAATACAGGTTTTTGTCTGAGATATTACAGGTACACAAAAATGGGGTAAACAGGTCTGGAAAAGAAGCTGGAATGCCGACAAAAGTTTGTTGGCAGTCGACATGTCATGTCCCTCTGGAGCCAGCAGACTGTTGGTCTGCAAAGGATTGTTGATCGGTGGATTTATATGGTGTCACATTGTTTCTCTTGAGCTAAATTATTCTCTGGTGAATTCTAAATCACAAAGATTATTTTTGGTTATGAGAGTTTTTTTTAATCTTTATATCAGATGAATAAACCACAAGGTTTTTTCACACATATCTATTTTGTGCATTGAGAACACGCAGGTTACAATCATGTCTGAATGTTAGAAGCCTAAGATTTAGTATGGATGTTGCTGATTTCTTGCTTCGATAACAGTCCATTTCTTCTTGATATCCATATTGTGATGATTATACATTTTGTTATGCATTTATGTTTAATTAAAGAAAAATGAAGTAATTTTTCTTTTCAATTTGAAAAAAAAAAGCCTCGATCATTGGTTTCAGCAACGGTTGACTGGTCAAGACCTGATGTGAAGGGAACACCACCAAAACCTAGAAGGTAGGACAGTTGGCTGCTTTGATCCACTCACCCAAGACACCCCTCCCTCCCCCTCTCCCTTCCCCCCCCCCCCCCCCCCCCCCCCCAAAAAAAAAAAAAAAAAAAGAAAAAGAAAAGAAAAGGGGACAGGATGAGGCGGGGATGATCGTGTTCAAAGTTTGATATCTTTTTCAAAGAATGAAAAACTGATCGTGTGGGTTGGATGCTAACAGATTGTGAAGTTGTTCTTTGTGGGTGTTTTGTGGCCCAGTCAGCCTGTGTGTGCATCAGGTATGTTTTCTGACTGTTAAGTATGTATGCATCAGGTATGTTTTTCTGATTGTTACCTATGTGTGCATCAGGTATGTTTTCTGACTGTTACCCTATGTGTGCATCAGGTATATGTTTTCTGACTGTTACCTATATGTGCATCAGGTATGTTTGCTGACTGTTACCTATGTATGCATCAGGTATGTTTTCTGACTGTTACCTGTGTATGCATCAGGTATGTTTTGACTGTTACCTATGTATGCATCAGGTATGTTTGCTGACTTACCTATGTATGCATCAGGTATGTTTGCTGACTGTTACCTATGTATGCATCAGGTATGTTTGCTGACTGTTACCTATGTATGCATCAGGTATGTTTGCTGACTGTTACCTATGTATGCATCAGGTATGTTTGCTGACTTACCTATGTATGCATCAGGTATGTTTGCTGACTGTTACCTATGTATGCATCAGGTATGTTTGCTGACTTACCTATGTATGCATCAGGTATGTTTGCTGACTTACCTATGTATGCATCAGGTATGTTTGCTGACTGTTACCTATGTATGCATCAGGTATGTTTGCTGACTGTTACCTATGTATGCATCAGGTATGTTTGCTGACTGTTACCTATGTATGCATCAGGTATGTTTGCTGACTTACCTATGTATGCATCAGGTATGTTTGCTGACTGTTACCTATGTATGCATCAGGTATGTTTGCTGACTTACCTATGTATGCATCAGGTATGTTTGCTGACTGTTACCTATGTATGCATCAGGTATGTTTGCTGACTTACCTATGTATGCATCAGGTATGTTTGCTGACTGTTACCTATGTATGCATCAGGTATGTTTGCTGACTTACCTATGTATGCATCAGGTATGTTTGCTGACTTACCTATGTATGCATCAGGTATGTTTGCTGACTTACCTATGTATGCATCAGTATGTTTGCTGACTTACCTATGTATGCATCAGGTATGTTTGCTGACTTACCTATGTGTGCATCAGGTATGTTTGCTGGCTTACCTATGTGTGCATCAGGTATGTTTTCTGTTACCCTATGTGTGCTTCAGGTATGTTTTCTGACTGTTACTCTGGGTGTGCATCAGCTGTTGTTTTCTGGTCTGCTACCCTGTGTGTGCATCAGTTATGTTTTTAGCCCATTTACCCAGTGTATGTATTCTGGCCCTATTTCCATTTGTGTGCATCGGGTATATTTCTGGGCCTTAAGCTTGTGTGTGCATCAGTATGTTTTTCTGACGCAATAACTCGGCATACGCATGAGAACATGACATATGTTTTCTGATCCTGTTATCCTGTGTGTGCATTTGGTATGGGTTTTTTTATCCTGTTACTCTGTGTGTGCGTCAGTAGGTTTTCTGACCCTGTTACTCTGTGCTTGCATCAGTAGGTTTTCTGACCCTGTTACTCTGTGTGTGCATCAGTAGGTTTTCTGACCCTGTTACTCTGTGTGTGCATCAGTAGGTTTTCTGACCCTGTTACTCTGCGTGTGCGTCAGTAGGTTTTCTGACCCTGTTACTCTGCGTGTGCGTCAGTAGGTTTTCTGACCCTGTTACTCTGCATGTGCATCAGTAGGTTTTCTGACCCTGTTACTCTGCGTGTGCGTCAGTAGGTTTTCTGACCCTGTCACTCTGTGTGTGCGTTTGTTTGTTTTCTGGCCCAGTTACTCTGTGTGTGTGTCAGTATGTTTCCTGACTCTATTACTCTGTGTATCAGTATGTTTTCTGACCCTGTTACTCTGTTTTCTGGCCTTTGTGTGTGTATGTGCATGCGTGTGCATTGTGTACTTTCTTACCCAGTTAACTTGTCCTTGAGTTATATCTTTTTTTTTATTGTGGTCTGTTATCCTGTACACCATGTATACTTTTTGTCTGTATTAGTTACCCTTGTACATCTGCTTTTGAAGCTGTATCGTTTTTTTTTCCGTCCTGCGTCTGCCTTTCAGAAAGAAGGTTCATGATGAAAAAATAGTTTTTTGTAGTAGTAGCTTGACTGCAGGGGTTCTGCCCCTTTTTCATTTTCCATGCTTAGTCTTTTTATTGTAATTGCTCCAATGTCCATAGAAATCAGGGCAAAGATCACTGACAATTGTTTTCCCTAAAGCAGTGTTGCTATGCTTATGTTTTGAATAATGTTCCTTTTAAAAAAAGGGGGCAAGCAGAACAGATGTGATGTAGCCTCAGCATGATGGATCTGTAAGCAGCTGTCTTGCTGTGTGTGTAGCGCTGGCATGCCTCCTGTGCTCTGACTAACGAGCGCATCATGATCCACGGAGGGTATGATGGCAACGAGGCTCTGGACGACGCCTTCATCTTTGACCTCAGTAAGAATGCTTCCCCCGCTCTCTGTTTCTGATTATTGATCAAAGCCTTTCTTAATTACACTAACAACTCACACAACTAGATCGCAGACGATGATGAAACCTAAGTTGTTTTTAGGGGTTCAACAGTATATCCTTTGTTCATCCAGACTGTTGTGTTGCTGCAATGATCGATAGATTGTGTCTTTAAGTGTATGATCTTTTCTCAAAAGGAAGAATGCATTCTCACTCAGATGCCAAAGATGTAGTGCTCTCTGGTGTTCAGTTAAGATAGATAAGTATGTCTGCTGAGTTATGAACTTTTGAATAGGCTGTGACATTGAATTTAGTGATCACTTTGTCCTCCGTTTCACTTACTTCTTTCCAAAGGACTGTGAACCTTGAAGATGACAGCCATACTGAAAGAAGTGTTCACTTATTATTCAAGAGCACAAGTTAAAGTCAAATGTTAGCACACGCATTGAGGACAGTTCAACAACTACAGATTAAGCACCATTACTGGAGATCTCTTATGTGTTGCTTCATTTGCGCGAACCTGAATGTTTCCAGATATAATGGCAAGAGATCCTTTTTCAGGACTATTTTTTGTTGCTTGTTTCTTAAAAAGGCACCTGACCCTCAGAATAAAATTTGAATGGTCGTCAGACTCTCATCTGCTTCTAAAGAGTCTTGAGTCAGTTCAGTGCATCTTAAAATTGGAATAGTGTGTTGTAACTAGTGAACAAAGGCTTTCCTTTCTTTAGTGATAATGTATATGCATGGGAATATGTACTTTGAAAATTTGCCGTTTGTATTAATAACATTTCTTTAAGAGATGTCTTTTTCTTATATCAATATGTGGCTTGTGTGTGTGTACGCTTCAGAAAGAGAATTGACAAAGAGTGTTCCATAATCACTGTGGAATGTTATGCGAGGTTTGCAATAAGGAAAACATCCATTTCATTGGAAGTGATGAAATATTACTTAAGTTTTTTTGTATTTGTATTCTCAAACACACATTGATTAGAATCATGAGAAACAATTCACATTGGGCTACCTGTGTCAAGACAAAAACAGCTTCTCTTTTGATTTTAAACTGGCTGGGAAAACCAGCCAAATGATTTGCGGCCCATCACAGCAAACTTCGATCTGGTTATGCGCTATGCAGAATTTCATTAAATAGTCAAGTGAATGCTAGTTTTGAAGGGTTGACTGATATTTGAAGCATACTTTTAAAGGATTTTTTGTGCTTTTTTTTCAGTAAAAGAGAGATTGTTGGAGGATACATATAAATTGGTGATTCTGGATTGCAACCAGAAGATTGTGTAAATAGGAGGATATGTGAATAGTATTAGGATCATTGAGATTGCATAACTAAATAATCTAGGATTGTGGCATCACTGGCCCAAAGTTAGTATTAATGTGATTGTGAAAAAAATTAAGTGTACAAAATTGGTGCATGCTTTTTTGATGGAGGTATTGCGATGTGTTTATGCTTTGCTTTCACTACAAAGTCACAGACTTTCTCTTGAAGTATCATAGGCACCTTTCTGATTAAATGGCATGCAGCATAATCCCTCTTTCTCTTTCCCGTTCAGATGGCATGTCATGGAGTCGCCTGGTGGTGCCCAGTGCCCCAAGGCCCGGGCAGGGCACACAGCAGTGTGTGTGCCCTACAGCCACGAAAACCAGGAGGAAGATGAGGTGCTGGTGTTTGGGGGCGGTGACAACGACGGAGAGTTTTTCAGCGACCTCATCTCTGTCACCATTCCCTTCAGGCCTGTGGTGGAGCTGCAGTGAATGAGGAGGAACACAGAGAGACACAAGTAATGTCTTGTCTTACATGGCTTGGGTGTGAGACTGGCACATCGCACTCGTAGAAAACAACTGCCACTGTGGTGTCTGTCCAAAATGGCTTTGTGTACGATTCTGACACAGCTTTGTATAAAACGCATGTCTGAGATGACTGTAACACATGTACAAAGCAAGATACTGATGTGTTGATTTTAAACTTCAATTATGTGTGTTCTTGAGTAATCCAAGTGTGCCATGTAACTGGTTCATAGTTGAGAGAAAGGATTAAAAGAAAAATTTTACTGAAAACTGTTAAGTGGTAGTTGTGTTTTAAAACCATTCTTGGTATGCAAATGGATGAATGAACAATCATTTTCACAGATGGTTGGCACCTGAGAAACGATCACACAGAAGCTGATTTTAAGAATAATTCTTAGAGAGTTCGTCAAAAATACGGAGGAACAAGTTTCAAGACAAAACAATTTATCTTGCCTGAAGAAGACCTAAGAGGTCAAAACGTAGTGCGTTTGTTCTTGTAACTTGTTGGTCCTTGCGTTTGGCAGACTCACCAAGAATTACTCTTAAAATTTGTGTCAATTTCCGCCTGCTGTCAGTCGCCTCGCTTTGCAATGAACACAGGAACTGGTGTGTTGATTCTCAGCTCTGATGTGATTAAGCTAGGCAGCTGATGTGGATACCACAGTAGGAATTCACTGCTATGGTTATTTTACATATCTGTAAATCTGTTGATTATGATCACATGGTTACATACTCTTATTCAGTGAAGACTTTCTCAGTATCAAATTGTGTGGTGGGAACGAGAGGGGGTTTCTGTGCTACGAGAAGCAGCGAAACTTGCTTTCTTTCCTCCATGATTCTGATTTAATGACAAACATATTTACTTGAAAAGTAGTGTTTTTATGATTGTTTGGTTCCAATTTTTAATCAGTATTTATCTTGTTGTTAAACTAGAGGATTAATTGGCTTGTTTTGTGAATTTTTAACTTTGATCTTTTCTGTGTTCAAATAAACTTGTTCTTGCAGAAAAAAGCAACATCGATTTCTGTACATCTTGCAGCCTCCTGAATATTTTATCAAGCTGAATGTATGAAGTATTAGTCCCAAATATTTCGATGTATCAATTGTTTTGGCTCACAATGTCTTTCTGTGTGGGTCAGCCTGTTAAAGCTTTTAACCTCTGCCATGTATACTGGGTGTCCCACAACCCAGAGGCAAGAACATCGTTGTATGGGGAAACTGAGTCAGAACCAATGTTAACTCCGAGGGAAAAATCTCCCTGTACCGAAACAGCCCGAGATTCAAACCCGCAACCCCAGAGTCACCAAGATTACGAGTCCAGCACTCTACCACTGAGCTATTCCGACCCCCACTTTCGGATCAAACTGCAGATCCAGAATATGTTCAGCAAGATTACAACAGAACTGCAGGCATAATGAACTCTATGAAGTCACTATAATGAACTGAAAACTATCTCATGTAATTGTGATGCAAATGTTGGCATTTTCCATCCTAATACAAACGTGCATGGGAAGTAACTCTTTCAGACCATAATGATCATTACTCCCCCTGATGAAAAATTTTTTCCCTCAAGATCCATTCAAACTTGGCAAAAAAATCTTCACTTTCCTGAGCGCTGCTAATTCATACCTATAGTAATAATACAAATGCCAGAGTTATATTGCGGTGGTGTTGGAAGAGAGTGACTGACATGGTATGAAGACTTGAGAGTGGGGCAACTTTTGAACTATTGACATTGCTCTAGTTTTTTACTGCAAAGACTTGAGAGTGGGGCTTTTGAACTAATGACAATGTTCTAGTTTTTGTTGTGCAATCGTTTGTGTGACATCTTAAGTGACGCACACTACGTGACTTGATCAAAAGTGGGATTGTATTGGATTACATAGAGAACTTTGAAGAACCATCTGGACAAAGAACATGGTGAACAATACTGAGAACTTTAATTACAGTCAACAAATTACACATGTCAGCTGCAGTGGTTAGTATTATACTCTTGGGGGGAACAGAAAATGTAAACTTGTGTTGGCCATCTATTTTGATAGCCATGAGCAAAGTCAGTGAGACGAATGGAATTGTAACTGAACATTTTTCTGGCTCAAAATCTAGTTTATTTGCTTGCCTACCTATACCTAACAGCGCTACAGAATAAACTCAAGTTCTTTTAGAAATTAATAGGTGAACAAAGAATTAGGACTGCAAAGCAGTTATTCACAAAATGGATCTGTATGTCCACTTTTGTATTTGATTATACAAGACTATTTCTGTTTGGAATATGTGAAGTAGATTTTCTCTTGCCTGCACAAAGATGCTCGCTACTTACCGCTGGATTTTTCATGAGCTCATGCATACACTTAATACAGACACAAAATGACTTGTCTTCTTTGACCAAGAGTTAATTTATTAAGGACAAATGTTTAGTCAAACTATTTGCAAAAGCAAATACCAAAAACGTCAAAATAAGTTGTAAATTAAACTTAGGATATGGTTAACAAAAAAAAAATTACCACGTGCAATAAAGAAGATAGGGTTATTTTACTAGAGTAAGAAATGGA
>JADBJO010000792.1:507388-561875 GCA_016801955.1 Conus betulinus | reverse complement strand
CCCCCCCCCCCACCCCCCCCCTCCGACGTGCCCCGATTTGTGCTTATTTTCATTTTTCCCCCTGTGCTTCAAATTGCTTGTCTTGCATCTCCTTGGAATGTTTTGATGTCAGATTGTTCTAACGCTCTTTCCCGCACCCACTCTCGCCTCTTTGTCCTCTCTCTCCTCTCTCTCTCTGTCGCCCTTCCCTGCACTCCTTTCGCTCCTTCGTCTCTCTCTCTCTCTCTCTCTCTCTCTCTCTCTCTCTCTCTCTCTCTCTCTCTCTCTCTCTTTTTTTTTTTTTTTTTTTTTTTTTTTATTGTAGTTCTAGTCACTTTTTGCATGCACTTTTTGCATGCTTCTTTTTGCCTTATCTTATGTGACCCTATCAGGGCGAGAGCAATCAAACCACTCCTTTAGGGCGACAAACATTTAAATTAATGATTTCTGTTAGGATTAAAGCTGTCACATGCTTACCTACAATGTCTAGGCGTGGGTAAGTCTACAAACTTTAGCCAATATTTAACATAATACTATTTTGAAGAAGTTTTGATATGTAAAGAATATCGTTCAGTTTCCTGTGTACTTGTTTGTTTGGGCTGTGTCGGGGGACATTCCGATACATTGTCATGACATCTGTATGCATTGCTTCAGTCAGTGTACATTGTTCCTCCCAATCCCGTACGTCTGCACTGCATGTCAAAATGGGTCCAATTTGTGATTTAAACAATTTTCAGAATACACTTGTGTCTTTTTTTTCCCTAAATTTAGAAGAAAAAAAAATCTGTAAGACCTTTCCTCTCTTACGTGCAAACCTCAACGTGACACCAATACTCGATTTGGTTGAGCAAACCATTTAGAGATATTCAAACGAATTCATTACTTTAATCCTAATGCATTCCATTCTCATGAACCATTTCCCCCTATTTTTCATGTGCCAACCCATCATAAATACAGTAACATCTGACCTGTCACGATTAACCGTCAAACAGAATGGATCGGCTTCTCTTTTCAGACTGTTGAGTTGTTTTGGGAGCAAACGAATCAGACAACAAAAAACAGGGGAGCGTGCCGGTGTTCCCCGGGTTCTATGTCCCCCAGTAGCGCTGTTCCCCATGTCTCTGTTCCCCAGTGTCGATGTTCCCCGACCGAAAAAAAAGCGTGCCGCTGTTCCCGTACCGGTGTTCCCCAGGTTCTCTGTTCCCCAGTAGCGCTGTTCCCCAAACAGATTTCAATGCACGTTAGCGCCAGTACGCGCCCTACTGTACAAGGAGAGGTTGCGCCGGGCACATCCCACATTCGCCTGATGTCTGTGTGTGCGTGCGCTGATGCGTGCGTGCGTGTGAGTGTTGGGTAGGGAGGAGGGGAGAGGAGTAGTGCTAGACCTACTGCGAGTTATAGTTCCATTATACAAGATTTCTGGCAACGAAATGTCGTGTGGCAAGGAAAGGCAGGGTAAGGAATGTCACCGCAATGAGTTGTCACACGGACATTCCTACCGCCTCTCCCCGACCTCCATCCTCCCTCCCAACCTCCGACCCACAGGGGACGGGATGGTTTCAGTAGTAGAGCATCGGTCTCGTGATCCAAGGGTCTCGGGTTCGAGTCCTGTCAGAGGCAAAATTTGTTCTGCCTTTTCCATAGCGTCCCGTCTTCGAAATCACCTTCATGGTGGAAAAAGACGTAAAAACCCATCCCCCCCCCCCCCCCCCCCCCCCCCCCTTCTCGTTTGTATGGGGACAGTGAGGAGGGGGTGGGGGGGGGGGTTATGCATGGGGTTAAGTGCATGCATGAGTGGAGAGGGGGGATGGGGGCGCGTGCGTGCGTGCGTGTGTGTGTGTGTGTGGAGGTCAGAACGTGTAAAAAGTGTTCGATGGAACGTCATCAAACTGCTCAGACCCATCCAGGTATTGAATCTCACCTGTCTGGTATTACCCGTGTGTGAATAACCACAGAGTAAAAATGTATTCTACCCTTGGAGAAAAAAAAGGTTCCGCGAGGAGAGATAAACAAAGCTACAAACCAAACTGTCGGTGTGGTTCAGCATCTATTAACCTGTTTTGTCTGCCTGCCTGATTATGTAATTATTAACTCTTCCGCTTGTACGTCCAGCCTGTATGCGTGTTTGTCATTCTATTCTTTTTACTTCTTCTTGCTTGCTTGTTTGTCCGTTTGTTTTTTTTCTTGTGTAATGAAATATTACTGCGATGTATTTTTCAGTATAGCTTCCCGATTATTATTCTTTCAAATCCTAGAAAAAAAAAGATGAAAGTCGGAAGTATGCCCATAGGGAATAGAATGTACGAGTTCTCGCCTCCTAGAGCCTTCGTCAGGAAAAAAGTAAATATTTACTTTTTTACTTTTACTTATTTACTTTTTCCTGATGAAGGAGCCGAAAGCTCGTACATTCTATTCCCTATGGGCATACTTCCGACTTTTCATCTTTTTTCTACTTGTTCTGCCCACCAGTCCACTATTTTTAACTTTCAAATTCCTGTTTTTCACTTTCGAGGACTTTTTTTTTTTATTCACTCGTGCTTGAAATTATCACAATGGAAGCTCACATCGAGCATGTGAATTCTTACAGTTCAACGAGGTCCGAAGCTTGATAAAATCAAATTTCATTACTTTCAACTTCATTATTTTCAACTTCATCTTCTGCAGGCACTGAACAAAAAAAAAAGAAGACAGACAATAAATTGTTCAAAATCATGTTACGTTAAAAAGTCAAATCAAGCATGCATCGATACAAACTACTTCGGACTTCGTTGAAGTGTGAGAATTGATAAAAACAGGCATTTTCATCGTTTCACACACACACACACACACACACACACACACACACACACACACACACACACACACACACATTGGCGCGCACGCGCTCTCGAGGCGCTTGTTATCTTAAGGCAGCAGGGGTCACCCGGAAATCACCAAAATTGTGTGGGACTACATGTGCAATGAAAGCACTTATGAAGAGTGTTTTTTATGATTTTTTTTTTAAATCGTTGATTCCTATATTTAAGGCAAACAGAGAAAAAAAAATCAGACAACTCTTCATAAGTAACTTGCAGAGGAGTTCAAGGTTCACGCAACACCCATATATCTCTGCAATTCCTACGGAAAATTTCAAGAGAATCGGACAATATTTTGTAGATAGCATCATGCACACGGTGCATACTGCCATTTGCCCATTATGACATCACAAGGAATTAATTTTAACGTCGTTTTCAAAAGTTCTTTAGCTGTTTGGTCATGGCTATTGGCAACTATGACATGTTCCTGGTAACCTGGTAAAATTTCATAATAAAAAAGAAAACGGTTTGGGACTGTTGCCAACACAATTAGGGTATAGATTTCCAGGTGACCCTACCTTTGTACGTAAGCTAAAATTAATGAAGGAAAAGGAAACGAGCTAGCATCCAAGGCAAAACATTTATTTATTCCTGTACCATTGCCATGATAAGGATTAGAGGAATGTCAAAGCAATTTAATAAAAGGATAATGCATAATTCCTGCAGAAAATTCTGATCAGATCTGAACAGACGCTCACAAAGTTGTATGGGATGCGGAATGTGGAAAAAAAAGGGGGAAAAAAAAAAAAAAAAAAAAAAAAAAAAAAAAAAAAAAAGAAAATAACGACCACCAGAGCTTCTCTTCAAAGGTCTCGCAGGGGGGGGGGGGGGGGGGGGGGGGGGGGGGGGGGGGGGGGGGGGGGGTCCTGACAGGGGGGGGACACATCAACAGCAGAAGCAGAGAACCGTGCTGTCCGAACTTGTCAATTACGCGAAAATTTTTAAAGTGTTTACATAATTGTATAGTGTGCTGGAAACAAACAGAACATTTAAGTTCCAGAAATAAAGCAGGGTGCAACGCCAAGCCGCGGTGACGAGTAACTTCAGCTGCCTGACGTAGGCTACGCGATGCATCCGAAAGTCTTTCCCAATTATTTAGTCAATGGTCTCGGCGAGGGGACCAAATTTCTATGTGCATTGCTTTCTCTAACATTTGCTAGTGCATACTGCTTTTGTGATTTTTCAAAAGGTATACTTGCACTCAACGTTGTTGTTTGTCCGCTGGTCCATATTCCTGGAAAACACGTTCCAGACGGTGGGGGGGAAGGGGCAACCGGCCTGGATGTAGGTCCTCCTGACGTAGTTGAGGAAGTCGTCCAGGGCAGGATACACGGCAACCAGACGCCTGACCCTCTGGCTGCCGACTAGCGTGTTAAAGTTCATCTGCACCAAGGCCACCGGAAGATAACCCAGAGCCATGACCAGCCTCACTGCTTGTTGGAGCAAAGGACCCTGCTGGTAGTCGCCTGCGAGCCCCAGACGCTGAACCCGCTTTCCACAACGCCTGGCCAAAGTGAAAGTAGCACCTGGACGTTGCGAACCTGAGGCAACTCGGTCTCGATAGAAGTGGAAAGTCCTACTTCAAAGTCGGTCACCACGAGCTGGGGGTCTCCAGTGGTGGTGAGTTTCACGGCGGACGGCTTTGTTTGACGACTTGCAAGACCTGGCGGTAGTCGCCGACTGTACGGTTGTCCATCAGCACATACACGAAGGGTATGATGAACCCACCGAGGTTGCCAACAATAGTGAAGAACTGACCGAAAGGTCGTGGATGGGCAGCTCTTGAACGTCGCGTCCATGTACACAGTCTGGCAACGGCTGAGATTCACGAGGTTTTCTCTCGTGGCGAAGAGATCCACATTCCCCAGCCGTTGTCTCCATGGAGGAGGAATTGCTCCTGCCCCCAAGTTTCCGCCCATGGCCCCTGCACGTCAACGTCCGCAATGTTCTGAGGGATCGGCGGCATCAGACCGGCCCGCGCTCTGTGCATGGTGCTCGGGAAGGTCTGGTAGGCCGGAATGGGCTCCCTGTCACCACCACCTGAGTTCTCCGCAGTCTGTTCACTTCGCGCCGTTATAGACGCGAGCAGAGGGACGTGTTGGGTCCACCCTAACTTCACTGATGAGAATCTCGCGCAGCTGGCCTCTCTGTATAATGGCCGTGTCGCTGGGGTGGTTATGGAGGTCATGGTGGAGGACTCTGATCTGGGCAGTCGGGTCGTTGATGTCGAACAGGTTTGTTCTGACTCTGGCTCGGCAGTCTCTGCGCCAACAGCGCCAGTGGATTTCGCGTGCGGTCTCCCGATGCTTGTGATACCTGAAGTCTGGATGCACAAGGACAGACCGCCACGTTCGCCTCTTATCACCGAAGCCATTGTGAACTGTTGTGCATGAAATATGTTTTTTTTTGGGTCCTATATATATAGTTTCTGAGATACCCCTTCCAGACGTACCCACCCCCACCCCAGACGTACCCACCCCACCCCATCCCACTTACGTCAACCGTCCAATCATGTGTCAATCCAAAAAACAAAAACAAACCCCTCGCTATGACCTCCCCCCCCCCCCCCCCCCCCCCCCCTCCCCCCCCCCCCCCCCCCCCCCCCCCCCTCTCCCCACCCAAACCCCCTTCCGTCGCAAGTGCGCTGGTCAGAGCGTCTGACACGAGTCAATCAAAATATGACGCAACTGTTGACACTGTCTTTGGATTCTGTCTGCATTTCTTGTAGGAATCATTTAATGCATTTTTTGTGTGTGTGTGTGTGTGTGTGTGTGTGTGTGTGTTTTTCAAAATATGACCCATGCGAAGTGACAGAATTATAAATTGTGACTTGTGAGACAATACTACCGGTTCCCAAAATGTGCATTCAAGAACCACGGTATCCCAACCTCCTAAAAGGCGCTCAAATTTATCACCATTTTATTTTAAAAGAAAAAAAAAAATAAAATGAAACGCAACCAAACCACCGCCAAAATCTCACACAACAACAACAACAAACAACAAAAAACACCTGATACTGTCTGCCTGTCTGTGTTTCTGTCTGTTCGCCAGTCCATGTGTTTGTTCGTGTGTTCATTCGTGCTTGCATTTGCTGGATTTCGCGTTTGTCTGTATGCGTGTGCGTAAGTTGTCTGTGCAGGTCGTGGGGGAGAGATAGTGGGGCTGTGACCGTTAGGTTCCGTCAGAGAATGGCTTGATTCAGATTTTTAGAATCATAAAGGGTTAATCGTGATGAGCGCTGCTTGCAGTCTTCTGCGTTCCAGGTGCTCGCTGCGCCACGCGGACATATCAACATTTTGCAAATGATACGAAGGCGACATTGGAAGTGTCACCTGAATTTGGTCGTCTGCTTCGCGTGTCAGTTTCCAGTCAAGTTATGCAACTTTATCCAGACTTCCTGGGAGATGAAGGTGGGTGGGGGGGGGAGGGGGAGGAGGAGGTGGTAGCTTTCAGCTGACTTGTCTCGCCTATGCAGGTGTAAAGGGTGCGGATACAGGTTATGGTGTGAAATGGGCGCAGTGTGGCGAAGGGGGGGGGGGGGGGGGGGGGGGGGGGGGGGGGGGGGGGGGGTGGGGGGGAGTGCACGGCAAAAAATTACAGATATCCAGCCAAAATACTTCTCCCTTCCCATCCCTCTTGCCTTCGCCACTCTTTGTAAAGAGGAAAGATGATCGACATATCGTCATGAAAGTAGACTACTGACTACTGCTAAGGCACAAATCCAAATTCCGTCAATTGTGCTAAAAGCAGGTGTTTGGAAATCTTTTTGTTTTTGTGAAAGGTAAACAAATAATAGGAAAAAAAAACATGCACACCCCCCCCCCCCCCCCCTCCCCCTCCCGCCAGAGAGAGAGAGAGAGAGAGAGAGAGAGTTGCACGTGCCCCACGCGTGTCAACTCAGGTTGTTCCCATTTTAACCGCTACATTGGAAGTGTCATCGCGCTTCTGTCGTCTGCGACGCGTGTCACTTGGCGTGGCCCCCAGGCCGGGCACCGTTCCAACGGATAGGGGGGGGGGGGGGGGGGGGGGGGGGGGGGGGGGGGGGGGGGGGGGGGGGGCTGTGAGTTGCTTGGTCAAATCAGTAAGGAAAAAAACGGTATATTTCGATCGTGTATGATTCTAGAACGGGAAGCATGAATTTGTGACGCCAGAAAAGGGTTTTGACAGTGATGTGCTTCTTTTTACGCTTTGAACTCCTATCCCTTTATATCACACTTTGCGTGAGCTACACCTTTTCTTTCGCAACGGGCCATTTTACTTTTAGACTGTCTACACAGACCTGATGGGGTCATGCAAGTGCTGGCCTGCTGGTTCCAGCGCTGTCCAGTCGGCATGAAACCCCTCTTCTACGGCCCTCCCGCTCCACCCCCAATACCCCACCCCCCCCCTCCCTCCTCCCCCCCCCCCTCCCACTGCCTCGCCTATAGCCTCGCCTGAAAAAACAACAGTAACAACGTTTAAGTCAGCAAAACCCACCAACACCACCAACGGCAAAAAAACTTGGGGAACAGCGGGCCTGGGGAACACCGGGACTGGGGAACACCGGGACCGGGGATTTGCGGGAATGGGGAACAGCGGGATCGCCACAGGGTGGGGAACAACGAAACTGGGGAACTTAAAGATGTTGTCTGTTTTGATAATAGGCCCGCAAGTAAAGGGACAAAAGTCTTGTTTCCTCTAATGGTGGACAGATTTGAAGTGTTTTTTTTTTTTTCTCCACAAGATAATCTAGCCAACCTTTCAGTGTTGGTGACGTGTTTATGTGCCGGAAAACCACTAACATCATTTTCACAAGTCTAATCTTTTGTGTGAAGTTAAGAAAATCGTTGAACTGCCGTTTGGTGCTTGCGGTTTGCTGTTAGATCTGGCATGATATCGGCAAACAAACAGCTCACAGAGGAGACGAAAAAAATACATTGTGTCGTTGATAGATCTGGGGCTTCGGGTGTTGGAGGTGGCGAAAAGTGTTAAATTTGAACAGGTCAACCGTCGGGAAAGTTTACATGCGCTATTGTGACAGAAAAAATAGTAGAGAAAACAAACGAAGGAGTGGTAGGCCCAGAGTGTTCACTAACACTGCCAAACATCGTTAAACGGGACAGACAGATCTGCCCACAATTTCTGAAATTTCAGCCGAATTCCGTGCATCAACCTCCGTTTGAAGAAAACCAAAAGACAATCAAGCAAAATCTGCATGGACTTGGCTATTCAGAGCTATTCAGTGAAGAAACTAGTCATCAAGGAAGTGAACAGAAAGAAGCGGCTGCAACATCGTAGAAGTACACTTCACTGGGCTGCAAACGATCAGTGGAAGAATGTTACTTTCAGTGATGAAATTACCATTGTGATCCAACCCAATGGACATGTAAAACTATGGAGGAAAGTCTAAGAGAAGTGGTCAGAGCTTTCTCTGTGCAGCGTCCATCTTAGCCCGAAGACTACGTTGAAATTGATGGTGTGGGGATGCATTTCGTTGAACAGAATTGGACCACTGGTGTTCGTGAAAGGCTGTACGAACAGTCAGATGTACACTGACGTGCTGGAAATCAACCTTCTGCCGTTCGTTGCCGACCACTACCCAAACAAACGTTGGTATCCGCAAGAAGACAACGCCTCTGTTCACAGCTCGTCTCACACCGAGACCAGGGAAGCGACAGCACAGAGTTCCCGTGTTTTTTTCTGGCCCTCCTCAAAGTCCAGATCTGAATCTGATCTAGCCTGGAACGTGTGGCAAGTCCTCAAGACTCGCGTGAGAAAAAAACAAAAAAAAAAACAGAAACAAAAAAAAACAAAAAAAAACATTCGCCACACCAGTACTGTTGCATGCCTGCGGTGTGCACTCACCAGTTGCTAGAATCAACTGTTGTCTATTTCCACTCCCACTACAACTCTCTCCCGAGACGCTCTCAGCATGTTTTGAGTGGGAAGAGCCAGATTACCAAGTACTAGTCTAGCAAGTTCTGTCCAGCCTTAAGATGAGAATGGTAAGTTTTCGGCCAAAGGTGCCTGTAGGTAGTCAGCACCGGAAGTGCCGAGACGGGACGGACTTTTGTCTCATGAGTGAATCAGCACTAGAGGCTACCACATCAAATGACATTTAACACTGAATGCATTAACACATTTTAATTAAACAGTTGCTCGAAGTTCAGAAGCGCCAGACATCCCTTCTCTGTCTCCAATCCCAAAGAAAATGCACATTACTGAATTTCTTGAATCGATACAGGTATACAATCCACCCAGTAGGATATACCCATAGCACTAGCACTAGGTTTGTAGCTATGATTCTATAAATTGTTTCTATTTGTAGCCATTTAATTTGAATGAAGTATTTGATTTTGTGGATTGCTTACATATCTTGTCCTGAGTAATCTCTTTGTTACTTATTTGTGGTCCATTTTGAGTCGCAGTTCGGTCGAAAAATTCTTCAGTGACAAAAAGAAAAAACGTAATGATTTTTTTTAAACCTGATTCACGCTACAATTGATTATTTAGGCATTAGGCACATCTAGATTACGAACTGTGCTCACATTTCCTTTCATACGAGACTTTTTTCTGACACTTCGGTTTACTGATAATATCCACCACTGAAAGTGACCAAATCAGTACAAAAATCAAAATCAACAGTAAAAGTCTTCGTTTCTAACAAATTCGCCGTTTTCCCTTCAGTAAGTGACTTATACAATGATAACACCATTTTCAGATTTTCGTGTTTTTAGTAACAGAAGTGTCAACTTTGATATGTCCATTATAAAGAATTGTTTACGAATCAGTTCTTTTTAATTCTCAGGAAAATGTCCATAAGCTTTAACTCTCTCGTCACGAACAGACGCTATAGCGTTTTCCAAAGACGCAACGCTTCAGTACGAACGAACGCTATCAAGGTTTTGGCCTTCACCAATTTTTCATGCGGTGGCAGCGTGATCAGCACACGGCAACAAGATATAGATAGTATCATCAGCATTCTTTCGTTCGCCTGCACTGCGGTTTCGCAGCAGCACACCATCACCCACTTCGCCTCAGTGGCTGATTGACCACATGACTTACTAATCTGCATAGAAACATGGCGTCTCAAACAAGTTTTTTTTTCTGGACATTTTTTTTCCGCCTAAAGCATAAGAAATCGTATGAAAGTGGGAAGTTTATTCTTTCGTATTCTACTAACACAGTTTATGAATAACACTTCCTGAAAATTTTGTTGAGTTATCTCATGTGTTGTATTTTTGGTTATTTATTTATTTTTTTTTTTTTACTAACCATAACAAATGGCCCGTCCACAGGGGAAAAACATGGGAGAGAACTGTCCGTCCTAAGTGAGTTAAAAGAATGAGTCCAGAACATCTACGTATTTCAATATCTGGAAATAATCGCTAATCCATAATATTTTCACTTTTAAAGGGAAGAATATATCATTTTTGCAATACTTTCACATTTCTGAATTGTGTCTTCAAATGCTCTGATCAATTAAACTTTAACATCATGTTGTTTGTTTTTTTTTCTTAAGTGGGTGTGTTTCAGTCACTTTGCTTTACTGCTTTATCTGCAGTCTTTTACATTTTTTTTCTTTTCACACACAAATAGAAAACATAATTCTTGCCGTTTCTATATGACATGATCAGGGGCTGGGCAACAAGATCCACATCCGAGAGCCTCAGGATCGGCTACTTTACCTGGTAGTGTGAGAGATCTTTGAGACCAAATGTTCAATCATGTTTATACGTTTAGAAAATTGTTTTATCATAGGTTATACATCCGCTATCACTGAGGTCATGAGTGAAGAAAAAATCCGGAGTATATTGACTGCAAGATGAGGTGACTGCATGTGGAGATCTAAACAAATCTTAAAGAGTCTAAGTAATATATCCGCCAATATCAGCTAACGAACTGCAAGACAAAAACACGACGCGTTTCGACCTCTTAGTTCTTCTTCAGGCAAGATAAACAATATTCAGGACAACGAAACTGGAAAACGAGCAATCACATATCTCGTCAAATTCCGCGCAAAATGGGCGTTGAATGAAAACAAGGCCGTCGGGAAGGAGGCGATGGCAATTAAAATAGTAATGATGATGATAATAATATTGATATCAATAATGATAAGGATGATGATAGAAATATTGAAAAATGATAAAGAGAGGGATTTCTACCCCTTTTGGTGATTAAATGACAATAACAGTTGTAGTTTGGGAGAAAGGACAGGGGTTGAAGGATTGTCGAACAGCATGATTATCATAGTAACAGTGTTAGAGAGACGATGATGAAGGTGGTGATAATGATGGTAATATCAATTATAACACTGGTATTGATAAGAATGATGATAATACTAATAATAGTAATGGGGTAATGCTTATGATAGTAATAATGATAAAAGTAATGGAATGGAAAAAGATGATTTCCATAAGGATGATAATAATGATAATACTAATACTAATAAAGGAGGGGAGAAAAAAAAAAGAGAAGGAGAGGTATGGGGAGGACAGGAAAGACAAAAAGGAGAAGGAGGATAAAAATTACGGGAAGGATATAATCTTATAGGTATATTAATAGTTTTATAATAATCGTGATCATAACCATATAGTAATGATAGTGACGGTATAGGAGGCCCCAAAAAGTGGTAGGCTAGAATGTTGGTAATATTGTAAAGTATAATGAAATTAAAAGTAGCAGTAAATGTAATAGTTGTAACAAACATGAAGCTGTAACAACAGTTACATTCTTTATAATAGTAAAAGCAAATTTGGTAATAAAAGTCATAGTGATCATAATAGTGTTGATGATAATGGTGCTGTTAATGATAATTAAGGGAGGTATTCTTGTTTGATGATGATGATGATGATAGTGCTGATGATGATGATCTGATGACTGTGGTAGTGATAGCAATGATGATAAGAGTAATATTGGTAAAAGTTGGTGGAAGGGAAAGGGATGGTCAATGAGTTAAAGTTACTAGTGCAGCTGGAGCAGGGAGGAGGTGGTGTGGATAAAAAAAAAATATATATATGGTAATGCCAATAATATTAACAGTAGGTGAAAAGGCAATAGGGATGATCAATGAGTGAAAAGGTTAACAGTATTATTGGAGCGGGGGGGGGAAGTTGTGAAAAGGAAGGGGGGAGGGGACCACACACCTACACCTACAGACAAACATTGGCACGCACTCACATCTTTCGGGCGTTGGCCGCCCCAAGGCCTCCGTATGACGTGGTAATCGGGACCATCCCAGGGGCGCGTGATTGCCATGACCCCAGTCTTGACTTCTCTGTTGAATCAGGCGTGATAAGTCAAGTAATGGGAAGACCCCGGGCAGTCAAACCCCTCCAAAAGCATTGGAGCGTGTCAGGTGAGACGAACCCCAATCATTTACGAGCAGAACAAAGGGGCGACTACTCGCTTAGAAAACAGTTTGGGCTCGCTTACAGAGGGCAGAAGAAAGGTGTTAAGGAGGGTACAATCGGTTTTGAGTTGGAGAACGGCTTATTGTACCGAACTTTTACTTATTCGCGTTCGGGAAAAAACGAAGAAGCAAGGTTGTCGTTCCTAGGCAGCACAGAAAGGCGTTGATGTCAGCAAAACATGTGACGTCAGCCTCGGGTCATTTCGGTAATAAGGCTACACTTTCCGAGGACCGTTGTCGACTGGAACTCCCTCTCAACTGACGTCGTCGAGGCCCCTCTCCACAACGCCTTCTGCTTGAGCGCATTGAGGGCCTTCCCGGCACAGTAGACCCTCCCCCCCCCCCCCCCGCCCCCCCCCCCCCCCCCCCCCCCCCCCCCCCCGACACACACACACACACACACACTGGGTCTTTTTTTTTTTTTTTTTTTTTTTTTTTAAATGGCATACGGATAAGGACTATGAAAGCAAAATTCGACTAAGCGCACACACTTGCATTTCGCCAAAAATGTTAGTAATGGTCAAAGTTACGACCGCTGAATATTAATGGAAGAAGAAGAGAGTGACGCCGGTGTACTATTGGCCCGGTATCCTAGGCGATATCAGGCGTTTCTGTTCACATTGCAACACATGCTGCGGACACGCAATGGTGTGTGTACAGAGAATGCGATCAGACCAGTCTCACCAAAAGGGGGCAGTAGTCCAACTTAAAATGGCCGTGCGAATTAACAAGTAGTGTGTGCGTGTATCTTTGCCATGTCGTGTATGATTGGTGGTAAACATAGCCGGTGGCTGGTAAAAAGAGAAAGGGAGAGAATTTCCGTAGAAACATTTCTTCTTCTTCTTCTTCGTCGTACACCTCACAGCGTCAGCCCAGCCTCGTTGATAATAAAGCCGTTTTCTCTCCAGGTCTTGTCGGCAGCCGTGGAGCTTCGTGTGCAGCGGAGTCGGCGTTGGCCACACAGTTTCTCTCAGTCCCTTGAGAAGGGAAAAGGTCTGTAAGATGTGTTCTGGTGTTTGATCTTCAAGACCACAGGAGCAGGAGGAGGAAGGCGCCAGCTTCAGCTTCCTATGCAGGTGGTCATTGAGTCGGCAGTGGCCAGTTCTAAGTCTCATAATGACCACCTGCTCCTGTCTCTCCAGAAGATGGAAGGCATCCCTTGTGGTTGTGGTCGCATCAGAGCCTTCACAAGGGTCTTCTTCTCTGCAAAGCTGACGCTGTTGTATGGTTGTCTTCCTCTGGCTCCGGTTTTGGCGAGCTGATCGGCTGCCTCGTTCCCTGGGACTACGCAGTGGGCAGGTACCCATTGCAGGACTACTCGTCTACTTTTGGCGAGTTCCTGGAGTTTCTCCATTAGACGAGGAAGTTTGTCTCCTGCAAGGGCCCTCCAGGACGGACAGCGCGTCAGAGAGGAAGACAACGTGGGTGCAGTCGCTCTGTGAATCATGAATCATGGAGGCTGCCTGCATGAGGGCCTGAACTTCTGCAGCATAATTGGAGCAGTGTTTCCCAGTTGGTATCCCTGCTGTGGTGGTGTGTCCCTCAGGTGACTTGATGAATACGCCCGCTCCTCCATCAGACACTGCGTTGGTTGCTGAGCCGTCGGTGTACGCATGTATCCAGGATTCTTCAAGGTACTTCTCAGCAATCATGGCAGTGTGAGAGTGCGTTTGACAGTGTCATCCTGAGAGTCTCCTGAGGCAACCTGTGGAACTGTTGTGGAGATGTGAAGATTTGTGAAGTAGAAACATAATGTTTATCTATATACAGCCACACTACTCAGAGCTGGTGGAGATTTCAATTTTTCGTTGATATTCGTTGGGACTTTCGGAGTGTGTGTATTCATTTTTAGACATTTTTGTTTACAAGGTAGAACTGCGTGCGTTCTTGGGTATAGAAGGCATATGAGAAGCCTAGATTAGCGTTGATTTAAATGAGAGAATTGTGAGAGTTTCAGCGCCTTGAATGTGTTTTATCCAGTGCAGGGCATTGTTTTCAAAGTGGAGGGAATGTCAAGGGAGCGAAATCTCTCAAAAAGGGCCTTAAGCACTTTAGAGGAAAAGAATGCCGTGTTGTTGTTGTTCTCCTCCTCCTCCTCCTCCTCATCATCATCATCATCACATCATTCTCATCATCATTGTGATCCTCATCATCATTAGCTTTTTTATCATTATTATTATTGTGTTGTTGTTATCATTATCCTGATCATTGTCATTATTATTATCATTACTATTATTATCACCATTATTTTTTTTATCATCATTATTTTTATTTGTCATGTGCACCATATTAAGTGCATATGTTTGGAAAAAAAAAGTTTTTCCCTTTTTAATTCCTCATTAAAAGCTACTTTAGAACTCAAGCTCAAGGAGATGGTCAGTACACCTTGAGTTAACACTAGGGAGTGTCCCTTGTGTTAAAAAGTTCAGAAGTAGACTGAGGTAAAACTATCTGAAAAGTGTTTATGCTTCCACTCACAATCCCTGAGAGGGTCAGTGATTCAAATAACAAGTTAGCTTGCCTGGCAGGTTTTAGCAGGATCTAGCTGGGAGTGTAGTGCAAGTAAAGCGTATTTTTTTTGCTTGACTGCAGGCCAAGCATGCTTTTGGACTGACTGCAAGAAAGGCATGATTTTTGCTTGTGATAGGATAACAGTGCTCACTGGCTGTTGCTGGACTAGCTGGCTAAGACAGCAGCCAGTATCGGCAGAGGTGTTCGAGAGAGAGAGAGAGAGACTGGCCTCAACTGTGCTGGTATTTTATAGGGGCTGTGTTTCAGAGGTGCTGTGTGGGGGTTATCTTCACCTCTGCAGAAACAAGTGTAATTGTAAATTAAGGCATTGAACTGCCAATGTAGGCCTAAACGTGGCAAGGAAAAGGTAAGCGTAAAAAGTACGTAGGTTTCCTGATGATTTTCGATGCACCAAAAAAAAGTGAGCAGGAACAGATATTATCTGAAAGTTGAAAATGTTTATCAGCAAAAGTCTCAGTTTTCTGTTGCAAGGATATTTTTTTTCCGTCAAAGTAGTTTTCCGCCTAAGTCCCTTTTGTGACAAAAATGAAAGGAATAAATCGGTGTCAGATAGTAGAAGTTTAAAACTGGAAGAAATGAATGAAACAGATAGTGACTGACTGAGGTCTCACTTAGACTGGGATGATCTGAGAATGGAAGACTGTAAGTACTTACTTGTGGCCTTGAAGGGCAATGTTGGTTACTTGGAAATAGTGTGGTCTGGTGGCCAACTTAAAACAGTTGTTCTTATGTTGGCCTTAGCTGATAAAGTCATTACAAAGTCTTTTTGTCAAAGGCTGAGGCCTGCGGGGCTTGTTATATTGATTAGACTGTGCTGAGTAAACTTTTATGAAATGTTGATATGAGAGAGGAAATATTGGTGACCGGAATTTTCTAAAGAAATTATTGAAACATTGTAAATACTTTTACAAATAAGGGTTAATGTTCTAATGTGTGGTGCACTGGCACACTCACTCTGATAATGGGTTGCTTATACAAAGGAAAGAACGTAGATGAAACAAAAGAATAGAATAGTAAACAATTAAAAAGTCAGTAAAAAAAAAAAAAAAGTAACATTAACATACTGCACTATAGTGTCTAAGTTTCTTTTCTATTCACTTTTTTTTTGTTGAACTCACATGAGATGCAAATGATTAGCATTATGCAAATCAAAACATGTTTTCCAACATGTTATCAAAAATGAAAAGTGGACAAATCAGCACAACCAACGATTAAGATATCGACATTCAAGACCAAGAAGCCAGCTGCAGACGGGAGGAAGAATATCAACAGACAAATCAGACAGGCGTAGAGAGAACAGGCTACTGACACATAGGCATCTGCGTGTTGTTTTGCTTGTTATACGTGCTACCATATTTATTACAGAAAAGAATTAAAAAAACACACACACCCATAACATTGAAAAACAAACTAAAGAAAAAAAAAAAATGAAATGACACCAACAGCAGCACACTGTGAACATATTGCCTTGCTGGTAATGTAGAATTACCCCAGCAGAAGACTCAAAGCGCTTTACAAACACATAACATTTGGTACACACTCACACACACACACACACACACACACACACACACACACATACACACACACACACACACGCACACACCCACACACACACATACACACACGCACACTCATACGCACACTGACTGAAACCAATCTATTATCAGATTAAATCATAGATGTACTGAGATTTAGGAAAACACTATGAAAGGAATGTCAACTTTTTTAAAGAAAAGGATTACATTTCACACACACACGCACACACACACACACACACACACACACACACACACACGCGCGCGCGCGCGCACACGCACACGCACACACACACACACACACACACTGGCTGATTGAAACCATTTACAGTCAGGTAAAAATATTGTTGTACTGACAATTAAAACATAGATATAACAAATTAAGTTAAAAAAAAAAAATAATAGTACAAGTAACATCTGAATTATATAAAAATCATAAGGAAAATTAACAGGGAAACACTGAACATTTATAGACAAAATCAGAAATTTTACAAATAAACAAATTGCATCTTAACTGTACACACACACACACACGCACGCACGCACGCGCGCGCGCGCACGCGCACACACACACACACACACACGCGCGCGCGCGTGCACACACTATCATCTACATATGTACGTACCCACACACACACACACACACACACACATTTACACACACACACGCGCGTGCGCGTGCATGCACACACGTGCACTCCCATGCACGTACATACATAAGGATACTCCCCTCTCTCTCTCTCTCTCTCTCTCTGGGACGACGCGCAAGATGGCGATTAGTAAGTAAGCAGCACTGAGGAAAGCTCTCCCTCCAAAAAAACTGATTTTCGTTGTGTCTTTCTGGTGGCGCACAATATCTGCAATGAATTACATTCTGGTTGTGAAGTTACTCTGTGGGTGGCCTGTGGAAATACAACAAACGATTGCCGTGGAAGTGTGGAGGGCCAGAATAGCCGTTTCTAGTTGTCAAAAAGAGCTTCGGTGTTCAGGCTTGGAAAAGCACAGGCGAGTGACAGTGAAATTGATATTACTTGATGTGACATTTTCATCACAGCATGTGGCTTTCGCTTTATCCCTGTTGAAGTTTCTGTCTCGTATTTATCCAAGCGTAAATGTGATGAACAGGAAGAAAAAGAACACACCCGAAGGTGCTGGGGAGACCTCCTGTACCACCCTTGGAGGCCTGCGCTGTGTGACGATGGGTACAGGCACGCGCAGGACACTCCATTAAGATATCAAGGGACATAACTGCTCCTGAACAGAGGTAAATCAGACTACAGGATGCAACTCATAACAGCCTTAAAGTAGCATCCCCATGGGGTGTACCAGCCCGTGTTTCATGACTGCAGAGCCCACCGGCGAAAAACACCACCCTCCAGCTGTCGAGCACACCCCACAGACCCAACCACCCCCCTGCCACGGACAGATGAAGACAGTGCCACTCCAGACACAGCCAAGCTTTCGCCATACGGTCTTATGTGCCCTCAAGAGAGATCCAAAGTTGTAGTCTTTCCCACTGTCAACAGGACGGAGGACCCAGAGAAGCACTGTCTTCACCTGCCCTTTGATGAACAGTTATAGGACAGTCCTGCACGACAAGAACACGGAGTCATGAAGGGAACAATGACCAGGTGGGAAAAAATATATGCATGAATTTAAACTGTCAGGACCAGTCAAGAGCTAGCTTTCCATGCGCCTGTGGTTATCTCGCTGTGTGCTGTGAACGCTGTTTTTGGTGTGGAGAATTCAGCTGAGCAATGATGCCCAGATGAACCCCGGGCCTCGCGGTAATCAAAAACACAGACAATGCGGAGGCCATGGAGAGAAGTCGGCATCACAGTAGTTAACTGTAGGAGAGAACGGGGCTTCTGGGGGAGCGTCAGAAATCCTCACAGCCATTGGACTCCAAAGCCAACAGTGCCAGTCACAGTTTGACGAACGGAACAAACAATTAAGACTACAGGGCGATGAACAGTCACGACATAACAACATTATCAGGGGACAGTTAATTCAGATAAAGCATTATTTTGGTAAAGTGTCGGGGAAATGTGAAGAAATCAAGCAACGATGCAACAAGATACAAAATGAGAATGTTAGGTTGTGTGGTAAGACGGAAGGTATTGAAGTGTATTCCCTACGCTCTAGAGAAGTTCGTTTATATAGCAAGCACTTACGCACTCACACACACGCATTCTACCTTACCTGGTCAGTCCAGACTCTGGCTTGTGTGTATGTGTGTGTGTGTGTGTGAGGGGGGGGGGGGGGGGGGGGGGGGGGGGGGGGGTCGTCAGGATTCTTTCCCAAGCCCTTCACTGGCATGAACCACCAAGTTGAGTCTGTCACAGTCACTGTCTTTCTGTCAGTCTCCGGGCCCAGCAGTGAAACTGTCAAAGCCGTTGTAACCGTCTTAGTGCACAATCGTGTGTAATCCCGTAGGACTGGAATGTGTTAAGCAAGTTTTTTGCTTTATTTGGCTGGTCATGGACCATAGTACCAAGAAATCAGCGGGTTCCAATTTTCCCACCTACGTACCCCTCTCGCGAACCCCCTTCCGAAGCGACCCGTGACGGCACCGACCTTAAACGTCAGTTTTGTACAGTTCATCTATTTTCATGAGCATGGAGTCATTCTAGAGGTTTTTGATTGTGCTTGAGTTGAACTGTGACATTTTCAGGTCAATCCAAAATGGACATCACTGATTTCCACCTGCATTCTGTATGTATGGGATGTGACAGAACGACGACTGTAAGGACCCATATGTCTAACTTCTCCACTTTTTTCATTGCGTGGGGTTTTTCGTTGGCAAAGCCTACAAGCGAGGAGTGGAGTTCCATTTGACAATGAGCCTTGCTATTATGATGATGAAACTTGATTCCATTTCACCTGCCCTTTCACTTTGAACGTCCTCGTGCATAATGTGATGTCTTCAAAAAAAGCCTTGCATGCACGCAGCCCAGACATGGTCAAGATTTATGACGATATTCAGTCCTGGTACTCAGAGAATCCGAAACCACTAGAAGCCAGTGAAGGCAATGGAGAGATGTCCCAGTTCCTCACACAGTACCTGGAGCAGGTCGAAAGTATCTTGCATCTCATCAGTTCCTGCCCCGCTGGTGACTTTGAAGGCTACTTGGCTGCATTGGAGAACCGCATCAAGTATTTTTTTTGCACAGGACCTCCTGAACTGTGCCCGTCTCATACCAGTCCACCTAGCTCAGATGAATGCCTTGGAAAAAGATGATCCAGCCACATGGCAAGCGCTGGTCTGATTTTGTTGTGGCAAAATCAAAAGTCCCATTTACTGCAATGTTCACTGACCAGGCCCTGGAACAAGAGATCAAAGATTTGAAGCGTCATGGCGGGATTTTTGGCCTCAGTCAAGATGATACAGTTCTTGATCGACTCGTCACCACAGCCCCTCGCCTCACTCACATGGTGAAACAGTTCCTCGGTTACTTTCCCCGATATTCCCAGTCTTCCACGCGATGCGAGCACTACCAGCTGTATGGAGACATGGCTGTGAAGATTGTTCACAAACGCGCTGAAACTGCGCCACTCAATCGCACAGCACTGTGCCAGCAACCCCTTTGCAGACAAGACCCATCTGAAGAACCTGGGTTCGTCAGCTCTTGTACAACAAAATGCCAAAGGAGACAGTTTGCATTATGCACAGAAAGGTAAAGGCGGCTTCAGGAGCTTGTCCAGGAAAGACTGCTCAATACCTCAAAAGTGAGTGTTTAGGACTCACTGAAGAAGATGAAACTGAAAGCTTTCTCAAAGCTGATGGAGAAAACCAAGGTTTTTGTCGGTGAAAAGATGATCAAGTTGCGCGAGGAGCATGAAACAGCTTGGAAGATTCGTAATCATCCTGCAGTGCAGACCTCAGCTGGTGCCAAAGCTGGAAGACACTATAGGGGACTCTGAAATGTCGGTGGTGCCCACGCTCCATCTGTGCAGTGGATGGGTCACTGTGCATACATGCAGACAAGGCCAGTCTCATGCATGGCATTAAAGAGGTAAAGCCCCTTAAGATGACTCTTTTTCCCTTGGCACAAAACCAGACGACCCTCTTCCCCTTGGCGCAGACCCCGGCATACCTCAAGTTCTCATTGTTGATGCTATGGCTGTACTCCAGAGCATGAGGAAAACGCCATCTATGAAGAACCTCTCTGATCTGCAGCAAGCTTTCATCAAGCGCATCGAGTCCATGATGTTGAGCTACACAGAAGGTCGCATCATCTTCGACCGATACTTGGATGAATCGCTGAAAAACAAGACCAGACAGAAGAGAGTGGCACAGCGACAGCGACAGTTTTTTTTTTTTTTTTTTTTTTTTTTTTTTTTTTTTTTTTAGATCCACCCAGAAATGAAGCGGACAATGTCTATAAGAGAGCTTCTGTCTGCGTCCAAGACAAAGAGAGATCTAACTTGCATGCTTGCTCAAGGTTTGCTCGATTACGTCTGCGCAACAAAGCTGTGAAGCTGTTCGTTGTATACGGCAACAAGATCAAAGGGCTCAACTTTGAAGATGATCACTCGCATGAGGAAGCTGACACCCTGATTCCCCACCAAGTTCTGGCTGCGGTGTCTGAAGATGCTTGGAGAGAAGTCTTCGTCTGGTCACCCAACACTGACGTCCTCATCCTTCTTCTGCACCATGTTGCATCATGTCACCTTGGCAGTCAGACACGCCTGAGAAATTCTTGACAGGAAGGGGCACTAAATTTGGAGAAATCGATGTGATGGAACGTGTCCAAGCAATGGATGTCAGAAATGCCAGGGACTGTTTGAATTCCACAACTTCTCTGGCGCCGACTGGGGTGGCAAGTTTGTTGGTGTAAGCAAGAAGACCTGGGTCACTGCTTACCTGAGGCTCGACGAGGACGAACCCTCTGTTCTGTGTTTCAGCAGCTTGGCCAAGGCCAGCATGTTCCAGAGGAACTGGTGAATGGGGAGCTGCCACCCCAGGTGCAGGCATTGGAGCTGTGTGTCTTTCAGATGTACAGCTCGGCAGGTCCAACAACCTTGCCTGCACTCAGATGGGAACTCTTCTGCTCCAAGAACTTGGAAGGAGAGATGTTGCCCCCTGCACGGTCTGCCTTGCTGCCACACATCAGACGTGCAAATTATGTGGCATGCGTAATAAATCGTACCCTCTCAACCCTCCTGTACTTCATCCTATTGAAGAGAATGGGTGAACGGTCGAAAATGGTGTGTACTTGCCCGTGAGGTGTCTTGCTCTTGCAGCTCCACTTGTAGTCATTGAGCTGATCAGGTGCAAGACGTGCAAGACTGGATGTGTGACAAATGCGGGCAGCTGTACAAAGCATGGTCTCCCATGCACTCCTCTGTGCAAGTGTTATGGAATGAGTGTGCAAACCCGAGCTAAGCGCCTGGACCTAATGCAGCAGACGATGAGTAACAGAAAGCGTTGTAGGCATCTTGAGAGTAGAACGCTGTCAACACAGAGTTATACGATACATGTATACGCTTTCAGTGATTGCAGTGGCTGCATGTCCTTATTATATGCCAGCAGTTTTTTGACATGTTTTAGACTTTGTTTTCACCTTTTTCTCTATCTGAACTGAAATGTGTGCATTTAGTGTGTTGAAATCTTGAAGACTGCAAGTCTGTGAAAGTTAATCTTTGAAATGATGTGCATTACTGATAATTCTTTGGTTTCTGATCAACCTAACAATATCATAGATGAATTCATGTCCCCAGAAACCCCCGGAAAGACCCCTGGGTACCAAAATAGGTGCTTGAGTAAGATGCTGAGAAATGGCACCAATACCGCTGGGCGTCGTTACAGAGGGGGGAGGGCGGGGGGGGGGGGGGGGGGGGGGGGGGGGGGGGGGGGTAGGGAGTCAGTGTGCACTATCTACGGCTGTACTGTCGCAGTGCTAGGGCAAAACTGTCTCCTCTGAACTGGAGGCCCTAGCACTGGTCTGTCACTAGTGTAACTGTCAGCACGCACTGGTCTGTCACTAGTGTAACTGTCAGCACGACGAAGCTCCTTCACTAGATATAAGTTAGTCCTAGCTGGTCCCTCCCTTCAAGCCCCCGAGTCGAACTCCCTAAACTAACAAGTTTAGCAGCTCCGCTCTCTTCAAGGCCTAGTGTTGTACTGCCGGAGTTCGTCTGCTTGTTTGCCTGACCGTCGGTGGAGACTTCTCACGCGAGGTGCACTTCCGCTGAGCTCGCCTACGTGCGCAGAAACCGTGCGTCACTACAATATTGTCGTTGACTTCACCGACCTGTACACTGAATCTACAAAGGGAAGAAAGGAGTGCGCAAGAGTGTCTGCAGAGATGGGGGTGACTGAAGGAAGACGTGGCAGAATGAATGAAGACATTGACGGACTAGAGTTTTCACGCCGTGACAACCTCCGAATGTTTGGTGTGTTGCTCCAGTAAGTGTTGGTGAAAGTGAAGATTACGATGCGTATGCCACGATGGTATGCGAGACATTGAATGGAGTGGTTGGGGGTCAGAAAGTGGACAGAGGAGGTACATTATACGAGCACTCAGAGCAGGACTTACAAAGGCAGGGGAACCGAAGACCATGACAGTAAATGTCAAAAAAAACAAAAAAAAACTTGAAAACTGAAAGACAAAATGATGTTGAGATGACCCGGAAGTTTAAAGGCAAAGTAGAGGGGGGTAAGGGTGGCCAGTGACGTAACACGGAGACTGGCAAGTAATAAAAACATATGGTTGCTGTGGCAAGCAGGGAGGGAAAAGTCGCAGTTTTTGTAAAGGGGAAGTTAACAATCAAACTGCGGAGATTGGATATCGGAAATCACGAGGGAATTAAGGAAATGTCGATGGCTGTCAACAATCCCATAACCACATGTCATGAAAGGAACCCAGTTTCCCGTCTCGTGCTGCTGGTGACGTCCCTTCAAGGGTTTCCCAGCCACATGACAAACTCACAAACGATGACGCCAGAGTATTGCTGGATCATGCCTCTTACTCTGCACAAGAAACGGCGATAGGCAGTGAGTGTGCTCCACGGCGTGATTCACGTGCAACTTCCAAAGTGACACGATGATAGCCAGTGACACTGAATCCCAAAAGGTAAATATTCTACGTGCAGGTAGGCAGTCGCTTGGGCAGCGTTCAGCTAACGACTCACGTCGACAGCTAGAGGCGGAAAAGCAGAGAGTAACGGACAATACTCTTTGGGGGTTGGGGGGTGGGGGGTGGGGGGGAGAGGGGGGGGGGGGAGGGACTACTCATGTGAACAAACCACTCGCAGCACTGGATGGACTTAGGCCTACTTCACGTTCCAGCACCCATAGAAATACACAGGACAGGCCTGATAATCATCGGACATCTGAATCGACATTTCTGAATTATAATGTAGAGAATTTGAAATCCAAACTTGCTGACGTTTCTTTCATTGATTTTGTGACAAATTTTGATGATATTATATGTTTGACGGAGACGTCATCGATCATTCTTTTGATTTTAGTTTTCATTTCAAAGAACATGTTACATGTAGTGCGCCTGCTGAAAACAAAAACCTGTTACGTCGTGGAAGACATTCTGGTGGTGTTTTTGGTACTCATAAAGAAAGTGTGTGCAAAATTGGCAAGAAATATTAAACTGGGTTGTGATAATACGGTTGTCGTTTAAAATTGATAAATGTGTGTGTTTAGTTTGAGTAAAGATGTGATTTTTGTTGGTTGTTTTTTAGTTCCAGAAGGAGGCCCAGTCTATAGACAGACAGAATTAGAGAAGACAGAATACCTATTCTTGAAGATGGTATACTGCAGTCTGTTCCATATGATAATGTTTTCTACATTATATGTGGCGACATAAATGCTAGGACAGGGAGTGAACAGCCAAAGAATGAACTGATGTGTGATTACATGGCGAGTGCACAGAATGATGATGATAATGTTGACAGAATGAAAACGTCTTTTTTAAGAATGAAGGTATAAATAGTTTTGGTAGATCTTTACTAGATCTTGTTTTCGTATGATCTCCTGATTATGAATGGTTCATGTGCAACAGATGAAGAGGGAAAAAATACTTTTGTGGCTACCCATGGCTGCAGCGTTGTTGATTATTTTCTGGTTTCGAGAAAAATAATGCAGTTCTGTAACCTAAAAGAGAAGGGCAGTCTTTTCTCATGGCATTTACTTACCCGTGCACCTTACTGGCACCACACTTCTGACATCCATTTTCAGAAGTGCGATGTACCTCAAGGCAGCATTCTTTCTCCTGTTCTCTTCAGTATCAAAATCAACGGCATCGTCACATCGGTAAACCAGGGTTCTGAGTCATCTCTGTTGATGATTTTGCAATGTACACAGCTGAAGAGAATCATAAGATGGGGAAAGTACACACTTCAGCTATTAACGATTCATGAATCTTCCGTTGCATTCATCTAACACAATGGCACACGGTGATTCTGGAAGATATCGTCTTTATATTCGAGCTTTCGGAAAATATCTCAAATATTAGTTAAGACTTACACAGCTGCCAACAATCAGATTATGTAAACAAGCGTATGATATGCTGCACCAACAGAATGAGTTAGGAAACAATAACAGGATTAGTACCGTAGAGCGAGTTTCCAATTACCTACGGAAGCCTCTCTCTCTCTCTCTCTCTCTCTCTCTCTCTCTCTCTCTCTCTCTCTCTCTCTCTCAACGTTAATTTTCCCCGATTAGGAGAATGGTTCAGGAAAGAAATTTGCGTTCATACAGCATGAAATAAAAAAACAAAATGCAAAGCGTATAAACGTACTCCCAGTTTATCCTGAATACGCGTGATATATTCCATAAAGAGTCAAAACCGTCTTGGGCTGGTGTAACCGTTAGTAATGGCTATTCTGGTAAACATCGGCCATCATCTGTGACCTGTCATGAACATAACAAATTTTCAGAAAGATCGGCCGAGAACGTTCTGAGATTTTCCATCAAGAAGAAAACCATTATGGACCGTTAGTAACAGCTATAACGGTAAACGTAAACATCGGGCATCTCTATGACCCGTTAGTAACGGCCATAACAGTAAATGAAACGTCGGGCATGATCCGTGACCCATAATGAACCTACAAATTTTCAGAAGGATCGGCCGAGTACTTTCTGAGATCATTCTATAATAATAATAATAATTAAAAAAAAAAAAAAACTTATTATGGGCCGTTACAGTGGTCAGTAACGGCTACAACGGTAAACTAAAATAAAATGTCGGGCATCATCCGTCGCCCATAATGGACATACCTACAAATTTTCAGAAAGTTCGGTCAAGTACTTTCTGAGATATTCGATAAAGAAGAAAAACCATTATGAGCCGATATAGCCGTTAGTAACGGATATAACGGTAAACTAAAACATCGGGCATCATTCCTAAGCCATAGTGAACATACCTGCTAATTTTCACAAAGAGCGGCCAAGTACTTTCGGAGATATTTTGTAAAAGAAGAAAAACCGTTACAGGCCGTTACATCCGTTAGTAAAACATCCATCATCCCCCATATGAAACATACCTGTTAATTTTCACAAAGATCGGCCAAGTATTGTCCTAGATATTCCATGAAGAAGAAAAACCGTTACAGGCCGTTACAGCCGTTAGTAACGACTATAACGGGGTAAACTAAAACATCGGGCATCATCCGTGACCCATAATGAACATACCTGCTAATTTTCAAAAAGATCGGCCAAGTACTTTCGGAGATATTTCCAAAAAGAAAAAACCGTTACAGGCTGTTACAGCCGTTAGTAAAGGCTCTAACGGTAAACTAAAACATTACTCATTATTCTTGATCCATAATGAACATACCTAGAAATTTTCAGAAAGATCGGCCAAGTACTTTCTGAGATATTCCATGAAGAAGAAAACCCGTTACAGGCCGTTAGCCCGTTAGTAACGGCTATAATGAGGTAAACTAAAACATCAGGCATCATCCACGTGACGCATAATGAACATACCTGTTAATTTTCAAAAAAGTTCGGCCAAGTACTTTCTGAGATATTCCATAAAGAGGAAAAACCGTTACAGGCCGTTAGTAACGGCTACAACGGTAAAACTAAACCAAAACGCGGGCATTATTCGTGACCCATAATGAACATACCTGCTAATTTTCAAAAAATCGGCCAAGTACTTTCGGAGATATTCCATAAAGAAGAAAAACCGTTACAGGCCGTTACAGCCGTTAGTAAAGGCTATAACAGGGCAAACTAGAACATCAGGCATCATCCGTGACCCATAATGAACATACCTGCTAATTTTCACAAAGATCGGCCAAGTATTTTCGGAGATACGCCATAAAGAAGAAAAACCGTTACAGGCCGTTACAGGCCGTTAGTAACGCTACAACGGTAAAACTAAAACATCGCTCATTATTCGTGACCCATAATGAACATACCTACAAATTTTCAGAAAGATCGGCCAAGTACTTTCTGAGGTATTCCATAAAGAAGAAAACCCGTTACAGGCCGTTTACAGCTGTTAATGACGGCTATAACGGGGTAAACTAAAACATCGGGCATCATCCGTGACCATTATGAACATATATACAAATTTACAGTAAGATCGGTTAAGTACTTTCTGAGATATTCCATAAAGAAGAAAAACCGTTACAGGCCGTTACATCCGTTAGTAACCATGACCCATAATGAACATATAATACCTGTTAATTTTCACAAAGATCGGCCAAGTATTTTCCTAGATATTCCATGAAGAAGAAAAACCGTTACAGGCCGTTACAGCCGTTAGTAACGACTATAACGGGGTAAACTAAAACATCGGGCATCATCCGTGACCCATAATGAACATACCTGCTAATTTTCACAAAGATCGGCCAAGTACTTTCGGAGATACGCCATAAAGAAGAAAAAACCGTTACAGGCCGTTAGTAACGGCTACAACGGTAAACTAAAACATCGCTCATTACTCGTGACCCATAATGAACATACCTACAAATTTTTCAGAAAGATCGGCGAAGTACTTTCTGAGGTATTCCATAAAGAAGAAAAACCGTTACAGGCCGTTACACAGCTGTTAATGACGGCTATAACGGGGTAAACTAAAACATCGGGCATCATCCGTGACCCATAATGAACATATATACAAATTTACAGTAAGATCGGTTAAGTACTTTCTGAGATATTCCCATAAAGAAGAAAAACCGTTACAGGCCGTTACATCCGTTAGTAAAACCCATGACCCATAATGAACATACCTGTTAATTTTCACAAAGATCGGCCAAGTATTTTCCTAGATATTCCATGAAGAAGAAAAAACCGTTTACAGGCCGTTACAGCCGTTAGTAACGACTATAACGGGGTAAACTAAAACATCGGGCATCATCCGTGACCCATAATGAACATACCTGCTAATTTTCAAAAAGATCGGCCAAGTACTTTCGGAGATATTTCATAAAGAAGAAAAACCGTTACAGGCTGTTACAGCCGTTAGTAAAGGCTCTAACGGTAAACTAAAACATTACTCATTATTCTTGATCCATAATGAACATACCTACAAATTTTCAGAAAGATCGGCCAAGTACATTCTGAGATATTCCATGAAGAAGAAAACCGTTACAGGCCGTTACAGCCGTTAGTAACGGCTATAATGGGTAAACTAAAACATCAGGCATCATCCGTGACGCATAATGAACATACCTAATAATTTTCAAAAAGTTCGGCCAAGTACTTTCTGAGATATTCCATAAAGAAGAAAAAAACGTTACAGGCCGTTAGTAACGGCTACAACGGTAAACTAAACCATCGCTCATTATTTCGTGACCCATAATGAACATACCTGCTAATTTTCAAAAGATCGGCCAAGTACTTTCAGAGATATTCCATAAAGAAGAAAAACCGTTACAGGCCGTTACAGCCGTTAGTAATGGCTATAACAGGGCAAACTAGAACATCAGGCATCATCCGTGACCCATAATGAACATACCTGCTAATTTTCACAAAGATCGGCCAAGTATTTTCGGAGATACGCCATAAAGAAGAAAAAACCGTTACAGGCCAGTAGTAAACGGCTACAACGGTAAACTAAAACATCGCTCATTATTCGTGACCCATAATGAACATACCTACAAATTTTCAGAAAGATCGGCCAAGTACTTTCTGAGGTATTCCATAAAGAAGAAAAACGTTTACAGGCCGTTACAGCTGTTAATGACGGTTATAACGGGGTAAATTAAAACATCGGGCATCATCCGTGACCATTAATGAACATATATACAAATTTACAGTAAGATCGGTTAAGTACTTTCTGAGATATTCCATAAAGAAGAAAAACCGTTACAGACCGTTACAGCCGTTAGTACCGGTATAACGTGGTAAACTAAAACATCGGGCATCATCTGTGACCCATAATGAACATACCTGCTAATTTTCATAAAGGTCGGCCAAGTACTTTCTGAGATATTTCATAAAGAAGAAAAACCGTTACCGGCTGTTACAACCGTTAGTAACGACTATAACGGTAAATTAAAACATCGGGCATTATCGTGACCCATAATGAACATACAAATTTCAGAAAGATCGGCCAAGTACTTTCTGAGATATTCCATGAAGAAGAAAAAAAACCGTTACAGGCCGTTACAGCCGTTAGTAACGGCTATAATGAGGTAAACTAAAACATCGGGCAACATCCGTGACCCATAATGAACGAACCTGCTCATTTTTTACAAAGATCAGCCAAATACTTTGAGATATTCCATAAAGAAGAAAAACCGTTAATTGCCGTTACAGCCGTTAGTAACGGCTATAGCGGTAAACTATTACATCAGGCATCATCCGTGGCCCATAATGAACATACCTACAAATTTTCAGAAAGATTGGCCCAGTAGTTTTGTCTGGAGCGAGTGGAACACATTTTGTCCACGGACACACAGACAGCATTTCTTCGTTTCCCATTCTAAAGTACTCCCTGTTCTATAAGAACTGGGAGTACAAAAAGAAAGAAGACGGGGGGGAAGGGGGTGGGGTGGAGGTGGTGGTTGGGGGGTGAAAGGGGGGGGGGGGGGGGGGGGGGGAGAGGAGAAAAAGTAAGTACCTTGCATGTATATTGCCAGTTAGCTGCATTCTATTTTCAGCTGCATACTGAACACGTTTGCTGTTTCCCCCAGTCCTGGTGTGCGAAAATAACCGGTAATTGAGTCCCTTCATCAGCAGCGTGGATTATTTACCTACAGTCTTCGCCATCTTAGTCTTGGAAGTAAACACTGTCATAAAAAAAAAGGTTATGAACACGTGGGACGATGGCGTCTAATCACACTATCGCCACCTATGGGAAATGAGAGGTCTCAAAACTATGTAAGAATCGTTTTCTTCATGAAAATAGTAATTTTCGCCTTAAGTGACAGTTAAACTGATGTCGACACTTCATAATTACTAGTTTTTCAGCTTTTGGTCCCAATATGGCGACCAGAGGAGATCATCACGACAACGGTAATTATGACGCAGAAAAACAAGTAACTATGACACAATTAATGATCATCCGCATTGGTATGGTTGATATCATTCGCGCGGACTACATGCCTTTAAGAAGATTGCTTGTTTAAGACGTTGAATGCCGGAACCTGTTGTTTTCGTTGATCCTCACTGAATAGTTCATGAAGCAGTGTTCTTTCTTTGGATCATGATGCCTTTACAACGTCAGGGCCACAAAGGTATTTGTTTTTACGTGAAAAAAAAAAAACTTTTCACATCACGTTACCGGGCCTCTCACAGATATACCATTGTTTTTGGCGTGAAAATGGTAATCATAGATACGTTCTTGTAAATAATTAGAGTTTCCGTCATAAAAAGTAGTTAGGATCTTTTGATGATAAACCTCTAACCTCTCATAACTCTCTCTCTCTCTCTCTCTCTCTCTCTCTCTCTCATCTCTCTCTCTCCTCTCTCTCTCTCTCTCTCTCTCTCTCGGCCTTTACAGAATATATTCAAGTTCGAGTCCTCTCTCTCTCTCTCTCTCTCTCTCTCTCTCTCTCTCTCTCTCTCTGTCTGTTATTTGATGACGAGTGGATGCGAACACTAAAAGAACTTTATGGACATAATTATCGGGAAAAGGTCTTTTATTCCTAGGTCACAGGAGAGTTTGTTGGTCTTTGTTGCCGTTGTCTTTCATAGAGTAGTAACGCACGCACGCGCATACCTACCTACAGAGAGATGGGAAGGCAGAGAAGGGCGGGGGAAGGGATGGGTGAGGTTGAAGCTGGGGGTATCGATGAAGGCACTGAGCTGCGTATTGCAAAAGACACAAGGGATGTTCCTACTTTAGCCGTTGTTACCAAACCTTTTGTTGGTGGTGAGTTTGTATCTATCGGTCTGTCTATCCACACACACACACACACACACACACACACACACACACACACACACACACACAGATATATATAATATATATATATATATTCGAAGCCGCTTATACGAAGTCGGATGCAACGAATGCCGGATATAACGAATCGAAAAGGTTGGCCCTGGCAAAAATCCTTCTTTACATGACTAAAAATACGTCGGATGTAACGACATCGGATAGAACAAAATGCCGCTTATAACGAAATGATTTTAGGGTCCCCAGCGGGCCATCACGCCGGTTGTAGCGAAGCTGCCGCCTCTTGCGAATCATGTGTTCGAGCCCTGTGAAAAGTTCACCAACTTGGAAACAGTTAGTTCGCTGCGATGCATATTGCTTCATGCTATTCTAGGGAGATCAAGGGGTGCCCGTAGAGAGACAGGTTGTCTCTCTCTCTCTCTCTCTCTCTCTCTCTCTCTCACTCTCACACACACACACACACACACACACACACACACACACACACACACACACACACACACACACACACACACAGAGGTAGACTCATAGTAGAGTATTTTTCATTGTATGTTTGTTGTACGGTAAACGTCACTGTCTTGACAATGTATGAGCACGGGTGATGTTTTCAACTTGTGACAAGAAAACAACACCATAGGTAAACAGTGTTTGAATCCCAAGCTTCGATTAGACGCCGTGTGTCCTGATTGGTGAGAGAAGCTCACTGTTTTGTAGGACGGGTGTGTACCCGATATGTCGGACAGTCCAGGAGTTGCCAGACAGAAGAGGAAAGAACGCTTGGCTTGGGCCAAGTCGTCAGTATCTTTTTCAGCCTTAGGGGGGTTGTAAACGGAAAACCTAGCTTTCCTTGAGGCCAGGGAGTAGCCGATTTTGATGTGGCGCTGACAAAAGTCTGCTAGGGATTCCTTGGTTAGAATATTGATTCCCTATGGGTAAGCTGCCAGGTAGGGAATAATGAATATGTAAAAACAAAAAAAAAATTAATAAGTAAATGTAAACAATTGATGGGATTTAACAACCCCCCCCCCCCCCCCCCAAAAAAAAAGAATAAATAAAAATAAATAAATAAATAAATAAATAAATAAATAAATAAAATAGATAAAATAAAAAATAAAATAAAATGGATAAACGATAAACGATCTTGTCTAATGAGAAGCATTTTTGTGAGAACGCGTAATTTCTTTCCTTTTTAAATCGTGTTTTGGGATTTCTACTTTTGTAAAGATTTCACTTTGGTGGTTGGAAACACCACCCGTGCTCATACATTGTCATGATAGTCACCTCTGTAATCTGTCAGCAGTGGAATCGTGTTCTCATATCTCGTAATCGAAGTGCCTGTCATTGTCGAAGCAGAGCAGTCACGTGGGATCAAGTTCAGCGATCGTTGAGGAGAAAATACCAGAGGGCCGAGGGTTGGATGAGGGGGAAGGAGGGTGTCAGGCTTTGATTTCATAGGCCATTTCATCATGGCGTCTGCACGTCGCAAACGTCTGTCGCTAGAGCGAAAAATTGAAATCACTCAAGAAGTTGAAAGAGGTCCAGCAAAACAGATGAAGATTGTAGCGGAAGAATATGAAATTGCGCCGTCGGCACTGGCAACCATTTGGGCTTCCAAAGAGAAGTGTAGAAGTCAGTATTTTGGAGGTGGGGATGTCGCAGCATGCCAGAACTCATTCTTAGGTGTATATCGGGGAGAATCAAACGAGACGTTTGACAGATCTGCTGCAAGCACATGTACATGGGTGCCTTTGTGTAATCGTGAACTGCTGTGTTTTGAGGATGAAAAACAAAATTCTTAACCTTTCGAGATCTTTCTGTTCACTGTTCGGCGGCTGTGTGCATAGTGGACCCGGACCCGGCCGTGCAAAGCGCAGCCTCGCGCCGTCCGTCCGGGAGGAAAAAAAAAAAACACTGCTCCGGTTCTTCTCTATTCCAGCTTACTGGCGACGGTCAAAGCCGTGCCTAGTGCACCCGGCCGGCCCGACCCGTGTGATCAGAGCCGTGATTTTGCCGGTCGTGCAAACCGTACTTTCTCCGGTCGTCCGAGTGAAGGGACCGAACTCCTCCCCTGATTTTTTACATTTATCTTCCTTTCCAACATTGATGACGAGAAACTGATCGCTGTCCTAAGGTTATCATTCATTTACACAAAAAAAACTGACCATAATCATGTCAACAGAGATATTCTATTCACGGTTTTAACTGGTCACAGTTAAATAAATCAGTGTCAATAATTTTAACACATATCACATAATACGTCAAAAATAACTCAGTTCATTCTTTCAGTGCCTAGAATCAACGTTTAAAATTGAACTAATAATAAATATCTGAAAATTATCTGGATAGTAGCAATTGGAAAGCAAATTCTGTGCAACACATCTATAACCTATTTTGTGCACACACACACACACACACACACACACACACACACACACACACACACATCTATCTATCTATCTATCTAGTATCTGTACGTGTATCTATATGACTATCTATATATTTATAATATATATATATATATATATATATATATATATATATATATATATATATAGTTTGCTGGAACAGTGCTCGGTACTTATCCTTGGAATTTATTAGTTTATTGTAATTTCGTCCCTTGCGGATTCATTCGAAAAACTGGCCCTCAGCACTTGTGTCTTAAGAGGTTATCTTTTTATATTTTCTACTTATCACAAGAAAATGTAGCTTGTTTTGCTCTTTCGTGATTTTCTTTTGCTTCTTAGGTGGCACCTTTGTTGTTTTTTTTTTTTTGAAACTCAACAAACATACTATGGTATAGCACACCAGCCTTTTTCTGGGATAGCATTCTTCTTAAAATCGAAAAGGCAGAGGAGTCAGATGTACAAGATGTAGACATATGTCTGCAGGAACCTTGTCCTTAAGGGCCTCAGGCCGATAGGACGTAAATCTCACCCTTAACAGAGTCAGATTATCGCTTTCCGCGGTCATTGAGAAGAAACAATCACATTTCATAAATACCGATATCTGATCAGAAGTTATATGTAGTGGTCGTGAGGTTCTTCCCTATTGAAGATCTGTCTCCCCATTGGTGATTGTCTCCCGTTTTGGAGACTATAAGCTTGCCGAAGGTTCAATTTGAGAAACGTTTTATATTCCCGATTCACAATACCGGTATCTGATCAGGAGTTATATGTTAGTGAGGTTCTTCCCCATTGAAGATCTGTCTCCCCCATTGGTGATTGTCTCCCGTTTTGGAGACTATAAACTTGCTGAAGGTTCAATTTGAGAAACGTTTATTATTCCCGATTCACCCACTCAAGCACGTACTGTTAGTTAGGCAGAATTATCTACCGCTGCAGATATGAAGGCTTATTACCCCCCCCCCCCCCCCCCCCCCTTTATTTCTACGATCTAAGACATAAAAGCAACCCAGCGTTAGCTGTCTTATGTTCGACGTCTTATCAGTGGCGTTACTCACATGCCGCTCGTTATAACTATCACACACACCACTACCACGCTCATGAGCTTCCTACTGCAGCCCCAGCACCGCTAAACATCCCACCAGAGGAGACACTGCACTGCTTCTCGAGTCACTTCGGCGATGATTCAGCTGTGCGTCTTCTGATCCCAGCATACGCACGACACCATCTACTAATTCCCCTATTGACGAGAATCGTAGAGCAAGGGAGAGTGAAAACCCTACACCGGAGAAAAAAATTGCATTTTGGACTCGCGTGTGAAAGAATGCGTTCCCGCGGGAATTGACGAAGCGCGAAAGGTGGGTGGGACAGATGGGGAAGGAAGGAATGGGGTACGGGGGTCGTGTTTACGTAACAAATGACAACTGCAGAGTCAGCTCAGGTGGTGCCAAAAGGGCCAGAGGTACCAGGAATGTTTGGAGGCAGGTGGAGGATGGGGAATAGAGGAGGGGATGGAAACGGGGCGCTCATTGCTGTGGGTGGGGGGGAGGGGATATCAAGCGCAGCTTTTGACTCAAACATTTGATTGTAATAGAAAACGTATCATATGCATGATCTGAATCTGTGGGACGGGAACTCATTACAGTGGTTTTTGCCTGATCTTCATCTTGCAATGGTTTGTGTCTGATCTGTGTCTGTGGATTAGATTCTGCATTTATCCACCATCTTGTTCTAAATATAGAGAACTGAGATCCCCGTTTGTTGATAGATGAGGTTATGGAATGGCGAGAACGTAAAAACTCACTCGTTCGGTCTAACATGGACGCTACATTTTCCATGGTTGGTCGGCGGAGTCTCCAACGAGCACGTTGCAAGAGAACGGAGATTACAAACTTATCGCCCGGGACTGAAAGTGCTCATCATTGACAGAGTTTGTCGTAGCTGTAATAGCATTTTATATACTGCACTGTACTATGTGACGTCGTCGTCACAACAGCTTTCTTTTTATTTTTTATATCGGGCTGCTTGCTCTCCCATGCCGGAAGAGCGTGTCGCTATGGTCAGGCATCATTTATTGTGTTTTGCCTGCGTGCATTTTTGTTTACCTGTCACAATGAATTTGCCTACAAATTTTCCTCTTTTTCCTCCCCCCCCCCCCCCCCCCCCTTCCCGGCCCCTTTCCTTCCTTTCCCTTTTCCCAAATAATTCTCCAGGTTGCCGTAGGTTCTTGCACGAGGTTCTTCCAGCTTTACATGGAACCTTTTTCAAATTATCCCAAAGACTTCACACTAAGTTTACCGCTTTAAGTCGTGTGGGAAAAGGTGTGGGAAGGGGAGAAAAGGTGGAAGATCTTGGGGGAGGAGGGGGAGAGAAGGAAAAGAAAACGGAACGTGTCCGAGACTGTGTGATTTCCCAGGGTATGTGATTCCACGGGCCTGCTTCCTATAGTGACTATAGGGGGGCGTCAGACGAATTCGGAGTCCAGCTTTTCGTCTGAACTTTGGTCCTGCAGGTACCAAAGGCTGATCCCTCGGTCAGTCTTCCTCCTATCATCCCTTTTCTCCTCAATCCCCCTCCCCCTCTCGTACCCCCTCGCCCCACCCCTCCATCCTGTATACAGGCACGTACACCCATCCCCCATCCCCTTACATCTGCCCTCGGCAAAGTAACGAACAGCATGGCTTGATCTGATACTCTCTCTCTCTCTCTCTCTCTCTCTCTCTCTCTCTCTCTCTCTCTCTGTCCCGATACACATCCCTCCTCCGCCTCCCTTTGGGACCTGCTTGGTTCAGTGGTAGGGCTCCAAGTTCGCAGTCAGTCGTGGCGAGTTCGAAACCCGCTAGGGCCTGATTATCACAAAAAAAAAAAAAAAAAAAGGCTATGGTGCTACCCATTACAGTTAATATTATGTTGTCGTTCTAGTGGCATGGTGTTCCGTTAGACAATTCCCTCCCTCCCGCACCCTCCGTAGGCTCCTAAGATCGTGACACCCCCCCCTGATTATTCAACCTTGGTGGGTCTGGACATCAAACCACAATGTAACTGACTCACCCCTACCCCGCCCCCTTCGCCCAACGCCTCCCCTACCCCCCCCCCCCTCCCCTCTCTCTCTCTCTCTCTCTCTCTCTCTCTCTCTCCTCCCCCCCTCCCCCCCCCCCTTCTCTTTCTTTCTCTGGTGTGGAGGTGATTTCCCCTGAAGTGTGGGCAGGAAGATTTTCGCTCTGTGATATTTTGGTGTTAAAGACCACTTTATCCGGCACCATGGCAGTTTTATTATGTGTTTACTTCTGATGAAGATCCAGATACTGTTATTTGTGAAAGTGATGATCTCTTTCAGTCTAGCTGGACTGACGCCAACGACAAAGCATCTGATTCTAACTGGTACTTCAGACCAGCGGAGAACGCACGATCCATTTCAAGCGGACAGACAGACAGACACAGACAGACATAGACAGACAGACAGACAGACAGACAGACAGACAGAGAGATAGATAGATAGATAGATAGATAGATAGACAGACAGACAAATAGCTGGAGATAGTGGGTGTGTGGGTGATGAAAAAAGACATGATACTGAGTAACAGACGACCTAAAACACATGCAATGTACACAAGCACCTGCAAACTATGTGTGTGTGTGTGTGTGTGTGTGTGTGTGTGTGTGTGTGTGTGTGTGTGTGTGTGTGTGTGGGGATGTCATGGGGGGGGAGGGGGGGGGTTTGTATGCGTAGGCATGTGTGTGCGTATATGCTGGCATGATGTACATGCATACATTGGTGTGTGCTTACACAAACTGGTGTGTGTGTGTGTGTGTGTGTGTGTGTGTGTGTGTGTGTGTGTGTGTGTGTGTTATGCGTGCGTGTGTACGTGTCCGCGCATGTGTGCGCACAGGTGATGAACTGCATCGCGTAGGGGACTGATAACGAATTACATAGTCACTCCCTTTGGGGCGGGTCGCTTTCCGCTCTCCCAGAAAGTGGTCGCTACCGGTGTCAGTTGCCAGAATACCCCCCCCCCCCCCCCCCCCCCTTCCCCCGCTTCCCTAGAGACACATACTTACCCCGCTTCATTCCCTCATTTTTTTAATTGAAAAGAAAACTAAGATGGTGTATCTAACTGAAATAATGCTCTTGAGAATCCATGCAAAGAGATCTATTCAAAACATTGACGACGACGACGACGACGACGACGATGATGATGATGATGATAATGACGTTGATGATGATGATAAAAAGATAGGTCATGCCTCAAGCCCTTCACCAATACCATTTCATCATCATCATCATCATCATCATCATCATCATCATCATCATCATCATCATCATCATCGATCTTCATCATAATTATCGTTATCATTGTCATCATTATCACCACCACCACCACCACCGCCACCATGCACCATCACCATCACCATCATCATTACTGTTGTCACTCTAAGTCCTTAACCCTACTTAAAATCAAGGTTAAATTTCTTAGAGCCGGTTCAGTCCCTTCATCTATTAAATGGAAACAACCAACCAAGCAACCAAACAAACAAAACGACAGATGTTAATAACTGCACGATTTCATGTGGAAGAGAAAAAGAAAGAAATTGGGGGTGAAGAAAGAGGAGGTGGAGGCGGAGAGGAGGTACCACTCGTTTGAGTCTCGGCAGAAAACATGAAACCTTTTTTTCTCTTCTAGAACTACCGCAGAGCAGCGCAAAAAGATTCGAAGACATCGACTTGTAATTCGAGCTTGATGAACGCTGGAATGCGGGGATGGAGCTCTGGACAGAGGTGACGTCTTTGATATCTGGCACGCGGTACACCATCTCTGGTCTTGCATGACTGCTCCAATGCTGGCTCCAAGCGCCCCGCTCCGGTGAATCACTTCAAGATGGTGAGAGGGGGTGGTGCTTCCGCGGCGTAAGCAGGCATGTAACCCTTCGTGATGGGGTCATGGGCTGAGACAAGGAGCTCTTCTGAGAGGACTGACAACCACTTTATGCTGTGTGGATTGTCCCTGCCCCTGTCCAGTGTTTTCTGAACTGCTCATACTTCTGTCTTTCTACATTGTCCTATAGCTGTCTTACTACATTGTCCTATAGCTGTCTTTCTACATTGTCATATAGCTGTCTTTCTACATTGTCATATAGCTGTCTTTCTACATTGTCATGTAGCTGTCTTTCTGCATTGTCATATAGCTGTCTTTCTGCATTGTCATATAGCTGTCTTTCTACATGTCATATAGCTGTCTTTCTACACTGTCATATAGCTGTCTTTCTATTGTCACATATAGCTGTCTTACTACACTGTCATATAGCTGTCTTACTACATTGTCATATAGCTGTCTTTCTGCATTGTCATACAGCTGTCTTTATGCATTGTCATATAGCTGTCTTTCTACATTGTTATATAGCTGTCTTTCTACATTGTCCTATAGCTGTCTTTCCACGTTGTCATATAGCTGTCATTTCACATTGTCATACAGCTGTCTTTTCACATGTCATATAGCTGTCTTTCTGCATGTCATATAGCTGTCTTTCCACATTGTCATATAGCTGTCTTTCCACATTGTCATATAGCTGTCTTTCCACATTGTTATATAGCTGTCTTTCTACATTGTCCTATAGCTGTCTTTCCACGTTGTCATATAGCTGTCTTTCTACATAGTCATATAGCTGTCTCATATAGCTGTCTGTCTACATTGTCATATAGCTGTCTTTTTGCATTGTCATATAGCTGTCTTTCCACTTTGTCTTATAGCTGTCTTTCTACACTGTCATATAGCTGTATTTCTACTTTGTCATATAGCTGTCTTTCTGCATTGTCATATAGCTGTCTTTCCACATTGTCATATAGCTGTCTTTCCACATTGTTATATAGCTGTCTTTCTACATTGTCCTTTAGCTGTCTTTCCACGTTGTCATATAGCTGTCTTTCTACATAGTCATATAGCTGTCTCATATAGCTGTCTGTCTACATTGTCATATAGCTGTCTTTTTGCATTGTCATATAGCTGTCTTTCCACTTTGTCATATAGCTGTCTTTCTACACTGTCATATAGCTGTCTTTCTACTTTGTCATATAGCTGTCTTTCCACGTTGTCCTATAGCTGTCTTTCTACTTTGTCATATAGCTGTCTTTCTACATTGTCATATAGCTGTCTTTCTACATAGTCATATAGCTGTCTCATATAGCTGCCTTTCTACATTGTCACATAGCTGTCTCTCTACATTAACCCATAGCTGTCTTTGTACATCAACATAGAGCTGTCTTTCTGTATTGTCCTGTAGCTGCCTCTCTGCATTGTCATGTGGCCGTCTTTCTACATTGTCATACAGCTGTCTTTCTACATTGTCATATACGTAGCTGTCTTTCTACATAGCGGCCAAAAGCCAGCCGAGAATCATTGTTTTGTGCATCTTCCTATATATTACGTGTGTAATTTTGATGAAGACATCCTTGTCGAAAATGTACCTGTCTGTTTCGCACTGTGTATGAAAATCAACAACACTCACTTTGCACTTCGTACCGTGTGAACATTTGTATTTTCTCTTGGTTCTGTTCCCTCCTCCCACAGTCTGTTCACACACAGGACGGAAGCCTCCACAATCCACATCATGGGCCTTGGCAAAGCTGGCCGTGCAGACCGTGGCCCATTTATATCCGGACACAACAACACCTTGTTCACGGGCCGTCAGGAAAAAAATCCGCCCTGACAGCAGCTGTAGTCATTCAGGCAGGCAGTGCAGTGCGCTGTAGTCATTTAGGCAGGCAGGCAGGCAGTGCGCTGTAGTCATTTAGGCAGGCAGGCAGGCAGTGCGCTGTAGTCATCTAGGCAGGCAGGCAGTGCGCTGTAGTCATCCAGGCAGGCAGGCAGGCAGTGCGCTGTAGTCATCTAGGCAGGCAGGCAGTGCGCTGTAGTCATTCAGCAGGCAGGCAGTGCGCTGTAGTCATCCAGGCAGGCAGGCAGTGCGCTGTAGTCATCCAGGCAGGCAGGCAGGCAGTGCGCTGTAGTCATCTAGGCAGGCAGGCAGTGCGCTGTAGTCATCCAGGCAGGCAGCAGGCAGTGCGCTGTAGTCATCTAGGCAGGCAGGCAGTGCGCTGTAGTCATCCAGGCAGGCAGGCAGGCAGTGCGCTGTAGTCATCTAGGCAGGCAGGCAGTGCGCTGTAGTCATTCAGGCAGGCACGCAGTGCGCTGTAGTCATCCAGGCAGGCAGGCAGTGCGCTGTAGTCATCTAGGCAGGCAGGCAGTGCGCTGTAGTCATCCAGGCAGGCAGGCAGTGCGCTGTAGTCATCCAGGCAGGCAGGCAGTGCGCTGTAGTCATCCAGGCAGGCAGGCAGTGCGCTGTAGTCATCCAGGCAGGCAGGCAGTGCGCTGTAGTCATCCAGGCAGGCAGGCAGGCAGTGCGCTGTAGTCATCCAGGCAGGCAGGCAGTGCGCTGTAGTCATCCAGGCAGGCAGGCAGTGCGCTGTAGTCATCCAGGCATGCAGTGCGCTGTAGTCATCCAGGCAGGCAGGCAGTGCGCTGTAGTCATCCAGGCAGGCAGTGCGCTGTAGTCATCCAGGCAGGCATGCAGTGCGCTGTAGTCATCCAGGTATGCAGTGCGCTGTAGTCATCCAGGTATGCAGTGCGCTGTAGTCATCCAGGCATGCAGTGCGCTGTAGTCATCCAGGCAGGCATGCAGTGCGCTGTAGTCATCCAGGTATGCAGTGCGCTGTAGTCATCCAGCAGGCAGTGCGCTGTAGTCATCCAGGTATGCAGTGCGCTGTAGTCATCCAGGTATGCAGTGCGCTGTAGTCATCCAGGTATGCAGTGCGCTGTAGTCATCAAGGCAGGCAGTGCGCTGTAGTCATCCAAGCAGGCAGTGCGCTGTAGTCATCTATGCAGGCAGGCAGTGCGCTGGAGAAGTTGACCCCAGAGAAGACCGCCTGTGGACAGCAAGACTCGTCACTGCACACGTTGACGTCACAGGTCCAGGTCCACGCCCCAATTAATGACCACATGATGTTAATACAGACACGCTTTACCAGCAGCTACAAGACCTGCTTGAGAAGGTGTCTCGTCATGATGTTTTTTTTGTTTGGGGGAGGGGGGGGGGGGGGGGGGGGGGGGGCTTGAACGTGCATGGCCGGTGTGGTTTCGTGGGTATCTTTGGTTGACATGGTTACGCCTAGTGGACCGACAGTGGTTACCGTTTGATGCAGTGGTACACCATGACAAGATGAAGATTGGACACACTGTTAAAGCACAGAAAAAGCCACATCCACAAGAGCACACGGAATTCCAACAGCCATAAGACACGGACAGAGACTGACCACATTTCTACCGGAACGAAGAGAGAACACCTTGCCTGCAGGATATGACGTCTGTACTGTGGAGACAACGTGCGTATTGACTGCGACTTTGTCATAGTCAAGATCATAGTCAAGCTGAAGAGACAGAAGAAGAAGAAGAAAGCCACGGCCAGTCACTATGATGAATGACCCAACGACAGAGGCTCAGCGCCAAGTTTTTTTTCTTAGTAAGAAATTCTCAGCTTTGGCTGAACTAACGCCCGAAACTACAGGGTGGTGAGATTAGCTGAGAAACGCCAGATCAGCTGTAGAGAAGGAGATCTCGGGCTTCAAGAAAGTCACCGAAAGAATCCCGGATCAGTGACGGCACATGCAATTTGGTCATAGCAAGGAAGAATTCCACCGGAAAATATACAATTGTTCCTCTGATAAAAGCATGTTATTGCCAAAGGTTCATTGAAAAGGATACGAAAGGTGAAACAAAATGCTCAGAGAGATTAAAGGAAATGGCTGGACAAACAAGTGGAAGATGCTAAAGAAACCCCCAAACTTAAAACGCAGTCCGTCTGTTAGTCTGCTGAGAATGTATGTGGTACTGGGCGGACAAGCTCTGGACTAGTGACAGCAAGGAATCGTACACTTCTGTTGAAACGCCAAGACAAGCTGGAAAGATGAGCCAGACACTCCAAAGAAGTCCACAACAAACCCGAGTTACCCATCCCAGTGAAAATGAATACATGCACCACTTGCCTTTATCAACACCTGTCACTTCACCCAATATGAGATAAGGAAAGGCCATCAAAACGCTGAAGATCAATAACACCTTGTATTCTCTGGCATAAAAGCGATGACGCTCAAAGTGGTGGGTACAGACTCTGCAGCCAGATACGAGACTCGGGCGGTTGTCCCAGATGATTAGAAAATTAGTGAGGTAGTCTGCACCCAATAAAAAGAAACATTCAGAATACGATAACTGGAATGGAATTCTTCTATTGTCAGCCCTAGGGTGGAGAGGGGGGAAAGACTCTACAGTCAGGTCATTCTCAACCGACTGCACGATAAAGTGGACAATTAGCTGGAGAAGAAACAATCAGTCTCTGTCTTACCCAATCCTGTGCCGAGCAAAACTGCATTTACAGACAGCACATTGACATAGTGGAGAACACTAGGTTCCATTTACGATTAATAGCATAGACTTCACAAAAGCCTTCCACAGTGTCCATGGACCATTGCTTTGGAAATTCTTCTCATGTCCTAAGACATTCCAGCGAAAGCTTGTCAGCTATAGAGCAGAATTATTTCAACTCCAAATGTCGGATCAGAACTAAAGACGGCCACAGTACACTCAGCACTGGCGTCAAACAAGGGTGTGTTCTCCAGCCCCTCCTCTTCGCAATGCCATTTACGAGGCGTTAAAGCGCGCGCAACCTTTGGCGTTCAGTAGACTAAACAAAAGAACCTTTGTCATATAGATTTTATTGACAACATAGCTGATCCGGAAAGCAACTCTCAAAATGATCAGTTCCTTGTGAATTACATAAGCAGATAGTCAGGAAAGAAGGCCTTACCATGCTCAAATGACCAAGTACATGTCGAGCGGATCAGCGACTATAGGTTTATGCGTGTTGCCATGCGTGCACGCACGCACGTGCACGTGGTGAATGTATGTTGTGTGTGTGTGTGTGTGTGTGTGTGTGTGTGTGTGTGTGTGTGTGTGTGCGTGCGTGCGTGCGTGCGTGCGTGCATGTGTTGTGTGTTGTGTGTGTGCCGTGTGGCGTGTGTGTGTGTGTGTGTGTGTGTTTGCATGTGTGTGTATTTTGTGTGTGTGTATGTGTGTGTGTGTGGTGTGTGGTGTGTGTGTGTGTGTGGTATGTGGTGTGGTGTGTGTGTGTGTGTGTGTGTGTGTGTGTGTGTGTGTGCAGGGAGGGGGTAGAGAGGGAAAGGTAAGGAGGATTATGCCACCCTGTTTTTAATGCGTGCCAGTGCTTCTATCGCCCTGTTCCGGTCGACCCAAGTTTACAGCAACAACAAAAAATTTACCCCCTCCTCTCTCTCTCTCTCTCTCTCTCGCTCCTTCAATCTCCTCTCTCTACTCTCTCTCCTCCTAACAATCTCTCTCTCTCTTCTTCTTCTCTCTCTTCTTCTTCTTCTTCATCTTCTTACTCCCTCCTCGCGTCTTCTCCCTTCTCTCTCCTCTCTCCTCTCTGGTCTGCTCGTCGCCCCCCCGCCCTATCTCCCCCTCGTCCCTCTCGTCTCTCTCTTCTCTCTCTTCTCTCTCTTCTCTCTCTTCTCTTCCTCTCTCTTTCTCTCTCTCTCTCTTCTTCTTCTTCTTCTTCTTCTTCTTTCTTCTTTCTTCTCGATCTTTCTTTCTTCGTCTACTTCTTTTCTTCTACCACTTCTTTCTTCTTCTCCCACTTCTTTCCTTCATTTCTTCTTCCCTTCTTCTTCTCTCTTCGTTACCACCTCTTCTTCTTCTCGTCTTTAAAGACCTTTACTTCTTCTTCTTCCTAACACTCTTTCTCTCTTCTCTAACATTCTTCTTCTTCTTCTTCTTCTCCTTCTTCTTTCTTCTTGAAAAAACGGAGGCAAACTTCGCCCACTTTGTTTCGACAGAACCACTTCAAACTAGTCGTTCTAGAAGACGGCAACGAAACAGTCCCCTGGAATATTTTTTACTTGTAAGGGTCATTTTTGGGTTTGTTACACCGGTCCCCAGTGTGTCTGGAGACTTATATTACATTTCCGTGAGTCCTGATTAACCTGTAGCAGCCCCACGATCATTGGGGAACGGCGAGGTTGGAGAGTATCGAGAGGTCGGAGGATATAGCGGAAGTGGTTGATTTTGTTTGTTCGGAAAAAGAATGCCTGAAAACACTGAGTCACACACGGGAAGCAAACAAATGTAGGGTTTCTTTGCTTACTCGAGAGGATGCTCACATTCGTTTTCAAAAGTGGGAAGTTTTAAAAAAGTACGTCTGTGGACTAGTGTTATTCGGCTGAATCGTATAGGAAATGGTGGTCTGTGGTGGCGGACACTATTTTTTACTCCTAGCCTCATTTTCGCTTGTGAAAGCGCAACAATTAAATGATCTCTCCTCTCTTCTCTCTCGAAATCCCATCCCTGCTCGTTCTCAGGGGGGGGGTCGTCTCCGTCCACCCTCCCCTCAATGTCTCTCTCTCCCCTCTCTCTCGCTCTCCTCTCTCTCATCTCTCTCTCCTCTCTCTGTGTGTCCTGTGTGTTGTGTGTCCTGTGTGTGTGTGTGTGTGTGTGTGTGCAGTGTTTCCTAATTGTGTGTGGTGTCCTTTTCCACTGTCTAATAGTATCGAATGTTGTGTATGTCGGTCCTTTTCTTTTCTCTACTTTCCTGCTCCCAGTGACGTCAGCCTGTTTTCCACCATTTTTTTGTTGGGTTTATGAGGCAATTTTTCATTTTTTTTTTTTTTTTTTTTTTTTATATTTCCCCAGGATTTGCCCCAGGGGCTGAACGGAAAAAAGTATGTATGATTTGCTTATTCCTATTAACCTAAAAATAGGATCCTCCAGCTCTCTCCTCAACTCTCTCTCTCATCTTCTCTTCGCTCTCTCTCTCCTCTCTTAAGACTCTCACTATCCCTCTCTCTCGATCTCTCTCTCTCTCCTTCTCTCGCTCTCATCTCTCTTCACTCCCTCGCTCGTCTCAGTCTCTCTCCGTCTCTTATTCGTTTCATGCGTCTTCGGTCCTCTCTCTTAAATCGTTTTTTTTCCGGTGCTCCCTTGTATCGTGCAAGTGTTTTCTCGAACCTCCTCTCTGTGAACTGTTTCTCTGAAGATGTACTTGCTGCTCCTTGTGTCGCATCCACAGTGTTTATATGCTGCCGGCTTTGGACTTGCGTTTCCGGTGGTCCGCTTTCCGGCATGTGTTTGTGGGATGGTACTTCATGTGTTCCGCGGAACAGTTATTTGGATGCTTTCCATGGTTCAAAGGGGAGATTCAGTGACTTCAAAGGGAAAATTCGAGAGTCAAAGAAGATGATGATGCGAGTCCATACAACTGAAGAGACACGCCTAGTTGGGTTTTGTTAGATGGTATGTGTGTGGGCTTACCTTTGGGGGTTTACTCCTTATTCGATGTGATGACATCAAATTGAACCCCGGACCCACTTTACAAAATCCACCACTCAAACCCAGGGCGAGGACCTCCGTCAGGACGCGGACTGAACGCAAGCAGGCAGACAGCTTCTCCCAGCGAATAGCAGAGTGTGCACGACAGCTCTCGTTGCATCCCCCTACGTCAAACCCCACTTAATTTTTACCCTGTCCGATCTCATGACGAAGTTGGATGCAATGACGGGGTTGTGTCTGACATTGCAGCCATCAAGCAGAAGCTTGTGTTCTACAGGAGGAGGTGGAGGTGATGAGACAGGAGGTGGACTCATTACGCAGGGAAAACATGACATTGAAAGATCACAGGGACGATTTGTGTGTTCATGTTGCAGACTTAGAGGGAAAAGACGGACGATCTGGAAGGAAGATGAAAGAGAAACAACCTGATCTTCTATGGGATGAAGAAGGAAGAGCGGGCGGCCAGCGCTACCCCATGAGCGTCAGTTGAAAAGACTTCTTTCTGATCAACTTCGTCTTCTAAAAAATGTAGAGACAGATTGTGTGCACCACCTCAGCAACAAGCTGATTATGTCTTTCTGATCAATTGGTCTTTCTAACAATGTAGAGACAGATTGTGTGCACCACCTCAGCAACAAGCCTGATTCCTCATTGACTGTCAGACTACACATTTTACAAGAATAAAGTGAAAATTCTGAAGGAAAGAACAAAATGAAGGGGAGTAAAAATATTCATTGGCGAGGACTTTTAAGTGTGCGTGCGTGAGGTTAGGAGGAAGTTGACTGCTTTCATGAAAACAAAAAAAGAGCAGAAGGTAAGGGAGTGTCTACGCCATATGATCATCTGATCATTGAGGGGGAAAAGTATTGTCTGTCTGCTGAGGGTGAGAGTATGGTGGAAATGAAATTGGAGGGGGGCGTCCGGAAAACTTCCATTGTGCGTTACGGGGAAATGATGTGAATTAGTCTATATAAATGAATGTGATTGTGAGGGAAAGTCTCGAAAGTGTGTGATGAAAATCATACAATAAGTGTGGATAATGTGGGGGGGGGGGGGGGGGGTGGGGGGGTGGGGGGGGGGGGGGGGGGACTCAGGGGAGGGGGGGGTAGGGGGGAGGGGGGGGGCTGGGGGGGGGGGGGGGGGGGGGGGTGGGGGGGGGGGGGGGGTGGGGGGGGGGGGGGGGGGGGGGGGGGGGGGGGGGGGGAGGGGGGTGGTGACAAAAAGGGGGGTGGGGGGGGGGGGGGGGGGGAGGGGGGGGGGGGGGGGGATGGGGGTATCAGGGGAGGGGGAGGGGGGGGGGGAGGGGGGGTGGAGGGAGGAGGGGGAAAGGCGTCGCAACTCCAAATGGGAATCGTAACATGATTGTTGTGGTGTTGCTGCAGAATACGCCCGCCCGGGACTCTTCTTTCATACCTATTGACGTCCACAAAAGCGCAGGCTTTGGAAAAGGAGAGGGGAGGGTCATTAAAGGGGAAGCGACGATAATAATCAACTTCAGTCCATTCGTACTAACAATTTGATTACGGAGCTGTAGTTCACAGATATAGTCTGATGAATCACGCCACTGGCTTGACTGCTTTGTGTAATAAGTGAAGGACAGATCAGACCGCAGGGCTGTAGTGGTGTTGCAGCGTACTAGAGGACAATATTGAAGCAAACTGCCATCTTTCTGTCTGTCTGTCCCTGACCTGTACTGTCCTGTCTGTTGTCTGATCTCTCGTGCGCACAATGTGTGTGTGCGGCGTGTGGTACGGTGTACATGCGTATGTGCGCCGTGGTGTGTGCGAGCATGCTGTTATAATCCGGGTTGTTAGATAGCCCCTTGTGGGTTGGGGATCGTCACCGAATATATGGTGTGGTTGTTGTGTAGGTGGGGTGTGGGTGTGTGTGTGGACATGTGTGTGTGCGTGTGTGTTGTGTGTGTGTGTGTGTGATGTGGGTGTGCGGGTGTGTAAAGGTTTGGATAGCGACTAGGAGAGGCAGGATCGGATGTTTGAGGACAGGGCGCAGGAAATGGAAGAAGTGTTGGAAGTGGGGGCAATATGCAATGAATTGTATGTGTTCTACTGTTGTGGATGCTTTGACGTTTCTACAGATATACTGCAGAGAACAAAGCAAACGCGCTTCCAGAGGAGGAACGACATACTGGGCTGGTACAGCCATCTTCTCTTTTCGTTCTTCTTTCTCTTTCCTCTTTTACACCCTCTCTTTCCCTTAATTTGAGGTAATGGAGATGTCCGCTACTGACACGAAGTTAGCTTTTGTGTTTTCAAACTTGATCAGACAGAAAGTTTTGCCTTTTGTTCGGATGGTAGCCACAATAAGCCCGGTACTTAAAGGACGAAAGGGAAGGAAGGAAGGAAGGACAAAGGAAGTGAGAGGCAAGGGGAAGTTGAGGATGCGTGATGACCGGAAGGGAGGGGACCCTGCAGACACACAGATGCCCACAAGGAGGATGCACGCAGACTGATCAATAACTGGTCGACCCCATGTCGTTTTTCGAGTCGCATTCCAGCTTCGTGCTTTCTTCAATAATAAAGCCTGAAGCTCAGATGACAGGGGAACTTGAAGGCAGTGAGACCCTTGTGGTACGTCCTAGTCATGATGACACCCCCCCCCCCCCCCCCCCCCTCCCCCCCTGCCACCGCACCAAACACACACACACACACACACCACACACACACCACACACACACACACACACACACCCTTTAGGCGGATTCCTGAAGAGTTCTCGTCAGTAAAGCTGGGTAAGGTCAGCAGTGTGCTGCACCCGCCCCTTCCCACCCCACCCAACCCCTTGCCCTTCACCTTCACCCATTACGACTTTATCTCTCCCCTGCACTATACATCCCTCCTTCCGTCTGTCTGTCTGTTAGTCTTGATCCTTCATTTTCGAGTCTATTGTCTCTGTCTGTCTGGTCTGTCACATTAATAATACTAACAATGATGACAATAATGAATGATGATGATGATGATGAGATGATGATGCTATGATTGATACTAATAATAGTAACAATAACGATGATACTAAAGGTAATGATATTATGATAATGATAATAATGTTTAATGATCGATGAGGTATGACGACGACGACAACGACGACGACGACGAATGACGCAGACGATAGATTATGATAATATTATGATGATGATGATGATGATGAGATGATGATGATGATGATGATGATGATGATGATCATCACATCATCATCATCATCATCATCATCATCATCATCATCATCTTCATCATTACCATCATAGAGCTGGAGGTGGGGGTGGAGGGGGATGGAGGGGAGGGAAGGGAGGAATTATACTCATGTCTATTGTCCTTGTCTTGTAGCTTTCCCCCCCCTGGGTATTCCTTCATGTCTTCATCTTGTGGATCTTTTGTTTCGCCATAAGGCTGAGCCTCATAGGGGTATAGTCAGTTCGTGAGACGATAAGTAATAAACCTCTATAACTCTCTCTGTCCTGTCTCACTCAGTCTGTCTCTCGAAACTTTGTCTCTGTCCTCGTCTCTGTCTCTGTCCTCTCAGGTCTCCCTCTCTCACACCCCTCCTCTCCTCCTCTGGTCTCCTCTCTCTCTCCCCTATATTTTTTTCATGTTCAGTTCATTTTTTTTTCTAACCCCACACAAGGCAAGGGACGGCTTTTGGGAAATGCTCATATACTTGGTAGAAGGATGGAGGGGGAGCGAGCAACTAAAACCAAAGATGATCATTTCGAACTTGTGCACTGCTAAATGTATCACACTTTGTGTGTGTGGTGTGTGTGGTGTGGGTGTGTGTGTGTGTGTGTGTGTGGTGTGGTGTGTGTGCGCGTGGGTGTGTGTAGTGTGTGTGTGTGTGTGTTTGTGTGTGCGCAGCGCGCGCGCGCACGCGCGGTGTGTTGTGTGTGTGTGTGAGATGAGTGGGTTTTACTGTTTTTGTTGTTTGCGTTTGTCACAGATGAAAGCGTCATGACACCACACACCAGTACATAAAAAACACAGACACGCTGTACCAAAATTCAGTGTACTAAAGTTCGCATTAGACTACCCTCAACAATGGAACAGCAGGATTTGCATGGTGCGAGTAATTCAGTGGAGAAGGATTTAAAAAGAGAGAGAGAGAGAGAGCCATATGGGGAAAACGTACGAGGATGGAGGCCCACCTCAAAAAAGAAACAAGATGCAAAGCATAAAAACGTACTCCCAGTTTATCCCGAATACGCGTGAGGAAATATAGATATTTCCATTTATACAGGAAACAAACCGTTGGGGGGCCGTATATAGCCTGTTAGTAACACCGATATTCTTGGTACAAACAATCGGCCCTCATCTGTGACACCATAATGAAATACCAACAATGTATTCAGGAGAGAATCGGTAAGTACCCTTCTGAGATATTCCATAAAGAAGAAAAACCTATGGGCAGTTTAAGCTGTTAGTAAACGGATACACGGTCAATAAAACAATCGGCATCATCCGTGACCCATAGATAAACCTAACACAGTATGTCAGAAAGAATCGCCTCAGTAGTTTTGTCTGGAAAGCGAGTGGAACAGGACTTTTGACACTACAACACACCACACACACAAACACAGAAGCAATTCTTCTTCGTTCCTTATACTCTAATGTACTCGTTCAGTTGCTATAGAAGGGAGACAACCTTAAAAAAAAAAAGAGAGAGAGGAAAGAGGAGAGAGAGTAGAAGAGACAGAGAGAGAGAGAGAGAGAGAGGAGAGAGAGTAAGAGAAAGAACCAATAAAAAAAGAACCAAGATAAAAATGAGGTTCGGGAGCCAACACACCACACATCACACACAACCACAACTACTACACAACACAACAAACAACCACACCAAAAACAAAACCCCCACAAAAAACACACACACAAATAATAATAGAGACAAACGAGTATGCGCCGGGCACGGAGAGGGCCGTGAGAAACGACAGCACTCGCGCACAGACACTCATCTAGCACGCACGCAACGAGCGAAACCCAAAAAACAAACATCAAAGCGACAAGCGACCAAATATGAATGGAACAGATCCGAAAGAACAACGCAGTGAGAGGCAACGAAAAAGAACACAATGCAACTAAAAAAACAAAAAAAAAAAACGAAATCGTTGAAGAAAAACTAAAACCACAACTAATGCATGCAAAACCGACACAAAAAGAAGAAACCAAACACAAGCTCAAAAAATAAAAAAAAAAAAAAAAAACACTTCAAAAGCAAAAAATAGAGACATGAGAAGAGAGGAAAAGAGAGGAAGGTACTAAAGAGAGAAAACGTATGCTTGCATGAATCAAAGAAGGAAAAAATAAAATATTAATGAAGTTTGTATAAGATATATAGGTTGTGTTAGAGAATTAGAGAAGTTATAGGAAGGGGTTGTGGGGGGTGTGGGGGTGGGGGTGGTGGGGGATTGATGGATTGAGAGGGAGGGAAGGATGGTTGCAGAAGAAATAAATTAAAGACTTTAAAAACAAAAAGGGTATAGGGAGTAATGGGTTTGGAAGATAAAAAGCGGAAAAGATAAAGAAGGGGGGTCCAAAAGATGTGGTAAAGGTAGAGCGAATTGGAAATGTTAGTTAGATTGAGGGGAGGTGAAAATGTAAGTTGTGTAATCTTCTACTTTTTTTAAAGGGAGAGTTTAAATAGCGCATCGCCGCGCGCGTGTGGTGTTGTGGGTGTGTGGGCTCGTGCGTGCGTGTGGCGTTGTATGTTGTGTTGTGTGTTGTTGTGTGTGTGTGTGTGTGTGGGTTGTTATTTATGTTATTGTCCGCTGCGTTGCTTGCGTGTCGTGCGGGAATACTGTGTGGGTGTGTGTTGTGGTGTGTGTGTGTGTGTGTGTGAGTGCGTGTTTTGTTGTGTGCTGCGTTGTGTGTGTTGTGTGTGTGTGTGTGTGTGGGGTTGGTTAGGGGGGGTGTGCTGCGTGCGTGCGTGCGTGCATCATCGTGTTGCTGTCCAGCTGTGTGTTTGACTGTTGTGTGTTGCTGTCTAGTCATGTGATGCTTAGTCTATTAATTCACACCACACAAAACACATAAAAGCTGTTTTTTTTCTTATACGCTTGTCTCTTCACATCCCCGTGTACGTGAAATACTATTTCTGTCGCCTTACTGTCTCACCGTCTTTCTCTATTCTTTCCTTTCTCTGGCAGTCGCATCTCTCCTCTCTCCTCTCCACCCTACCAACCTTGCTTTCTTCGGCTCATCCTCCCCCGCGACATCACCTTCGTTCCCTTCTCTCTCTACTCTCCGTTCAAAATCATCCTATGTCAATATAGAGATTACATGATTATCATTATCGGATGTCCCTGTCTATGACGAACTTGGGTGAGGGATGACATGGTAATGTTCATCGAAGGAATAACACCACAACACAGAGAGAAGACATACATAAGATATAGGAGAGCGATATATAAGTGTAGAATCACAATGTAGGAAGGTAGTATGGAGAGGGATAGAGAATAGACGAGATGGGAATAGATAAAAGATAGGGAAAGGCGAAGAGGTACGCGAGATAACAGAGAATAGGCAGAGATAGAAGAGATATAGAGAGAACTATAGATACCATAGAATCAGAACAAAACAACCCACAAAACAAAAAAGGACAAAAAAAAACCAACAAAACAACAAAAAAAAAAAAAAATATAACTTAGGACGACCAAGGTGTCTAGAACGGGCTGGTAACCACAACAAGACATTGGAGAACAAAAACAAAGTAAAATACAAAAAATACTTGGAAGATTATAAGACTGAACAATATGGATAATAAAGCGGTGGAAAGTATAAGTGTGAAAAATTAAAAAACTATGAAATGTTTTGGCGTCAATTACAACTTTTAAATAAAAAAGTACCGTGTTTTCGGTATTAGAAATCTTATTATAGCATAGATTATAAGACGGGGCATCGATTAGGAATTTTTATGGTAAATGGATAGAAAAAACAGGCAAAAAATAAGACGCGGACGATGGAGAAAAATAATTTTTGACGAGCCTTGGGTGTTAAGTCTGCAAAACTACATGTTTTTTTGAAGATGAAACGAAACAACGGTTTAGAAAAAAAATATTTTTGTGGTCTGAGTGGGTTTTGTTATGTATGTGGATGTGTGGCTGTGGTTGTGTTCCGTTAGTATCTAAGTGTAATTATACTTTGTTAGTTTTCCTTTTTCCTATGTATCTATAGACCCCTTTGAGTACAATTTAGTATTAGATTTGATGTATTAGGTTTTTTAAGAAGTGAAGCGTTTTCCAGACGACACGCTGCGCGGTGGATATCGGTAATTGCATGCAAGTTTATCAAAGTAGCGGATTCACGTTTAAACGGCTTTGTGTTTGATATTTAACGAAATCACCTTACGACAGACAAATGAGAAATCCATAGACCAGTGTCATTATGCACTTCTTATTGACCTACTGGTCAGTTGAATATTTCTTCAGTCAACTCAAAGATTGCTAGCTATGTTAATAAGGTGTGTGATGACGTGAAGGTTGCTAGCTATGTTAAAAAAAGTGTGTGATGACGTGAAGGTTGCTAGCTATGTTAACAAGGTGTATGTGCTCACGTGAAGGTTGCTAGCTATGTTAACAAGGTGTGTAATGACGTGAGAATTGTAGCGATGTTGATGATGTGAAGATTGGTAGCTATGTTAACAAGGTGTGTGATGACGTGAAGGTTGCTAGCTATGTTAACGAAATATGTGATGACGTGAAGATTGGTAGCTATGTTAACAAGGTGTGTGTGTGTGTGTGTGTGTGTGTGTGTGTGTGTGTGTGTGTGTGTGTGTGTGACGAAATGAAGGTTACTATGTTAACAAGGTGTGTGATGACGTGAGGATTGCTAGCTATGTTAACAAGGCGTGTGGTGACGTGGCGGTTGTTAACTTTGTAAACAACATGTGTGATGACGTGAAGGTTCTTACTTACGTTAACAAGGTGTGTAATGACGTGAAGGTTGACAGGTATGTAACAGAAGTATGTGACGACTTGAAGGCTGCCAACTGTATCACAAAGGTGCTTAGTGACGTGAAGGTTGCTAACTGTGTTGAAAAAAAAAGGTTGTGATGATGTGAAGGTTGCTAGCTATGTTAACAAAGCGTAATGACGTGAAACTTACTGGCTATGTTAAGAAAGTTAAGTTAGATGATGGCCTGAAGATTGCAAGCTATGTGTAAGAAAGGTTGGTGCCTATATCAACAAAGGTGTGTTGTGATAAGAAGGTTGGTAGCTACGTTAACAAACGTCTACATTGATGTGAAGGTTGGTTGCTATGTTAACAAAGGTCTGCATTGATGTGGAGGTGGTTGCTATGTTAACAAAGGTCTGCATTGATGTGGAGGTTGGTTGCTATGTTAACAAAGGTCTGCATTGATGTGAAGGTTGGTTGCTATGTTAACAAAGGTCTGCATTGATGTGAAGGTTGGTTGCTATGTTAACAAAGGTCTGCATTGATGTGAAGGTTGGTTGCTATGTTAACAAAGGTCTGCATTGATGTGAAGGTTGGTTGCTATGTTAACGTATGTGTGTGTTGATATGAAGGTTGGTTGCTATGTTAACGTATGTGTGTGTTGATATGAAGGTTGGTGGCTATTTTAACGTATGTGTGTGTTGATATGAAGGTTGGTTGCTATGTTAACGTATGTGTGTGTTGATATGAAGGTTGGTGGCTATGTTACGTATGTGTGTGTTGATATGTAGGTTGGTGGCTATGTTAACATATGTGTGTGTTGATATGAAGGTTGGTGGCTATGTTAACGTATGTGTGTGTTGATATGAAAGTTGGTAGCTATGTTTGGTCTTTCACTGAAGAAAGATGTGATGATGTGAATATCACTAGGTATGATAATGTCAAGGTATGTAGCTATATTGGGTCGTTTATTGAACAAAAGGTTGATGATGATGTGAAGGTGGGAAGTTATGTTAGGTCGTCATTAAAGAAAGATGTGATGATGTGAAGGTAGGGGTGTAGCCATGTTAGGTCGTTTATTGAACAAAGATGTGATTGTGTGAAGGTGAGTAGCTATGTAAGATTGTTCATTGAATAAAAGTTTGACGATGTGAATTAGGGTAGCTATGTTAGATCGTTCATTAAACTAAGGTATGT
>JADBJO010000792.1:497388-502388 GCA_016801955.1 Conus betulinus | reverse complement strand
GGCTGGTAGTGATTTTTCACGAGATCACATATCTGAAAATGAATGTTCTTGTTGAAGGAGTATCTGGAAGGCAAAGATCTCTAAGTGTTGAGTAGATTTGTTTATCTAACAAGGAGGTCGTTACATGTACTTTCTTTTGATTTGGCACGTCGTTTGCAACAGAAAACGCTTCCAGTCTTTCTTAGGATTGAGACCAGTCATCTTCTGGTGTAAAGGCTTCTATAACTGGCATCCTCGTCGTCATTTGTTGTGTATGTAAAGTGCACCTTCAACTTGAAAAGAAGACGAACGGCAGTTAAGTTAAGTCGTACCACCTTTATTTCCGCTCCATACTAATCATATCCGGTGTCAATGGAAACCAAAAGAGGTATAACTCTAACGCCAAATTAACGAGTAACAAAGAACGATAACTAGTATATAACATTTTGTTTTTCTGTTCCACTATCCTGCACATGTTGTTGATGATGATTTGGCGGCACAGGGTGACGGAGCGGATCTAGCCGCTTCAGCGTAAGAGCGACAAGACGTGGAACTTGTTGTCGACGTTTGTGTTGGTCTGTCAACAAGCTTAGATTTAGTAAACTGATTTGTATTTTTCGAATTGTTGCCAAAGCTAGCACTTAGATCAGTTTGCTCTTCACGTTCTTTCCAGTGAGGAGATCATGTCGGCTAGCTTCTCGACCAAATCTTTTGATTGCTTCATTTCACTCACTTGATATTTTTTGTTGGTCGCTTCATCGCCATTTTGGTTGTTCTCACCGTTAGCTTGAACTTGCCTCGCAGCTTGTTTTGAAGGGTTGCTACGTTCATTTTCAGGAGTCGAGTCAGTGTGACTACCTCATAGACTTGTGATCTGGTCATATTGTTTGTAGAGCTGCTAGATCTCAGCAAGCGCTTAGTTCAGCTTTTGACCCATTTCCGCCAACCTGATTCTGTATTGTGTGTGTCTGTGTCTGTGTGTGTAAGAAAGAAAAGAGACAGACAGACTGACAGAACACACACACACACACACACACACACACACACACACAGATTATCCAGCAGTCCTTGTTCCCATATTCCCAATAACCATTTTCCCCTTGCTACCCGTCTCCTCTCCCGATCCCTTCTCCCCCTACCTCCCCTCAGCCCTCCTCTCCCTCTCTGTCCTATTCTTCGTTCTCTCACACTCATGTACACACGCGTCACCTGTTTTTGACCATCCAGTAGTCCTTGGTTTCATATTTCCCATAGCCCACCGCCAGCACGCCGTGGTCCAGTCGGGTTTGAGAGCAGAAGAAACTGTGGTACACCCCATGGGAATACAGCTGAAACATCATCGCCCTCATCATTAGTTCCTCGTCTCTCGCATCAGATCACCTCATCATCATCTATAAAGCCATCGTGTGCACATGGTCGGCATCATCGTTGTCGTCGATATCATTTTCATGCACAATTCTTTCTGCGGAGGGTCATCGTCGTCGCGTTATGGACAAATGTCAAGGTCATCATGTTGTATCATCAAATTACTTGTCCTTTCGTAACAGCCATCCTAGTTGCCATTATGTTCGTCATAATCATTTTCGTTTCTTCATTATATGTATATATCATCGTCGTTTTTTTTTTTTCTTTTTTTTTTTAAAATCAAGTTTTTGCAATGTTTTTACAGTGGAGGAACAAAAAAAGAGAGACAATATATATATATATATATATATATATAATGAAACAATAAATTCCAAGGATAAGTACCGAGCACCATTCCAGCAACTTACAGAGCAGCTAGGTGTTGCAATGACTGCAAGAAATATTGAATTATAAACAAAAAATAGGGGGTGATAAGCCTTCATATCTGCAGTGGTAGATGATTCTGCCTAACTGACAGTATGTGCTTGAGTGGGTGAAATGGGGAATAAATAAATGCTTCTCAAAATGAACCTTCAGCAAGCTTATAGTCTCCAAAGCGGGAGACCATCTCCTATGGGGAGAAAGCTCACTAACATATAACTCCTGGTCAGATACCGTGGGGAGAAAGCTCACTAACATATAACTCCTGGTCAGATACCGGTATTTCGAAACCTGATTGTTTCTCTCAGTCCGTGACCGCGGAAAGTGGTAATTTGACTCCTCTGCCTTTTCGGTTTTAAGAAGAATGCTATACCAGAAAAAGGCTGGTGTGCAATACCATAGGATGTTTGTTGAGTTTTCAAAAAACTAACTAAAGGTGCCACCTAAGAAGCAAAAGAAAATCATGAAAGAGCCAAACAAGCTACATTTTCTTGTGAAAAAAGTAGAAAATATAAAAAGATAACCTCTTAAGACACAAGTGCTGAGGGCCAGTTCTTGGAATGAATCCGCAAGGGACTAAATTACAATGAAACAATAAATTCCAAGGATAAGTACCGAGCACCATCCAGCAACTTACAGAGCAGCTAGGTGTTGCAATGACTGCAAGAAATATTGAATCATAAACGCTTTGGAGACTATAAGCTTGCTGAAGGTTCATTTTGAGAAGCATTTATTTATTCCCCATTCACCCACTGAGGAGAAACAATCAGGTTTCGAAAAATACCGGTATCTGACCAGGAGTTTATATGTTAGTGAGCTTTCTCCCCATAGGAGATGGTCTCCCGCTTTGGAGACTATAAGCTTGCTGAAGGTTCATTTTGAGAAGCATTTATTTATTCCCCATTCACCCACTCAAGCACATACTGTCAGTTAGGCAGAATCATCTACCACTGCAGATATGAAGGCTTATCACCCCCCTATTTCTATCATCTGAGACATAAGAGCAAGCTTTGTTTATAATTCAATATATATATATATATATATATATATATATATATATATATATATATATAAACTACAAACATCACTTCCCTACCTACCCTCCCACACACAAACATTCATCCGTTCCCTCCAACCCCAATCCACTCCCCCCTCCCCTCCTTCAGTCAAGCTGTTAACAATATGTTGAACAGACATTGCTTTTGCATGGATACAGTGTGGTTTACAATAAGGTGTCATTCAATCGGGAATGTATTACGATTATATCAAGGTGTATGCATGTCCGGGGAGTATAGCATAGGTGAACTGATAGATGAATACAAACATACAAGAGGGAGGGACAGACGGACAAATAAAAAATGAAAAATAAAAATAAGAAAAAAAAAGTTCGACAGGATGGGTTGGATGTTAAAAAGCTGAAATACTACAAACAATATAACTGTTTTTAACACATACAGTAACCAGTTACATAGATGAAAGAACCTCACCACATACTAAAATACTATCAATAACAATGTTTGCATCAAATCCTAAAAGAACAAGTGATTCTGTTAGACATGCATTCTGGGCCTTTGGTACATTTTTTTCTGTTATTAACTCAGTAAAAGTGTCCCCAAAACGCTGAGCATAAGTACACCTCCAGAACATATGATCAATACCATCCTTACACAGCCAAAAAAGCTGCACCTGTCATTATCAACGACTCCAATTTCTTTTAAAATTATGTTTGTTCCTAAGCATGTGTGTAATATTCTGAGTTGAAACCATTTGAGCTTTATATCCGATATTTTGTGAGCATTCAGGAAACATGACTCCCAATCATGAATTGGAGACAGTTTCAAATCCCATTTATCGCAACACGGAGCTCTCTGGTTATTTTCAATCATTGCATCAAAGTACATCTTTTGAAACTTTGTAAGTGGCGAACAATTTCTTATAGCAGAGAGGAGAACTGATATGTTTATTGTTTTCGATATTTCTTCCAGAAGTCTTTATGTAACCGAGTACTGTGGACTTGTACCCGGCGAAAGTAAGAACATCAATATTGATAGCATATCTTTCTTTGAAACTTCTCAGTGAAAGAAGCTGTTCATTGTCATAAAAAATGAGCTAGATATTAAAAATTTTTTGTTTTCAAATATTTTGGAGACAACGTATTTCTTTCATTGTAGCATATTGGTTCAGCCAATAGTTCAGCAGAATTTTTTGGCGCACATTTGTAGTAGAGATGCTTATAAGCTTCAAAAACATCTGCCCATAATTGGTTGTGTTTTGCAAATGTTGAAACAATCTGTGGACCATGTTTATTGATCAAAGACCATTGCTGTAAGTGACTGCGTAGTATATGTTTCTATTCATGCTTTGGTCTTTCCCTTCTACGGATCCAAGACACTTTCAAAGAGATGTAACAACAAATTTTGACTCGGGGGAAGACCGATACCTCGATTTTCTACACTTTAATGCGCAGGTTTTCGAATGATTTTGTCAGTTTTCTTATTCCACACAAATTTATAACAGATTTGCTGGCATGATTTTTAAAAAAAAAACAAATGTGGCAGATTTGGCAAAAAAACAACCAGAGAGGATTGGTTTTGAAAGGATTACAGATTTTAATCTGGCGTTTTACCCATATTTTAAACAAGTATTTGACGTCAGCTAGCTTCTCTGCATAATTCATTTCCACACATTTTTTTTCTTATTGTTAGTGAACCAGATACCTTGTATTCGAATTGTTGAAGGATTCCAGTCAATAACTAAATGTTCCGTGTAATTAACTTCACTATTTTTCACGCTTCCTAACCAAATTGCGCTTGTTTACTTAAATTCATATGAAGACATGACACATCATCAAACTTAAGAAGAGCTTCAGTAGTCTCTGACAGGGTCCGGGACCAGATTAAAATCCCCACCTATTATAACATTCTCTGCTCCCAACCCATCAGTTTTTTTTTTTTAATCATAAAATTCCTGGTCTTCTCTGTTCGGCCCATATACATTAACAAAAAGGAAACTGATTTTCTCTATTTCAACAAGAACTATAACATAGTTACCTAAGTCATCCTTGATAACACGTTTAACTTTGAATTCAAAATGGTTGTTAATAAGATAGCTACTTCTCTTGCATTTGACGAGTAACTAGAAAAACAACCTTGATATCCCCAATCTGATAAAATGTACTTTTCCTCGAAGTGTGTGTCTTGCAAAAAATGCACTAAATATTTTTTTAATCTCAGGTA
>JADBJO010000792.1:489888-492388 GCA_016801955.1 Conus betulinus | reverse complement strand
TGTTTTGATGATAGGCTAACTGAATAAGTCACGTACTCACACATGCGCGAGCACGCTCGCCCATACACACACACACACACACACACACACACACACACACACACACTCACAGAGGCATAGGCACACAGGCTTACCTTGGCCTCATAGGGATAAGAAGATTCGGTATCAATGCCATGGTTTTTGATTGATATAGGTAAAGGCTTGATCCATCAGCCCTCCCTCACATCCCATGTTGCCTGGCAGAAATAGCAGGAAGGAATGACACAGGTGTGGTTTCCATTTATACCAGAGAGGAACATTCCATGGGACTATGGAAAATACATATGGTCCTCCCTTAAACATAGGGTGCAAATCCTCAATCAAAAATGATAGGTATCAGCTAGGATGATAATGATGATGATTATAATAATCATAGCCATGCAGACGAAGAGGTACATGATCTCTGCGATGCAGTCATCATCACCCTCTGGTCTCCGTCGAAGGAAAAATCGTCGCAAGGATACTGCTGAACAGGCTGGTCCCACCATCGCCATCACGGAACAATTCGGTGACATGACAGTGGATAAGCGCCGTTGATGTTTTGGACTTTTGACGCGAAGACAGCACCATATGTAGACGCGTGTAGACGCGAAATGTACGGCAGACCAGGAGATGCCAGACAAGAGGAAAGAGCGCTTGGCTTCGGCCGAGTTAGTAGTTTATTTTCAACCTTGGGAGTTGTAAAAATAGTTTCTTTCCAGAAAGCCTCAGCGTCCAAACATTGACAACTACTACCCCGTTGGAAACTTAATTTCCGTTGGGGGAATTTTTTTTTTTTTTACAAAAGAAAATTTATTCCATGCAACTGCCTAGCATTTTAAAAGAATGATGAGAAAATGTAATATTTGTGTTTATTAACAAGAAAGAAAACGAGCTGCCTCTATTGCGTAATGCAGCTACTAACAAAGTGAATGAAAAAGTGATTAAAGCGCATACACGAACAAAAGAGCTTTTTCATATCTGTTTATTGTGATTTTTTGTTTGTTTTTTTTTTCGTTGTGTTGGCAATTTCGGTAAAGGGAGCTCCGAAAAGTGAATTCTTGTTTCCCCAGTCTCGCCTTTGGATGAATGGAGTAGACGCGCGCGTATGGAGTAAACATGTGTGTGTGATTGAGTGTTGCTAATGCGGTGTGTGTCACCCGGCTGTTCTCCAAAATTCCTCAATATGGCCATCGCCCTCTGGCTGTATGAAGATCAGCGTGGCCAAGCCAGATTCAAAAGTGACCTCTCAGAGCTCTTCCCTATCAACAACAGAGTGAAGCAGGATCGAATCCCCGGACCGACTCTCTTCACAATATACTTCAGCATGACTATCAAACAATCCCCTGTAGACCTGCATAACGAGGATGAGATCTACATCAGACATCATCTCAATGGCGCCTTTTCAACCTCAGACGACTACAGACCCACACGAAGACCCTAGAGCAACTGATCCGAGACCTCCTCTTTGATGATAACGCTTCCCTTCTTGCCCATACAGACAGAACCTTGCAGCATATCTCAACCTGCTTTGCAGAGGCTGCCCAGCTCTTCAGGCTAGAAGTCAGCTTGAAGAAGATGAAGGTTCTCCACCAGCCTGCACCTTGGGAAGAGTACCATCCTACCAACATCAACATTTAAGAGAATGAACTGAAAACAGTCAAACATTGATAATAGAATAATGGAGAGTTAGGATCCACGATGTAAGAAATTAATCTTTAATATAAGATTTCCCTGAATCTCAGACACAAGACAAATGCTGATTGGTTATGAAAGGGGTCTGTTCACAAAATAGATTTGGATCATTCCCATGTGCTTGCAATTGGTGAAGAGTTGCATGTTTCTTATGTTAGTACAAAATCCTTTGGTTCCCATTGTCTCTGTTACCAGGGTCCAACCACCTGAAATATCCTTCTACCTGACCATCTGGCGTTCTTCTTAAACGGCCTCCTTGAAATCTTTAAAGACCCATTTTTTTTAAACAGCACTGATCACTCCCTTCCTATATAAACCGCCCCACCCTTCTTCTTGCATTTCCCTCCACCCCCACGCTTGTAGGCGCCTTATGCTCACAGCTAGCCGTAAGCTAACAGCAATGCACAATCTCTGGCGGGTGTAGCCTACTTCATTCCCACCGCCGCGCGCATGGCACGTGTTGCCCATCACAGGGCCAGTTTCAGCTAGAGTTTGCTTTCAGCAAAATTCTCATGCATGAAAAGACGCTGCTTACTGTACTTACTGGCATGTACATCTTATTATATGTCAGTCTAAAAGAGAGATTGAGAGTACGTATCCCAACAGTCTCCTTTCCGTTCTCCTCCACTGGCAACACTGAACAGGAGCACAGAAAACCAACAAAGGTGCAGCCCCCCCCCCCCCCCCCCCCCCCCCCCTTGCAATAATGGACTTGACCAGTGATTGTGCGGACGGTCTCAGTTTTCACTGAACGCGCGAAAAGCTGACAATACTACGGTACGGTATA
>JADBJO010000792.1:404888-482388 GCA_016801955.1 Conus betulinus | reverse complement strand
ACAACGACGACAACAACAACAACAGCAACAAATATAATGGACATGCCTATAATTTCTCAGGAATCGATTTCAAACACAGATTTCTATGAACGGGGCTCTGTATAGCAACATGAACTTCATCTTCAATATCTATTAAGAATTAAAAACCAGTCTTCAATTATGAATCAGTCTTCAGCTTTTACTTCAAAAGAGGGACAACATCAGTTCGTCGCCTTGAAAAACCATGCACCTTAATTAAAGTACGGCAGCACCTGACACGCAGCGCTCATACAAGTGTAGATGAGAACCAGCCAGTACAATTTCAGTGCAAATGTCTGATAACTAGCGACCTCTCACGTGACAATGTGAATATCAGGAGACACAGAGGCACGCGCCCCGGCAGGGTTATCCAAGGTCTACAATCTTTCAGGGCAACGATAGGGGGAAATTGGTGAGCTTTATCTTCTGATCCGCGTAGAGTATGGGCGAAACGGGTTCGTGCCAGTCCCTGTTGTTCAGTCAGTAACAGATATCAGTCAGCTGCTCAGGCCGATAATGATGATAATGAATACACTGAGTGATAATCATCATTATTGTCTTCTTTTTCTACTGCTGGTATCATCTACATATGAATAGAATAAGCACTCTTGATGTCAAATGCATGCTTTGTCCTGACTTGCTGAACGTTGGACTTTAAGTCAGGTGAACGGGCAGACCTTGAATTCATTGACAATATCCTTTCGGTGTTATCTTTATTTGTTTCGACAGATTCGGCCCTTCAGTCACTCATGACCTCGCGAGGACAGTGAAAGGCCGCGTTTCTCACTTGGAACACTTTTTTTTTTTTTTTTTTTTTTTTTTTTTTTTACTAGTTGTTAGTATAATCACATTATATAGCTTGTAAATAAAGACTGCATGTATTACCCATTGTCGCAGTAGTTCCATTCGGGTTTTCTATCCATCTCTGTCTCGGGTGTCTTGGCAGATAAGGATAACCCTCAAAGGAAAGAAGGTGGTGAGGAGACGTTATCAAACACTGTATCACTAGAACGATTACACATAAAGACGGACAGTAATGTTCAGTCCAGCTGTTGGGAAAATGGTGCCTTTCGAATATTTGGCGTAATTTTCCCTGCTTTTAGAAATCACTGTTTGTTGTTTTTCCTATCTGCAGTCACGTGCAGTTCTCCTCTTCTGCAATAGTGAGGCCCATTGAAGAAAAAGAAAATCATATTTCTTGATCAGCTGGCTTCGGTAAGTCGGGGGATCAAGTTCGGTAAGAATGGTGTAGACTGCAAGGCGATGCGTGATTGTTTCCCTTTGGAAGCAATGCCCGTGTACGTGTGTTTTTAGCATTACTAGCCAGGGTGTGGTCAGTCCCGTACGAAACTCTTAATTGCTCCATGTCCTTACCCGAATAGCTAACAGCTTGGGTTCTATTTAGTCGCGCGCTTGTTTGCTTGCTTACTTGCTGCTTAGCTGTTCGTTTGCTTCTCAGCTCGTCGAATTGCTGCTTGTTTATTATGTGTTTCTTCCCTGCAGCGAAACTTGCAGGCCTATATTAATTGGACACATGTTACGTGTACATAATAACAAACAATGCATATGTATGTTACATAGATATAACAGTTATCTCAATACTAGAGTAACAAAATCTACTGAATAAAGTTACCAAGTTTACACAGCCGGTCAGTTACAAATGTTGACCTCTGTCTGGAACGTTAGGTTGGTTTTTTTTTTTTTTTTACGTCACGTCCGGTTTTTTTTTTTTTTTTTTTTTTTTTTCTTTTTGCGCGCGCGCGCGCGCGCGCGCGCGTGTGTGTGTGTGTGTGTGTGTGTGTGTGTGTGTGTGTGTGTGTGTGAGCAAGATGACGCAAACACTACCCAGCTGATTGAATTAAGGAAGCTTGGCGGAGAGAGATGAATGTGGCCCAAGGTCCGACCCACTGATGTGGATTGAGTTCTACGGGCAGAGCCAGTCACTAACGTGACTGACAATGCTTTGGTTTATAGCCTGTCGAACCGATCACTCTGATTGTTGACACCTTTTTTTACCTCCCTTTTGTCATTTAGTGAATCCTCAAGCATAGCTCAAAGGTCCCCCCCTACATTTATAACTGTAGATAAAGGATTTCAGTTTTTATACAGTTTATTTGCTTTCAGTGCTTTCATCTCATTTTCCTTTCTCCACCCATCAGTTGCTGCTGCGGTCCCATTCGTATTTGGTGGTGATAATACCACAGAATTATAGGTGGTGCATTTCCTTTTCATGCCAAAGGAGGACCGCTGACACAATTAGTCGTACCCTACCGATCATCCAAAAGGTCGCCATGTTGGTCACACAATTTATGATACTGTTTTCAAGATAGGCTGCGGTGGTTTCTATGCTCTGCTTGTGAGACACACACACACACACACACACACACACACACACACACACACACACATATATATATATATATATATATATATAAAAGTGACAATTGAAGTGAGAAGGCGAAAAAAAGAACAATTTAAACAAATATATTCCAATGATTCGAGTGGCTGCTCTTCTTCAAGGACAGATTGTATAGGTTACGTCAAAAGTCGAGTGACATCATTGGTGTCGATGCTAAGAGAAAAAAATTGCATACTGACAGTGATGTTATTTCCAAGTGGTGCAAGTCTTAAAACATCCATCCTGTTGTGATTATTTCGTCACTCCCCACCCCAAACAACAACAACAACAACACACACACACACACACACACACACACACACACACACACACACACACACACACACACACACACACACACACACGTATAAGATACAACATAAGATTGTATTATATACACTCTTTAACTCCTCAACTATACGCTTAATTGAAGTGTCCAAAACTGGAAAAAATATGACCACGTCATCGCTGGAAAATGTGCTGAAATGAAGACACCATTCAAAGGACTGTTTCCAACTTCATCAGATACACCTCTAGTGCAGAGACACTATTGAAGAAACAGAGAAACTAGTTGCATTGGACATGGTGAAATTACTGTATTTCTTTAAAAACTGTGGCACTCTGAAAACATCATATCATAACTTACCTATTAACACACACACACACACACACACACACACACACACACACACACCACACACAAGATTATGCATATATACACTGAGAAGTGGGGGGAGAAGTGTACCTGTACAGGGTGGGTATGGGATGTATACTCTGTCTGTCTGTCTCTAGCTCTCTCTGTCTCTGCGTGTTTGTATGTGTTTCTCTCTCTCTCTCTCTCTCTCTCTCACACACACACACACACACACACACACACACACACACACACACACACACTCACAAATGATTGCACGCACTCATAATACTTTCATCATACACTCTATCTCTACAAACGTCTGAAGTCACTTTATGTGGGAAGACGTTTTAAACGAAAGAACAGCAGCAACAACACACACACGTTACTCTCTCTCTCTCTCTCCTCTCTCTCTCTCTCTCTCTCTCTCTCTCTCTCTCTCTCGGGCGATCATAATATCATCATCATCATCACACACACACACACACACACACACACCACACACACACACACACACACCACGCACACACGTGTGGTGTGTGTGTGTGTGTGTGTGTGTGTGTGTGGTGTGTGGTGTGTGTGTGTGAGAGAGAGAGAGAGAGAGAGAGAGAGAGAGAGAGAGAGAGAGAGAACACATACAAACACGCAGAGACAGAGAGAGCTAGAGACAGACAGGACAGAGTATACATCCCATACCCACCCTGTACAGGTACACTCTCTAGGTGATAAAAAAGACACCTCCTCATCAACCCCAAAACAAACAAACTTACAAATGGTTTTGATGTGGGATAGAAGAGTGAGAGGTAGGGGACGGATGAAGATGGTCCTTTGGTGTATTTATGTAGATTTAGCAGTAGGTAAATGATTTAGACTCACTTAAAATAAACCTCATAAATATGAGATGATGCATGTGAGAAACCATAAGTACTTACTTATTGGGACTCTTCGATAAAGAAAGAAAGAATTTATAGGTTAACACCGGTGATTCAAAAATATTTCTAACTGTATAAGTAGAAAGCATGGGTATAAATTGTTTGATAGCGGCCTCATGAGATTTATGACCAGCTGTGACGTTCTGTCCACACACACACTCACGAGGCATTTTTACTAAATTTGGTTGTAAAAAGCATCGACTTTCCACCTATAACTATAAGGGACGATAACTTTGCTGCTGTAGTAGGGACTGTGTTTTAATGTTTGCAATACTAAAATCCGTGTAAAGAAGCTTAATTATTGTGAGATTTTTTAAAAAAAGAATTCTGGAAATGGTTCCAAGCATATACTATAATTACTGTTCTTGAACCGAAAGTGGAGGAAATTCATCCTGAGAGAGTCTGAACTACATTTTGCACCTTGTTTTGCAGCTCTGTCTACTTTATCGTTATAAAAAAAAAAACGAACAATGTGAGCGTCTTCAGCAGAAAGTGATTACCGCGCCTAGTATAGGGAGTATGAATTAAATTGCTAATTTCAATTATCATTGTGATCTATTCTGCAATTTAATGGTTTCAGTGCCTGAAGCACAGACTTTGAATCAACACACACAAAAAAAGTACTTGAAATGTAGATCGTGGGAAATTTAGAAGATAATTTAACGCTCGTATAATATTTCAGTAAGTTTCGAAAGTAAAAACTGATTTATTTTTACCCAGTGAAGAACCACTTCTATACTTTTAATATGTGTGTGTGTGTATGTGTGTGTGTGTGTGTGGGTGTGTGTGTTTGTGTGTGTGTGTGTGTGTGTATTTTGTATGTGTGTGTGTACGTACGCGCGCACGTTGTGTGAAAGAAACATGTATTAATACAAGAAACGTCGGTTTAAAGTCTTATCTGATAGGACCTTGACGGACTTGGGAGTGTATAAAAAATGTTCATCCCACAGAAAAAGTCTCGTGTAAACTGAGCTGTCTCTAGCCGGGTTTGAACCAAGATGATTGGCTCGTGGAGAACAATTCTTCACCACACTGGGCTGTAGTCACTGGCTCAGCAGCTCCTCAACATGAGACAACGCGACCACGCTTCACTTTACATCAAGCACAACCCTAAGCTAGTTTCTAATGTTGAATTAAGCATCACGCTAACTGGGCTGTCGCCGAGGTCAAAGCTGGAGACTTCAATGTCACATGCGATCAACAAACAATGGAAGAGCTGCCAGTTAGCCAACACAGCAAAAAATCTCGTCGGAGAAAAAAAGGAAAAAAAAAAAAAAAAGTAAAGCCTGTGCCAAGCTAGAAGTAGACGTAGCAGTGCGAAACAAGTATTTTCGGCTCAAGTCAGCTGCTGGCGATGTTAAATTTACTTTGTGCAATCTCAAAACGTACGATTCAAGGGTGGTTTTTTTTTAAAAGCGTCTACAGAATTCTCTCCAGAAGTTCGGTTTAATCTTATATCTTATAATACCAGGACTGCAGTTTTCATCAAAGGAAGTGAAAACACTTAAAAGACACGACACGACTTACTGCAGGGGATTCCGGCAAAAAGGGGATATACCACGACAGCAGATGGATGAAGATGGTCCGATCAGTCAGTACAGATGACTTCTCACAGGTCAAAGCGGACAATCAGTGGTTTTATAGGCGGGTTCGAACCAAAGAGGAGATTGGACATGTAGACCTACTATCAGTAGAGGTTTGGTGTGGTGATGGTAATAAGGGTCTCTCATTGCCCGTCAAAAAAATTATTGTTAGTAATGGTCTCTCATTGTCGTAAAAACAAAAATTATTTGACATTTGTGCTCATGGTTTGGCATCGCCTGTGGTATTCCACACTTTGAAAAAACCCTATTATCATTGCTCTTGAGCTGTTTGTTGCTTTTATGTAGGGCATGATGAAAACGTGACATGTGTGTGCATGCACACTCAATTGGGATAAAAAATTTCAAGGAGAGAAAGGGTGAAGGTGAGGATATCAGTATATCATCATCATCTTCCTCTGCTTGAGTACACCCGTCAATAACAGACTGCCTCCCGAGCCTCTATTTTAGGCGTTTATTTGGGACAGAGACAGTTGAATAAAAAGATTGCAAAACCGCTTCAACCGCGCGAGGTTTGGCGGGCGACCAACGGACAAAACAACACTGAACGTACTGTAAGTCTCAATTTCTGCAATGGCGCAAGCACTGAGCAACAACATCGACAACGACAAACAACATCATGAAAGCAAGAGTTACTCTACCTTGTTTTATCATCTACTTACACTATACATTGTCTCGCTATAGCAGTTGTCTAGTTATGTTGCACATTTTCCTCCGTTCTCAAAATTTTTTGATGTCTCATTCCGTGCTCGGGAGAACCGTCACATGCCTTTTAAATAATAATTATCCTGATCTTTTCCCCCAGTGATGTATGACAGCCAAAACCGATCATTGTCGGCTGAAACCCGCTCGGGAAAAAAGGAACAGATTGGGACACCACACCACACACACCACAACACCACACACATACAAACACACACACACACACCCCACACACACACAGCGAAGATAGAGAGAGAGATTGAGGGCTCTCTCACATGCGAGGGAAACGGGCCGACAAATGTAACGGCCTTTGATTGGTGCACGAATAGTGATAAGGTTCTCGATATCGGCCACATAAAAGTTCTCAAAAGATAATGGATGGCGGAGGGAACTTGTCACACACCGTGATGCCGGGCATGGATCAGCCCAATGAAGGACACCCTACTGACTGACCGTGTTGATTTGGGAGGTCAGCCACTGGTGAACAGATACAGGCAGCCGGTCTATCTGACCTGCTTAAGTTGATCGACAGCATCTCTGACAGATAACCTGACAATAAACTGAGAAACCGGTATGCTTGCTGTTTTGTCTCCCCTTCCGACCAACCTGGGATGGGTGGGGAGGTGAGTCGCGGGGAGGGAGGGGGGGAGGGGGGCTAGGGGGAGGATAGGCTTGGGTGCTGGACTTCGCCATTCATCCCAAACCTGCCCCCTAGGGATCGATCTCAAGTTGTTCAAAACGTCATTCTGAGTAATGGGTCAAAATTACATTTTGACTTATTTATAGTTAATATTCGTCTGAAGTGGGCTGCAAACTGGGATATGAAACTGAAAGTTGAAATGACGAAACATTTGTTTTCTATCTATATCTTAGCAAAATTTCTTACATGAAATTGAAATGGTTACAGTTACGAATAATACACAGATGCCTTAAGACGAATGTTATACTGAAGAAAATTGGTGTACTGAACAGTGATTCACTTTCTGCAGTCTGATTAAGGATAGCATTACACATAGCCTATGTTTTGACACTGTACAGTTATGCAATGTTTTTGGGAGAAACGATGGTGGACTTGATAAATGAAAAAATGCCTAACTGCATTGAATCATTAGCCAAAATTGGATTCAACAAAAATGTATACATAGACCATGTACCTCATTTCATTGCTTTATTTGCTAAATACTATCATATTAGTGTGGAATAGAACAAAAATCTCTCCAACTGCAAGCATTCTTCACTAAGCTAAAATGATACTACAAAACTGAAGAATATATTATTAAAATTAAAATGGTATATACAGATTTCGTTTTCAGTAGGCTCCCGTATAAGTCGATGTTTCCAGACCCAGACAGAATTATGAATGCACACTGACTTTGTACATATCATTATCAATATGATTATAGCCCTCTTTAACTGTTGCTTTGTTGACCAACACAGCTCGAGTTGAAACTGCACAGAATCCTTTAAAAACCAAATTAATATGTAAACTTCCACAATACTCATATGCTCTCTTTCTCTCTACTTGCCTTATATGCTCTTGCTCTCTCTGCGCAAGTGAAGTACTTTTTAACCAGTTGTCGTCAGAATGTAAATTTGTGTATGATTATGACCGGTGTGTTCTTTAAGTTCTTTTCTATGATTTTTTTTTTTAATCTTTATTTAGGATATATTATGTGACCGATGCCTTAAACACACACACACACAGACACATTTTATTCTGGGAGACGCGTAAACAAAGCGTTCCCCTTCCCCCCCCCCCCCCCCCCCCCCCCCCAAAACTCCAATTCCAGTGGTTTTTTTCCTTCCGGCGACCCCCCCCCCCCCCCCCCCCCCGCCCCCTCTCCCACCTCAGTTCCCCCTTCTCCCGTATCCACTGTCCCGTGAAATCGCTGAAAAAATCCCAAACTGAATACTCTTCACCCACCTTTAACCCCCCACCCCCTCTTCTGTACCCGCCCGCTGTCACTGTGAAACATACCGTTGACTTGACTTGAATGCCATTGGTTTGTGTATGAGGATTACAGTGGTGATGGTCATGATGGCAGTGGTGCCAGCGATCCCCGGAAGAAGAAAGGTGGGGGGGGGGGGGGGGGGGGTTTCTAGGGGGGAGGGGCGAGGTGGAGTAAGTAAGCATTTTCGTGTTAAGTGTAAAATGAACTGCCATTATCAGGTCGTCACTGTCGTCAACGTTCATTGTAATTTGTACTATGGACATGGCAATGACTCTGTGACACGGAATGGTTTCTCTGTTATGACTTCTCGCGTCATCTGGGCTTATCCTTGATATGGTCCCTTTATACATGTGTTAATTTAATTCGATGATTACTTTCGCCTTTACTTTCGTCCGTTGAGACCAGGATCAAAATTTGGTGGCCATGCCCATGTCCTTTAACGGTCTTTCGTTTCTTCTTCTTCTTCTTTTTTCTGGTTCTTGCTTCTTCTTGTCCCCCACCCCCCACCTCTTCCCCATCTTTGTCTAAACTGGCTCCCCACCCCACCCACCCCCCCACTCATCCCTCCCTCCTTTCTCCCACATCCTCACTACCCACCAAAGCCCTGCTGCCGAAGAGTTGGAATTCCAATCACCGTGTTTACCACTGCAAGAGGACATGACGATTTCTGGTTCATGAAAAACAATACAAAAGAAAACGAACGAAACACTGAGCACCACAGAACAACCAGCCAGCCAGTTAAGCCTTATGATGGCACAAAATTAGAAACAAGATTTCCATTCAGACTCTGGAGCCCCAGCTCGATGTTGAAGATAAAGTGAAGTTGGAAGAGTTAGTGTACAGAAGGACTTGGTTGACTTGGTTGACAAAATTCTTGGAAAGTACGTTTGTGTGCAAGTACATTTTTTACACATACTGATAATAAGAGGGGGTGGGGGGGGGGGAGCTCTCTTCACACCTGCGCTGTGCTCTTTCTTTTTTTCCGACCAATTTTAAGACATATTTCTTTTCATGTAAATATTAACGTGGAGCAGAGTACAAGCAAATCTGAAGTGTGAAGTTGTAATTTTAAGAAAAAAAAAAGAAAAAGAGCACATGCTAACCAACGTAGAGTTCCCTGCCTAATCGTGGTATCGAACCACTGTTCTCTAGATCCACAGCCCAACGCTCTCCCGTCGGAGCTATTTCCTGACGCCCTTGTGTAGGGATTTCAAAATATTTATACCTATGCACGCTTATGTTTGCAATCTCTCATGTTTTCATCGTTTTCTCGAAACTACATCCTTTCACAAATGTAATGCATGTATAAATGTCAGCTCATAGCTTCTGATGTTTTCGTTTTTTGTTTATTTGAAGAATTCATTTCACATTTCGCTACCGAGTCATCAACAATTCAGAGACGCCATTGTTTAAACAATTCATTTTTCGTACTTCACCAAGAAGTGGAAGGATTTCATGGCGAGCAATTTCGGTGTAGATGCTCACATTTATCCTCCTGTTTTTTTTTTTTTTTTTTTTTTTTTAATAAGAAGAAGGTAAGAAAGATAAAAAACACATGAATAAATGAATGAATTAATCACAAGACCACAGAACGTAGTAGTACCTATGAAATCAGAATGTATGACATAATGTATGCGAATATGAATTTAACACAGTCACAAGAGAATATATCGGGTTGGAAAGTCTACGCTCATCGAATAAGCTTGGCGTTGTGCAAGTCATCTAGCTGAGCCACTAGTTAAAACGCAGCCAGCGGTAACATTCCACTATTGATTACAATTTTGATGACTAACCGTATGTGTACCTTAGAATGATTCGGATCGATTGATTGGTAATCTTTAATCTGAAGGGTGTAACAGATCAGCAAAACGACACACTGTTAATGGCACATGTTTTCAGACAGGATAAAGTTACTCCAGTGTATGAACTGTTCATGGTATAATTGTATAATTACATAATAGGTAGGCCTAATCTCCCCCCCCCCCCCCCCCCCCCCCCTCTCTCTCTCTCTCTCTCTCTCTGTCTGTCTGTCTGTCTTACATGCTTCTTTTATTGTCTCATTTTATTTTGCATTGTTGACCCTACTTAGGGCGAGAACTGGATGTAAAAAAGCACATCAGTGCTCATCTATTGTCCTCGTAAATAAAGAATTTTGACTTGTCTTGTCTCTCTCCTGCTCACTGGACTAAACAGTTGAGGGGAAAGGTGAAGTTTAATAAACTTTCCACTCTTGAAACGCATGGCAAAGTTAAATGAAGAAAAAAGGGAACTAAAGAGAGAGAAAAACGTACAGACTTTTTACCGATAGTCGACGAAGAAATAAAATTTCCTTTGGAGCTGAATGCTTCTTTCAATATTATGCAGTTTACATAGAACAGGAAGAATTCACATTCACATAACACACACACGCACGCACGCACGCACACACAGGCAGGTCACCCCACTGTAAACAACAATCGTTAGCTAATTGAGAATGTAAAGATTAGTCACATAATATTGTAGCATCAACATTACAACAGTGAGTCATGAGAATGACTTACAAGGGACACTGGCCTCGGAAGCATCGATGAGATAAGGCAGCTATGCTTGACAGGAGTAAGTGGAAGGAGTATGTCAGAGAGGCTCGATCGGGAGATCGGCCTAACTGAAACTGAACTGATGAGAATGAAAGCAGTGACACAGTTACTGAAAACAAGCCAAAATACGAATGAACACACAAAAACAAAATAACGCTTAATTGATGCAGACTATGAAACAGCCAAATCATGAGACAGATATGCTCAAGTACTCGTGCACATATTTCCATCCAACATTTCTATTTACAGAAGATGAGTGATTTTGAATAAGAATATAAGAGATCGATTTCTTCATTTATTTCATTAAACACTCAAGGATGAACATTTTAGGTTGAGGCCTGGTCTTACAATCTATCGATGTCATGCAAATGAACTTGATTCCAATTGTGTCGCCTGCCTAGCCTGCTCACCAAGGTTGCTTGATGAGTTTGGCAGCAATCCAGGCAATTAAGTGCACCAGCCCCATTTCTTCTTCCTACCGCCAAGTTCCTTTCAGACCCTTCTTTACCACTATAAAAGTGTCTTTTCTAGCAGACACTTGGCGCAACACACACACACACACACACACACACACACACACACACACACACACACACACACACACATATATATATATATATATATATATATATATAGAGAGAGAGAGAGAGAGAGAGAGGAGAGAGAGAGAGAGAGAGAGAGAATTGAAGCGAAAAAGCAAAACAAGCAATGTAAACAGATATGTTCCAATATTTCGGGCGATTGTTCTTTTTCAAGGATGACAGCTTGTTTAGTTCATGTCAAACGTGGAGTGGCATCACTGGGTTGATGCTGAAATCTAGATTTCCGTCCTGACAGAGATGTAATCACCTTGTGATGCAGAGTCTGAGACATCATCACCCTGTTGTGACTATCTCTCATTATGGTAGTCGTACCACAGAGAACATCTGAGTAGTTATCAGACGCAAGGGAACTCAGCACGTGTATCTAAAAAAAAATCCGCCCAAAAAATGTTTCATGGCCTCGTGACAAACAACATCGTCACAAAATTCATTTCAATCAACAGCCGCGGATATGTAGTCCCAGAGTCAAGCATCGAGCAGTACCAGTGCTCCTTCTTCGTGCAGACCGTCATGGACTGGAATGAACTGAACGAGCAAGTCGTCCAGGCAGGCTCTGTGACAACGTTCTCTGCAGCAATCAGCAGAGTCACTATGTTGCCATCCTTGCATTAAATTGCAACAAAAATGTTTTTTAAACCATGCTGGTCAATCTTAGAATAAGATCCTGATCCTGAACCTGATAGCCTAGGTGGATGCAGAGCCCGTAACAGGGTCCCATTGAGCTGAACTCGGGGATGGCCTTTAGGGCGTCAGTTGAAGAGGGCTGCTATCTCTCTTTTTTTCCGTTGCTGTTTATAACCTAGGAAAGTTCAGCAATGTAGAAGTCCTGATCCTGATAATGGTCAGTCATGTGTGTTCAGGCCTTGTGGATGTTTTGTTTGTAGCGTATAAATCCAGAACTTTTTTCTAAGATCTCTATGAATGTCACTGTCTATGCACTATTTTCCAATGGGCATACAACGCATATTTTGAGGTGAGTGGTTGTGCATGGTGACAGGATGTGTAACGTGGGTTGCCTATATTGATCTGGAGTATGATCTATGTTAAAAAGAAGCGTTGATTGATTGAGTTGTGTATTGTCCTATGTGCTGAGCCCCTCTTCATCTGGTGCAGTACAGCAGGTACACGATGTTTCTTGTGTGTGTGCGCGCGCGCACGTGCGTGTGGTGTGTGTGTGTGTGTGTGTGTGTGTGTGTGTGCAGTGTAGTTTTAAGCTATTTCCATTTCACAGAAACGAAAACAGAACAATCGAATTCAATGGGTTGGCATGTAACACATGAATAAATGACAAGGTAAAGTAAAGGCTAAGCAAGAAAACATATTTTAAGTTTATTTGCTATGACCTTGTACTTCCTCTAGAATATCTTGGGTGAGCGTTCTCCTTCTCCAAGGATGACAGCCGCGATTTGTTGCCAAGAACCGACGACTGAACGTCCTGCTTATCTTCAAGGCTTCTCACAGCAGTCGTGCGTGACGCTCATCACCATACGACACACATTAGTTCAATACACATCATTCATAATGACCCAAAAAACCAAACCAAACCAAACCAAAACAAAACAAAACAAAAAAAAAAAAAACACCCTCAGTAGATCTCATCATGAAAAAGAAAGTTAGTTCGGCATTTATGTAATACTGAACTACTGAGTAGGCAAACAAACGGTCCAACTTTATTCAGTATTATCATCGATTCATTGAGATCTATATGTCTTGGGTTTTGCTTTATAATGTGTTTTCACATGACGTTTCTATTTCAAATGACTTATGCACACATGAGTATTCACGCCAGAGGTCTCTATAAAATACCGAAATAAGGCAGGCAGAAATGCCAGAAAATCCCAGAGATTGTCGAGTGTTTCAATCATTTTGATTAGCCGTAGCACGTGATGATCCCGATTCTTCTGAAAGGTAACATGCATTTTGATTGGCTGCTCTACGGCAGTCATAACGCTCAAACATTCCAGAATACTCCATGTTCATTGATTTGCAAAGCTACACCGTGTTTTTTCTAACTTTTGATTTGACAATCTGAAAGTAACTGAGAGAATGAGAGGTGGTGTGAAGAAATTGAAAGGTTTTAAGACAGTTTTCTTGTTTGAACAATGTTTGTTGTGTATTGATTTGTGAATATTCTACTGCAATTAAAAATTGTTGGACTTGTATCAGAGTAAGCCTCTTTTCTGTTTGGACTGATTCAATGAGAGCTCAGAACCACCTCTCATCTGCGATTGAATCGTTTCATCAGCCTTAACACCCAGTGAGGTGTCTGCGAACAAGAGTTTGATTTGTCTAGGTAACAAATATGAACATAAACAAATTGAGAGACATAAAGATGATGACGATCATGATGATGATCTTCATTTCCAAGGGCAACAAAATTAATAAGCAAATGTATGCATTTCACACCCAGCCCTTGACCCGACGTGGGACACAAAGAGTGACTAGCAACTAACTATCATGACTAGCTACTAAACCGTACAACTACTAAATCATGCGACTGTAGGCGGAAATCTAAACAAATTTGAAATGTTAGCAATAGGCTAATGCACCGCCAAAAAAAAACCGTAGACAAACGAATCACAAAAACACGACGCGTTTGACCTCTTACGTCTTCTACAGGCAAGAACAAGATTATACGGTCATTTTCGGTCTTTTGAATTATTGTTTGACGTCTCCACCGCGTCAAAATGCTGACTATAATTGCTTTTAAAGAGATGATGATGTTTTCACGTCATAATCATCATTTTGAAAACAGTGTCAATTACTATTTTCTCTTGGAACACAGTCAGTTATACCCCTTTCTTGATAGAAGATTATGTTCTTATTGTGTAAACAGCATTTGAATTCTTTTGAAGGCAGTGTTTTCCCTTACAATTTTACTTCCATTCGATTCTCGGTGTTTCTAGTCAAAACGCCTACGTGTCTTATTCATAAACCACCTTCATCTTGCTCTCTTGATAAGCTCTACGCACGCGCACGTGTTAATCGTATTCTGGGCATGCGTAATGAGTCAACGCGCAACTTCCTTTCTCTTCTCAGCGCCATCTAATAATAAGAAAAACCGTACACACGCTTGCCAGTTTTGTGTTGTGTTATCGAATAAGTGGCTTTTTATTTTTATTTGTTATTTATTGAACATGGCGCAGTTTATTCAAGTTGTTGATGACACAAGTGAAGAAGTGATAGAAATCCCGAGTGAGGATGATGGAACCTTGTTGCTGACAACACTTTCTTTCGGCGCAATTCCCAGGAGCATGTGGATTGAAGTACAAGTCGGAGACTGGCGCTTACAGGGGAATTCGTCTTGCTGAAGGAGTTCTCTATCCTCCAGACGGAATATGGGGAAATCACCAGTACCTTGCTGTTTTTTCCCAAAAGTATGTTCATTTGTAAAGATGCTTTGCCATGTAATTTTCAAAGGTGTCATCTGAAATCTATCGAAGGGCATAACCGTTATTAACCCTGACACAGCTCTGTAAATCAGTTTAAACTTTATAAAGAAATGTAGTTAAAATCCAGGACGGGAAACTCGTTACAACTCACACTAGGGAATTTGACTACTGGCTTCATATTATTGTCACTAAGTATACAAACCTAGTACATTGGGGCTGGAATAGCTCAGTTGGTAGAGCATTGGACCCGTAATCTTGGGGTTGCGGGTTCGCATCTCCGCTGGGCCGTCGTGTCGGTATAGGGGGATTTTTCCCTCGGAGTTTTGGTTCTGACTCTTTTCCCCATATAGTACTTAGAATGAGACTATGGCCTTGTACAGCAAGTAGCTGTTCAGAACTGCTCTGCCAAAGAGAGAAGGCTACCTTGATGGTCCTACTTCATAGTCTTTCTCTCTGCAAGGTACTTCTAGAGTTCAGCATCCCTGAGGTCTACCCCTCCCATGGTCTTGTTGTACAAGGCAACAATTTTAGGTTCGAGTCACATTGCCCCTCCTGGTCCACACCTCTATGAATCCAGCACTGGCTTTTATTGTCAGGACAACTGGTTTCCTTTTCCCGTCCATGTAAGCCACACACAGAAGAGGACCTTTGCGCCACTCAGAAACATCTCTGTTCCTCAACTGCCATGTGATGGCATCTGTAGGCAGCCCTCTCCTGTGAGTTCTTGCAGCCCCCAGTTGCACAGGTTTTGTGGTCATAGAGATCCAGGAAGAGGACTGGCGAGGAAAAATAGTTATCCAAGCAGAGGTGTTGCCCACGGTTCAACATTGCAGCATCCTGCATTAGGCGCATGACCAATGCTTAAGTGGCACCATGAACATTGGCATTGTCAGCAAGGTTGTAGGCGCCTTTGCAGACTTCAAATCTGCACAAGTAGCCATTGGTACTGCTAGAAAGGCACCACAGTTTGATTCCAAAGCGAGCATGTCACTTGTTTGGGAGGAACTGGCGGAGATGTGGTGTTTTTTGCCTTTGTAGCCGATCATGCTCTTGTCGATGCATATGTTTTCATCCGGGTGGTAATGAAGCAGGAACCTATGATGATTGAAATGATCAATTAGATATTGAACCTTGAAGGTCTTGTATCCAGGATCCTGGGCATCGGGCATGTCTTCATTGTTCGCAGTAATGAACATCAGGAGCAGCTGAAATCTGTCCCAACTGAAAATGGTGGATAAACCATGGTGTTTCCTGGCTTTTGTCTTGGAATACCAGTAGGCAGGAATGCTGGCTTTTAAAAATATTTTTTATCAACCCGTGTATAGTGTGATGCCAAGAAATGCTCTTTGTTTCCTCCTCATTGGTCTCACCTTGTCTGATCCAAACATGGACCCTTGAGCGAGGACTGGCTTGTAGGTGTTGCTGGTTGGCACTTATCCACTTTGTGCATATCTATTTGTCTCTCTGACAATGTGACCAGTGAGAGATATGGAGTTAAAAAAAAAATTGAAATATTCAAACAGCCTGGCATCAGGAGCAGGAGAATGGGGCCAGGAGCAACACTAAACTGCAGAGGGGCAGGACCAGCGTCATTGCCAATGACAGGAAGCCATGGACGTGCCGCAGGGGCTGCTGCTCCATCTTCACCTCTTTCACTCTCACATCACTCTGTTCAGCAGTAGTGCTCCCAGATTCTGGATCACACAAGAAGACTTGTACATCTCCTAAGTCTTCTGTTCAGTCTTGTTTCATAATGGTGCAAGAGTTGTTACAGAAGCTTGACTCAGTTTCCACTAATTAGTCTGATTTTCCAGAAAAAAAAAAAATCAACAGCATTACTTATTCATTCTATGAGAAATAAAGGCATGCATAGAATCATAAATAAAAATAAAACTTAAGTCGCTAGCATAGAAGGGGAAGGGTGGAGACACGTCCATTCCTGACTCGCGCCCACATTGTTTCCAAACTGAAAAAACAAACAAAAGTTATAAGTTGTTCTGTTCAAATCACTACTTTAATTTTCTAAAGTGCTTTCAGACCACCTATGATCACCCTAGGGAGTAAGTAGCCATGTACCCTGCCCCCTCCACCTCCTCCTTCCCCCCCTCTTCTTCATGTGGCGGACAAAAAGTGTAAAATACCCCATGAACACATGCAGCAAGTGTCCCATCACTTGACTAGCAAAATGATCAGTTCATCAACTCACCTGCTTCGCTTTTGTCAGTTCTGCGTTTGGCAACTGATTCTTTACTCATGCCACTTCTACTTAATTCCGGCTCATACTCAGTTCAATCATGGCCCATCACACTCGTCGGGAAAGTCATGATTGTGGCCTATTGCACTCTGCGGGTTAACGCGCCTTCACTGCCACAGTAGAATAGCACATTTGAATATCTGTATGCCATGGTAAAATTTAGCTTTTTTGGGTAGTAGGTTCAGTAAAATAGTAGCTGCTCACTTATTTCTTGACAGATCTCTCTCTTTCATTTTTTTGCATGTTTTGTTGTTATGCATTTGTCTACAATGTTATGTCAAAATGACTTGATTATGTTGATAATTAGTATAGCAGAAATTGACATAATTATAAAAATTTTACCAAAAATAACAGTTTTCGAGTATACACAAACACATTGCGCCGAATAGAATGAGTCAAAACACTGAAAAAGTGGTCTATTTATTGAATATCAGCACTAACACATGACAGTCATATAAATCCCAAGGAATGTTCTTGATGATAATCTGCTCTTAATTAAGGGTACTATTTTTTAAGTAAAAAGGGCATAATCATGCTTTCACGGTATATTCACTAACATACACTTTACTCATCCATTTGTTGAGTTGTTTGTTGGATTTTTTTTATGGATTACTTACATATACCCTTGTCTACAATTTCACATCATTCTAACTTGGTTTTGTTGGTTATGATGATGGTTCACACTAATAACATGTGATAAAACAGTTTTTGTTTTGTTTTTCAATTTGAGAGTTTTAGAACAATTGAGCATATAAAAGCCCCACTAAACACAGCAGAAATTATACCTTTTGGTGTTAGCTTAACAACATTACCAACACCTTAGATTTGTATTGTCAGTAAATGTCCTGTGTAAAATCTGTATGTTACTGGGGGTACCCCAGTTCTACTAGAATGGGGCAAAATTTTACTATTTAGGGTAGGTTCAATACCTCATTGACTGCTAAATGTATTTCTTTACATATGACTTAGATTTTATGGCATCTCTTTCCTTATACTAATGAGTTATACCACAAGCTTTGATGCTATAGTTTTGTGGGCCATTAGGGGATGGACAGGGATATATATATATATATGATTGTTTTAGAAAAAGAACAGTTTTCAAGTATACATAAACAAATTGCACCATATAAAATCAGTGTAAACAATCTAAAAGTGATGTGGCTAATTATTCAACATCAGCACTAACATGTGACAGTCATATAAATCCCAAGGAATGTTGTTCTTGATGACAATCTGCTCATAATTGGGGGGTACTATTTGTTCGGTAAAAAGGGGCGTAATCATGCTTTTTCACGGTATGTTCACTAACATGTGCATTATTCATCCATTTGTTGAGTTATTTGTTAGATGTTTGTGGATTACTTCCTTATACCCTTGTCTAAATTACACATCATTCTGTTTTGGTTTTGTTGGTTATGATGATGATTCACACTAATAACATGTGATAAAACAGTTTTTGTTTTGTTTTCAATGTGAGAGTTTTAGAACAATTGAGCAAATAAAAGCCCACTAAACACAGCAAAACTACCTTTTGATGTTAGCTCAACAACATTACAAACACAGGTTTAGGATTTGTATTGTTGTATTATTGTTACCCACAAATGTCCCTCTGTGTAACAATCTGTATGTTACTGGGGGTATCCCAATTCTACTGAAAAGGGGTATAATTTTACTATTTGGGGTAGGTTCAATACCTCAGTCACTGCTTATTTATTTGTTGACATGACTTAGATTTTATGGCTTCTCTTTTCTTTTATCCCAAGTTATGATGCTATATAATGTAGTTTTGTTGGCCATTAGGGAATGGACAGGGGTGTAACAAATGGTGGTTTTACATGAGAAGAACAGTTTCTGAACACATACACATGTTACAACACAGAAAACCTGTAAAACACTGAATAAAAACTTCTGTTAGTGTTTACTCGGCATCACTGTAAGTATACAGTGTGGTCCAAATTGTTATAGTATAATACTTATTGGTAAATGTTCAAATTGACAACCATGGAAAAAACGTCTGAAGAAAAAAAATAAACAATTGTCTGTTGAAAAAAGGAAAACACACACACATTGCATGCATTTGTTATCACACAAAACACTGTAGGAACTGTGTTAGTTTTTGAATACTTACATTACTGCCACGTTGTTCTATATAGGAGTCCATCACTTGCCGTACGAAGTCTCGGACATAATCCTCAGGTTGTCTGCATTCCCTGCTTTATAATTTTAGGTGACGGTGCTCTTTTTTTTTTTTTTTTTTTTTTTTTTAAATGTCTGTCCAAATCATGGTTCAAAGAAACACACACTGAAATTACTCCACATGGTCTTCTTTCACTGATGGCACTCCGTCTGGTCACAGCATTGACAAAATCATGAACACACGCACAGGTGAGAAAAAACCTGTAGAATGAAAAAAAAAAATTCCCAGAACTTTTCATGCAGATGATCCAGAATGGGTTGAATCTTGTAGAGCCGGTCGTACCCTGGATCACATTTGACTGGCATGGCTGCATTGTCATTGAAATGCAGAAACTGAAGAATCTGAAATACAGAATAAAAGTTTAAAGATTAGTAAGCAGACCCAAAATTGGGCAGGCACACACACACACACACACACACACACACACACACACACACACCCACACCACACAGTAACCAGACACACAATTGGGCACACACACACACACACACACACACACACACACACACACACACACACATGCACACACACACACACAAAACGCCACACATAGTAAGCAGACCCACAGTTGAGCACACCCACCCACACACACACGCACACACACACACACAATCATACACAGTCTACACACACACACACACACACACACACACACACACACACACACACACACACACACACACACACACACACACACACACACACACACACACACACACACACACACACACACACACACACACACACACACACACACACACACACACACACACACACACACACAGAGTCCCACCTACCCATACAGTCATTATTTGCCATGATTGTGTGGTTTCAGTAGGAAATACGGCAAAGAAGAGAAATACAGAAAATGAATAGTCAAAGAATGAAGAATCATGTAGTAAAAAAAAAAAAATACAAAACAAAAAACAAAACACATAAGATAAAAAGGGCTGCTTCCCTGAAACCAGTTTCTGGTCATGAAGGAACTGAAGACTGGAACTTTGTACAGCCGAAAATGGGCATAGTTGACTTTCAGATCAGAATTCCCAGTGAAAACAACAGCAAGGTTGAAGGGCTGTTTACCTCTTTCTCGCCATTCTTTGATCAGCTGTTGCTGACCACGCCCCATGCCACGCCCCCTGCCACTTCCACAGGACCTTCATCGTCATTCTGAGCCCCATACCACGTCCACGATCCTGTCCATCAAGAAAGGAGGGGGTGCAGTGCTGGTTGATGGCATGGGTTCGGCAATTTGCTTCGTCACCCAAGCTAACGACGCTTTCTTTACTGCTGTCTTGTATACAGAACAATGAAGCCACATCATCACCAGCATGTATCTCCGATAAAAGTGGATGGTGCCGATTCCCATCTATCTCCTCATCGCAAGTATCAGGATCTGATCCTCAAAGGTCTTCTTCATCACTTTCTTTATAATTTAGAACGTCATCTAAAACATCAAGCGCAGTGTAACGCTTGAAAATGGAATGCGTCGACAAAGTGCTAGGTTGAGCTGCCATCTGAATATGCTTATCAGCTGATGCCTCTCAACTCGCAGTTTGCATATCATGTGTTTAGTTGGGCGGTCGCGTGAAGGGAAAGGGGCCGCCGTACCTTGACATCAGTAGAAGTGGAAACTTTTGAGAGGGTTGTCTCCCAAGTAGATTTTTCTGCTTTCCATGATAAAGTTACTACACAGCGTACTTGTATACGGGCGTAGCGATTTTTGGTTTTCACTACGAATGTTTCTCATAGCAAGCAGGGAAGGGGTTAAATACTTACAGCGCTTACTAAAACAGTGGCCTGAGGTCCAGCGCCGCACGTTCAGTAATGCGTTTCATCAGAGGCGAGAATTCTCACTTACTTCAATGGCAAGGTTAACATCCTGCCAGCGATAGGTTACAGGGTTCGTACGCTCCTTGAAACTCCTTGAATTCTGACAGGGAATTTCAAGACCTTGAAAACCTTTGAAAATCCATAAAATATGCTTCTGTTAACCAAAACCCTCCTTGAAAGCCTTTGAAAATCAAGCCATCGGCTCCAAAAATCTTTAATGTGGCAAAAAGAAATGGCAGTTTGTTTTTCTGCGTTCAGATTAATGAAAAACTATTTTATAACAAATTTTTACAAACATCGTCATGATCCTGGATTGTTTGCAATTTTACCAAAGGAGAATTTGTAACTTCATCAAAGTAAGCAGATAAAGATCCTTTTGTAATTGCATTACTTTAACTCAGCAAAACAGTATATAAAAATCCTTTTGTCATTGCATTGCTATAGCTCAGCAAAACAAGAAAAGTCATGTTTCAAGTGCCTAAACATGCCTAACATGTCTGTTACGATACAAATACAGTTCTTGTCATGAACCTTTTTTTTTTTTTTTTTTTTTTTTTTCCCAGTTTTCATAATTTTTTTTAACCCCCTTTTGTGGTCCCCAAATCACACTGGAGCTTTGAAATTGCCCAAATATGTTTTTTTTCATTAAAAAAAACAAAAAAACATACACACATAGAAAAAAATGAAGTGTTAAAAGAACAATGGTTTAATTTTTGTGCCACCTCTTGCCTTGAAATAAAATAAACGCTCCTTGAAAACTCCTGGAATTTTGTTCTTGGGAGTCTGTAGGAACCCTGGGTTATTACTTCAGCCAAGTTAAAGTAATAGGCATAGGTAGTGGGACTTGTTGCGCAAGTCTTTTGGCTTTAATGATGTCCCTTCTTTATAAACACACACATAGGGTCTGGCTATATCTCAGTCGAAATCAAACATTTTACACATCTTCAGCAATCTTTTTTATTAGGTAGCGACAGCTCAGTTTTTTTAAAGGGAAATTTTTTTTTTATATGCATTCTTAAATAACAACTTAAAAAAAAACTGAACATTTCAACATTTCACACAAAAAAATAAAATATCTTCATTAGGTCTGGAGTTTTCGGCCGTTTAAAGATATGGGGTGGTGAAATTGTTCCGGAAAGTGAAATATGGCCCGTTTTAGCTACTCCAAAATCATAATTTGCTTTCACTGCCAAATCCAGTCTTAATAGGACAGCATTTCCAATACCAGGAAAAGCTATATTCCAAATTTCAAGAAAAATTTTTCCTTTATTTAAAAAAGTATATGTATGAGTCAAAGTTGGAAAAAATCACAATTTCTCCATTAAAAAAATATGTAATTAAGTATTTAAAAAAAAAAAAAAATTATTTCCACACCACACCACAGAACCTACAGACAGAAGTCGGGATTCCACACTACTGCCGATAAATGCCAGTTATAGTTGACTGACACACAGTTGGATACACTCACACACACACACACACACACACACACACACACACACACACACACACACACACACACACACACACAAGTACGTGTACACACACACACTGTGCACAAGTACCAAATGCAAAAGCAACACACACACACACACACATATGCACACATGTATATGCACCACATGCAAGAGCTCCCCCCCCCCCCCCCCCCCCCCCCCCCACACACACACACACACACACACACACACACACATGTATACCCACACCATGCACAAGCACTGCTCTCTCTCTCTCTGACACACACATACACAAAAACATCACACACACACGCACGCACACACACACACACACACACACACACACACACACACACACACACACACACACACACACACACACACGCACTCATTTTTTTCAGCATCATCATCATCTGTATTTGTAACGTTATTGGCGAGAAGATAGTGGGGGTGTGAGAGGTAGTAAGGAACAATAAGAGAAAACCTGTAAAATATTTACTGATTTAGCAGGAATCGGTTCCTTGGCATGACTGAACTGGACTGGTATGTGTTACAGCACTTTTTTTTTTACCAGTACAGTTCTATGGTTGGCAATCTTTGCAAAGTTCAGACTGACGAGTGCCACGCCCTCTTCCTCTGCCAGGCCCTCTCACCCCCTCGCCGTTGTCCTGAACCCCTTACCCTTCATCAACTCCCACACCGACCTCTCATGTCAGGAGGAGGGGGGGGGTGGGGCTCTCGACATGGACAGAATTGTTTCGTCACTCTCTGATTCTGCCGCACTTGCGTCGGTGTCGCTCGGTTCAAAGTCAGGAACAGGTTCATCAGCAACATGAATCTGTCATAACAGAGGGTGGCGTTGATTGTGATCATTTCTTCCTCCTCCGAATCGTTCCCTTTCGCTTCTCTGAAGTCTTTGTCATCGCTTTCACGGTCTTGAATAACTTCTTGAAGAGCGTTATAATTATATTTAATGTTTGAAAACGGGACGCATTGATGAACTGCCTGCTTGACTCGCTGTCTTGAACCGAGAATGACTTGGCCAAAAAATTCACGGTCCGAACAAAGCGCGTAATGGTCAGTCAGCAACCCGTGTGAGGGAAGGAACTTTACTTTAGGGTCCGTACAACAGTTTAGACCATTTTCTTTTGCCTCCCTTCTTTAAATCCCTGAATTTCGATGATGGAAAATACCTCAAACGGCGTTCGATGTGTGGCATACAGCCTCCCAAAAACCACCTAGAATGCTGTTTGTGCAAGGGCAGTGGACCGGTTAAATAGGTAGGACCAGTCATTTATTCAGTACCTTTGAATAGATAGGACCAGTCTTTTTTTTTTTTTTTTTGGAAAAAATATAGAATTTTTTGTACTTTTTGAAAAAAATAACATTGAAAGTAATATACATGCTAAATTTCAGGCCATAGCTGTTATAGTTTTCCAGATATTGAGCTTCAAAACCAGTAAAGAATGGCATTTTTAACATTTTGGACACAGCCATGGTTAGACCCTTGGAGTTCCAGAACTAACCATCCAATACACATGTATGTAAATTGGCAGGCGTTATTTTATAATCAGCCTTTTTTTTTTTTTTTTTTTTGGTCATTACTAGTAATTGTTCATTCCTTAGGTGCCCACTTCAAAAATGGTTAAAGTGCTAAATTGTCCACATATCATTGTCAGACCTGTTTACCCTTACGATTTTGGCATAATTTATACGGGAAAAAGTCAGTTGTGGGGTATTAACCCCTTCCCCCCAAAAAAAAATATTACAAGAAAAAAAAAGCAAGTAAACTGTTAAATGTGAAGTTTCCTCTGCTACTGTTTCAGTCAAAAGCAGTAAGAAGGCATTTCCCAGCATGCCTTCCATCTTTCACCTTGTCAAAGATGGTGATGAAGCGGTCTTGCGTGCCAACAGCCGTCTCTTTCAAATCTTAAAGTTGCGAAAGTATTGTGATTATGAAGATTGTTTTTTTTGTTGTTGTTTTTTTTTCCAATTACAGTGTCTGAGATGTAACAGGTACACAAATTTGGGGTAAACAGGCCTGGATTGTATGGCTAACTCAGGGTACTGTTACTTAATCATCCACATCTTAGAAAGAAACTTACTGGTGGCAAAATGGAGGTATCAAAATAATTGGCATTGAATTATCGATCTAAAGGTAAAAACAGCTACGAGATTAACCTTCACATTTATGGGCAAATTATATCAAAATGAAAAAAAATCACTGACATTCCATACACATTCTGTCTTTATTGCAAGATTGTTATAAACAAGTCAGAACTGTCTAGGGAAAAAACGTTCCAAATACAGCAAAAATTGTCTCCTTTGTATGCCCCAGTTTTTCATGCAGCTCATTATTACGATGAAATTTGCCTCTCCATTTTGTAATTCAAGACTGTTAACAGTACTTTTTTTTTTTTACATTTTTGTGCATTCTTTTCAGGGCTTCCCACTGGGTATGCTCTTAACTCTGTTCTTTGGCAGAACATCAAAATTTGAATAAAAAAACTACACACAAAAGACAAAAGTGTGACTTCACCGATGGAGTCTGATTCAGGCCACTTGAACAGGTTTTCTGTTCCTTTCTGATTCATGACAGAAATGCAAGCAAGGTCAGGCCTACATATTTCTAGCACATGGCCAATGTTAAACCTGTTATAGAAGGCAGCTACTGACTGTCCCTGGGTTGAGAAACTGAACGAAAATTCAGTAGCTGATCAATGCATCATCAGTCTCAGACGGCTGACGATAAACACCAGTCTTAGCTTCCATGAGCACAGACTGCTTTGGGTTTTGTGATGGTTCATATTCTTCAGTGCCAAAATTGGGTTCTTGCTGGTGTACTGGTTCCTGTCCTTTCCCAAAGTGCTCCTCTAGGCACGACTCTTGAAGATCATGGTTAAGAGTTGAAATGTGCTTTTGCTGACATGGAAAGTTTTTATAGCAAAACCGTTGGTGCCACCATATATTTCTGTGTTCTGTGGTTGCCACTTGACAAAGGTTTCCTTGCTGACTTGACCGTTTTGTTGACGAGGCGGATGTTTGGCAACTGAATAGCTTACTGGTGATTGTGTTTGAATCTCTGCCTGAGAAGTAAGATCACAAAATGTAGATGGTGATCAGTGGTGACTGTTGCAGCAGACCAGAAAAGGAAGGGGGAAGATGGGATGGATGACAACCCCTCGGCTAAAAAAGAGACTGGGCCACAGCAAGTGTTCTGACCTAATCGTTCTGGGGCTTCCATGGAAGAGCACAGAGGATGATCTCAAGAAGTACTTTGGGCAGTTTGGGGATCTGGTCCTTGCTCAGGTGAGTTCAGCAAAAAGAAATATTTTTACCATTGTTTTGGGATTTGGTGTATTTATGTCAGAGCTGTGTGGTCCTTCTTTCCCTCTGCAACCAGCTTTTATTAGTTTTAAGCAATGACCTGTGCTGACCACAGACCTGCAGTGATAATTATTTCCTATCAGGATTTTAACAGTGAAAGTTGATTTGTGGTATGTCCTCTTCCATTATCATCACAGAATTTCCACTTACATGCCATTTCCTTAATCCTGCAATGTTGAAATATTCTATGGTATAACTAAATTCCAGTAGCCATGCAATGATCATCAGAGGCCCGATGAAACCTATGACGAAACTCTAGACCAGCCATTCTTGCTCGTGAGCAACACATTCGTACATCAAGAACGGAGCCATTTTAATTATCTGAAATGGGTCATGTTGAAACTTCATTAATGACAGGATTTAATGTTTAGATGTAGTAGAACAGCAGTTATGATGTGTACCAAGTGTTACTTCTTCAGACTAATGACTCCTATTGAAGAACACATTATATTGTGCATAGATGTTTTTTTCAGACTTGTGATTCTAGGCATAGGACTGCAGCTACAAAAAAAAAACGTTTTTGCACAAAGTTAATTCAGTCTCAGATCTGAAGCAGCAAATTCTAAAGTTCCCTAGAAAACAACTAGTTCATCCAGTAACAAACTGCATTTTATAGAACTTGTGGTTTGACAGAAATATTGCTGTTGAGTGAAACTCGTTTTTCATTGGCTCTGCCCTTTCTCCCCCTTCCTTTTACTTGAGAGCTTTTTCTTTAGTGAGTATAAAACATGAATATGACCACAGGGTTGAAATGGCGATAAAAACCTGTTTTTTTGACACCAGCGTCTGCTTAGATTGATTTTTGGTTGCCTTCACCTTAGGTGTTTTGTTTTCTCTGTTAGTGCCAAATGCCCTGGAAACAGTTGCCTGGACATCAAGAACGGAAAACTGAGTGTTTGAAGTGCAGCCCATGCTATAGCTAATACTCAAGAGAGTCATTCAGGATTTCAAGCTTCTTGGTGTTCCCAATGTTGTTTAAAACAGCACTTTAACACATGCCTGCATTGAAAGAATCTTAGAATGCGACTCCATGTTTAAGATCAATGTGGCTGCGAAATATAAACGGAGGTGGGAATGACTAAATGCTAAAGATAAAAATGGAGGTGGGAATGGCTAAGTCCTTGTAAGTACAGTCTGAATCCTTGTAATTTCAGTAAATTGAGTAATGGTGGACCATATGAACTGAAATGATGTTTTCAAAATGTGTGTTTTTCTCTGTGAGATAGTAATATCAGTATTCTTGGTTCCTTGTGAAATAAGATAGTAGGTAAACATCTTCATTAGCAGATTCCATCCAATTTTGATGTTTGCGTGCTATTTTCAGTACTTTATTTTTCATGGTCAGTGTAGAGAATCATTCGTAATCTTATTTAAGAAAAGTTTTATTTCATCTTGTCAGGTTGCTTCAGAGTTCACAACTTTGATAGGATCCTGAACAAGTGTCATCAAAAACTGTGAAACTGCCGAGAGCCAAAATTTTGGTCCTAAAATAAGCTCATGCATAAAAATATCTTCAGCTTCTTGCTTAGTTATCAGATTTTCTCCACCTTGGTCCATAGGGGCTGTCGTTGGATGGAAGTAGTGGAGCTCACTCACGCCAGCTCTGCGATTAAGCAATTATTGCCGTCAGCAGGTGGTGTCTCTTGCGTATGTTGGATCTGAACAGGCGCCACTGAACTCCACCGAAGTGACTCTGCAGCAGTGCAGTGTCGCCTCTGGTGGGTTGCCTCTTGAAGACTTGACATTGATTGAACCCTTTGGATTGCCGGTGCCGGGGCTGGGGTAGGACTGACCAAGCTGTGGCTGTTGTCGGAATGAGTGACGTGGGTGCAGTGCCACTGAGGTCGCACAGAAAATGGGACAGCTATTTTTTTAAAAAAAAAAAAAAAAAAAAAAAAATTCTCCAGCTTCAGGGGATTGTTGGCGCCCCCTGCCCCCAAAAGGAGTAGTGCCCTACACGCTGCTAGGGGCATGGGTGGCGTTTGGACTGCTGCCTTTCTCTCTTTTGGTTTTTGAAAATCATAGACTAAAATATGGTTATGGTAGCATGCCTGTAGTAGTGAACCCTTCCACATTTTCCTGAAATCTTGAGTGAAAAGGAATCTAGAATTTCAAAATTGTTTTAGAAATATGGGGGTTAGGGGATTGTTTTTTAATAGGGATAATAAAGTAGTGCAGAATAAGGTCAAATGATAATACATGTAGATGTTGGCAATTACAACTACTGAACATGCATGTTCTTTAACTGACTCCCTACTGACCAATATGAAATCAGCATTCCTCTGTATACTAGGCGTTTGTACACATTTGAAAAAGAAATAAAAGAATTATACTGCAACGAAAGTACTCAAAATTTGGATACATAATTTTTGTGTGATTGAGCAGGGTTAGTGCAAAGTTTCAACGCTGTAGCATATACCATACTCTTTTTGTAGTCGAATGAAGAAGAGGTTATTTTTTAACTTGCTGTGAAACTCAAGGCATTACGGTGAAATTTACTCTGTTGTTGAAAAAAGACCCATTTTCATCATGAATCACTTTGAGAAACCCAGCAGAGTGTAAAAGAATTGCTACTTGACAGTTTCTTTAATAAGCAAAAGAACTAAAATCAACAAAATATGACAGAGTACTTTGTACAGGGTTTACTTGCTCCTCAAAACTCTTTGAATTTTCAGATATTGGTTCAAGGACCCTAGAAAATCCTTGAATTTGAACTTTTCTTGAAAACTCCTTGAATGTAAAGTTTTCAGTTAAAAAAAAATGAAATATTCTTAAGAAAAAAATCTGGTGTGAGTCTGTTTCTGATTGTGACTTAGTTTATTTTGACATTGATTTAAGAGATTGACGATTGAGCATGAATGTGTTGGCTGCTAGAGAAAGAATGACCCTAAGTGAGAACATCAGGTACATCAGGGTCTTGAGCACACATTGCCATGGCTTATAGGACGAGGGATATTCAGTTGCAAGTTTGAAACAAGTGGTTGAAACATGATGTAGACAAGCACAGGCTGTGTGCTCAGTTTGCCAAAAGAGGATCAACATCTCAGTGATGGGAGAATCTGCTCTCACCAGCCACATGAAAGGAAGGAAGCATCTAGAAAACAAGAAAGCCAGTAGACCAGTTGCATCAGTTGTAAGTTTTTTCACACTCGTCACTGGCCAGTTCCAGTGCTCAGTCCAGCTGTGCAGCTCCTTCAGATTCTGCTGAACCGGAAGTTTGAATGGAAAATTGGAAAAGTTCAAAATCGTAGTTAACTGCTAAAACGCCACCACTGTGGGACTTGGAATCACAGAGGAGTACTCCCTCACAATCACATCCTATTTGCCATGTTGCTTACAACATACATTATTTACCCACACTTTTTTTTTTCTTCATACCCGATAATTATTTATTCAGTGCTAAACCAGCACAGTTTGATTCACTCTGCATGCAGTCAGTTTGCTTCCCCATGATTTTTTTTTTTTTTTTTTTAATGCATATTGAAATGCAGTTTTTGATATGATGTATTATGTAATAGTTTTTTGTTTTTTTTTAGTGGATTCCATCGTCTTGGGGGCAGTGAATGGAAAGGCACATTCTCTGGATGTGGGTGGGATTGCATTTGTCAGTCAACTGTATTCACAATGATGACCTTTTAGTGAACAGATAGTGCTTGTGATGTGCAGGTAAAAGAGACACACGCACAGGGCAGTCGAAAGGCTTTGGGTTCATTCGTTTTGCTGAGCCAGATTCTCAGGTGAAGTGCATGTCACAACGACACATGATTGATGGGCGCTGGTGTGATGTCACCTTCCCCAACTCAAAGGTAAGTGATCCCTGACCTTAGCAGCACTTGGCCTCATGTGCTGCATTGGGAAGAGCTGAAGTCTGCTTGAAACCCTCTTCCCTGTAGGGGTCGTCAACCTTTATGATACCTGATAAGTCTTTTGTTTTGTTTTTGTAATAGTACTTGACAAACACAGTTCTAATAACCCAGTGATTTGAAATGACCTGTATCTGTTGATCTCACTGTCTTTCATGTGTATATTTGTGGCTGTATTTTTTTTCCGTAGAAATCTTTTTTTAAAACGGTCCTACAAACTTGTACAATTTACACGTGTGTGTTTTCAACATAATTTGCATTATTCAACATGTTAAAAGAAAAAGTGATTACATATATGTATCAAAAACTGTCGGTGTTTTTGTGCGGCATGAGTCAGTTGCTGTAGGGTTTTACTGTGTCATCACCAAACACAGCAGCTGAACAACTGCAGTTCAAACATCACACTTGTGGCTGGGCACCACAAGCATGCTGTGGTTCACTTTTTACTTTTGCTTGTATTTGTTTTTTAAGTCTCTTATATTTGAATTATACATGAACAGTTTTTATGTTGTATCTCTTTAACCCTCTTGTATTCAGAGTCTCTGAGGCCAAACTCCCCCTAGTTTTCAGAATCTTTTGGTGAGTTTAGCCTTAAGATGGGGTATGTATGGTTCACGCTGCACCACAACCAAGAATAAACCTGTAGAGCTACAAAATTCTGCATGTATGGTCACAAGGCTTTGTTCTTTACTGTGAGCAAGATTTCATGTGTCTCAAAGTGAAAGGTCATTTCAGGTCACCAAAATGTCACTGAATGTGTCACATGCAATAGTGACAATTCTGATACAGCACACCATCATGCAGGTACCCCATGCACATGCACGTTAGTGTTGTAAAATGAAAGTTGTGGTCTGTCTGAGATGATCATCTTCTGCCTGCCAGTTCAGTCCTCACAGCTAATCCACAGAATGTCACACAAGTAGTGTCAGTTGTCACTACTGAAGAGTTACTGTTAATAGTTTCAAGCACAGTCCCACATAGTGTTTCTGTCACTGTTTTAATAACTTTATATATCATATTCTTATGTATTATACACAATGTATAGCTGCACAGTGAGGATAGGAGCAGAGTGTTGCTGTCAAGTGTCTTTGAAGCACTGATGTTAGCCAAACTACAGGTAAGCACATTTGCCCACACATGCACGCATGCACGCATGCAAACACACACACACACACACACACACACACACACACACACACACACTCACTCACTCACTCACTCACTCACTCATAGCCCTACGTGTTTAGCCACATTCAGGGCATGGTAGTCGTGGAAATGGTCATTCTTATGAAAACAGAGGCAGCTGGCAGAAAGAATACATAATATGACATTTCTGTGCATCATCTCTTTGCTGTCACATGGCTGTTTTTGATGAATGTCCAACAGTTCCTCACTCTGCCTTTGATTTTCTCTAATTTGTGGTGGTCGATGCTGGCCTTGGAAATGGGGGGTTCAGGCATTGCTTTGCTACACCCTGTTTTGCACTGGAGGCGAGTCCAGCACCAAGTTGTTTAGCGATGTTAGTGTAAAAGATCATGTCATATGTCTTCTTGGGCATTGTAGGCCTGGACAATATACAGGCTTATCAGAGAATGGAAAATGTAGCTCCACCATGTCTTGTTATGATGACTGGCAGGGTAGTAGGTATGGCACTGGTCTGACCTGTCAACACCACCCATGTATTTGTTGTAGTTGGTGATGACTTTCAGCGTCACTTTGTCCTGTACTGCTGCCATACCTGGCGGCTGGTTGGTGCTGAGCAAGTAGATCTGATAGTTGTCTTTGTAGACAGCGGCCATCAGCGGCTCCTCTACATTTGCAGAAGTTCTCCCTTCTCTTTCAACTTGGCAGTCTTGACCTCCTCTGGTGAGCCCATGCGGTTGATATTGACAGTGGCACAGGCATATGTCCCATTTCGGGGGGGACACAGGTGAAGAAACCACCAGTGTACAGGTGCCTGTTCTGATGGAAAAAAAGGTGATGCTAGCATGTCAACTACTTCGTGCCTGAGACTGATGGTGGTGTCTGTGCAACTTGCACAGTGTAAATATATTAAAAAACCAACACAGTACCCTGTGTTTGCATAACACACCTCTCACACCTCAATGCCCCATTTGGTTTGCTTTGCGGGCATGTATTGCTTGAAAAACATGGACATAAATGCTGAGTCACGACCTGGATGGTAGTTGGTCTTGAACAAAGGGAGCATCATGTTGATGAAATCTCTCACCTTGTTCAAAGGGTTGTAAGCAGGGTAATCACATGCAGGTATTTTAGATGTGTCGCACAGATGGGAGTACTGTTTAATTTTGAAGAAGCGTGTTTAGGGCGTAATACGGCCGATTCAGGAATCATTGAAGCAGCGATCGGTTGACTGGTAGCACCATAGACATGTCAGACGCCTAATCCCCATCGTAATCGGTACAGAGAGGGATACCAGCATTTTATCAGGTGTTGCATCAAACTATAGCCTTAGCTGCTTGTTTATGTTGAGGTGAAAAAATGTGAGGGGTATAAACAAAAAAAAAAAAATAATCTTGTGGGGTGGCAGTGTTTGGCAGTGAATGCGCAGGGCCTGTCGGCTGTGGAATGCGGCCACATTGGCAGGATGTGCAGCCAGTTACCATGTGGTTTGCAAAGCAGTGAGTGGCATGTTGTCCTCTGTCACTTTCACCATTTTCCTCTCCTTAATCGGCGCCAATTTCAACATCAGACTCTTACAATTCTCGATTTTCATGCTTCTCTATTTCTTGTATATTTGATCCTATTCCTCTGCTGAATAGTTGGGAATACCTTCAAACTTACTGGTGTTAGCAGACGATGTCATTGAGGAAATCGGTTTCACTCGCAACTCTCCGCTCGCAGTTTCCGTTCTCTGTGAGTAGGAGTGCCAGCACCCCCCCCCCCCCAAAGGTGCCAGATTATTGGACTATAGTGGGAAATCCCCACCAAGTTTTAGTGGCAGTTAGAGCACGTCAAAAACAAAGTCCTCAAAGAAAAATAACACTGCAACTGTTCACCAGACAACATGGGAACGCTACAATCTTTCTTTCACTTTAAACAAATTGAAATCCGCGGTACTTTCTTGCAGTGATTCATCCCCTGGTATAGACGAAATCCATAATAAATTTTGAAACATCTTCGTCAAAAAGGTCTGACATTCTGCTACACATATACAACCATGTATGGACTTCTTGATTCTTTCCACCTTCTTGGAGAAAAGCCCTCATCATACTTATTCCCAAACCTGGAAAAGATGTCTCAAACCCATCAGATTACCGTCTGATAGCTTTAAAATGACACATGAGTGCTAGACTCATGTGAAAACTTGAAACAGACTGCCTTCTGGCGAATGAACAGTGTGGTTTCGGCAAACATCGAACTACAGTGGACCATTTGATCTGTCTGAAATCTATGCTTCGGAACGGCTTTCTAAACAAACAGTGGCTATTTTCTTTGACTTGGAGAAAGCCTACGATACCACCAGGAAATCTGGGATACTTCATGATCTTGGTTTTTGGGGTCATCTTCCACTTTTTATTCAAAGTTTTTTGGCAGAACAACAGTTTCAAGTTCGGGTTGGCACCACTCTATCTGATGTTCATGAGCAGGAGTTGGGTGTTCCACAAGGAGCAGCATACTGTCTCCTGCCCTCTTCAGCATTAAAATCGACAACATTAAGTCAGTTCAACAGGGTTCCAACTGATTGTTTGTGGATGATTTTGCCGTCTATGCAACTGGAAGCCTGTACCCAAGTGTCCAGCGCAGGCTCCAGCTTTGTGTGGATGAAATTCATCAGTGGGCAGAAGAAAACGGCTTCACCTCTTCTGCTACTAAGACTCAGTGCATTCACTTCCATCATTTTTGTCAGTTTTTTTGCAGATCCTGAAATCCAAATAGAGAAATCTCCCATTACAGCTGTCAAAGAGGCCAGATTTCTAGGAATTAATTGTGACCTAAAACTCAACTTTCTCAGCCACATTAAAAACCTAAAAACTTCGTGCCAGAAAGCTCTGAACGTTCTGCTGGTCGTAGCACACACTGACGGGCGCTGATAAGAAAACTTTGCTGCATCTCTTCAGAGCCTTGGTCCGTTCTAAACTGGACTATGGTTGTGCTGTGTACGGCTCTGCAAGACCGTCTTTCCTAAAACTCTCAGACCCTATCCACCATCAAGGGCTTTGTCTCTGTGTTGGAGCATTCTGCACCACTCTTGTGTACAGCCTGTACGCAGAGGCAGGTGAACCCTCACTGTTCAACTGCAGGCTGAAACTGTCCTCGAACTACTTTCTGAGACTGTTCTCTGAACCGGAAAACCCCTGCCTATGACTGTGTCTTGAAACTCTCGGTTCAAAGTAAATTCGAAAAAAAATCCCAACTGTTTTCTACTGTTTGGTCTTAATATGCAGCCTCATGCGCAGAATGCAGGTCTAGACCTAGGAATTGTGTCGTGATTTTTTCAAGTTTCAAGATCTTCCTCCGTGGACCTTTTCCACACCAGAAATTTGTTTTTGACCTTACAGCTTTTCGCAAAGAATATACCAGCTCTCTGGCATACAAGGCATGTGTTTGCTGATCGCTGTTCGAAATTCCCATCCTGTTGGAAAATTTTCACTGACGGTTCCAAGTCTGAAGATGGAGTGGCCGTTGCAGCCTATTGCTCCTTCTCAAATATTGTTGGAACATATTCCTTCAGATGCTTCTGTTTACTCTGCTGAACTTACAGCTCTGGTTGTAGCATTGAAGATAATCTCTGTAAAGGACTTTCTGGTTTTGTCTGATTCGCTGTCGGGTTTCGAGGCCATAACTGGTTGCAACCTCCAGCAACCTGAACTGTTACACTTTTTTTTTTTTTTAAACTTTTAACCAGGTTGAAAGCGGATGGTCACAGTATCGTTCTGGCTTGGGTTCCTGGTCATGTTCGCATGGGAGGGAATGAAATGGCTGATCGTTTGGCCATGAATGCGACAACAGGGAAACTAACATATCTATCCCATGCACAGATCTGAAACCAAAAGTCAGAGACCTCTAGCAGGAGGATTGGAATACTCAGACGGATAACAAACTCTTTCAGACCCTTCCATACCTAAAAGAGTTCCTCTCATCCACCTCAGGTGGTTGCAAAGAAGAAACGGTTCTATGCGGGCTGCACACTGGCCATTCATATTTTACTCATTCATACCTTTTCATCACACAGTGGCACACTTGGTAAAAGCCTTGTTATAGCCAGACCTGCCAACCATTACGCATTTCGCGTAATTTATTACGCCCAAGTGAGGAATCTTACGCATTTAGCCAAAAAATTACGCATTGAAAGTTTAAAAAAAAAAAAAAAACACAAAAAAAACGGACGAAAACATCGGCTTATGTACAGACACACACGGCGCCGTGCGTATAACCAGTAATCTTCAAGAAGCGTTTCCGGTCACGCGCAGTTCGTTTCACCATCTTTACCATTCAGCGGAGTTGGCGTCCTTTTGAAGTTTGAAGCTGCGAAAATGCCGAAACGTGGAGCAGAAAGTTCTGGACAAGATGTGAAAAAGAAAAAACTTGGTCTAAAGTCCCGAAAAGAATACTCGGAAAAATTGCCCCTGCAAACGACCTTCTGCTAAAGGTGTAAATTGTGCACAGTGTACCACTTGCGAGTCCGACTTCACAATTTCCCATGGGTGGATGTGAAGCGTCACCTTGAGTCACAAGCACATCGATTCCTCTAACGTGCCGAATTCTTCCAGCATCACACAGTTTTTTTCAGACTGTAGACACCTCAAACGAGGATGAAATGAAGAAAAGGGTAATTCGGGCTGAAGCAGTGGTGGCCGGATTTTTTGTCGAACACAGCATCGCTCTTAGCGCAGCCGACCATGCATCCCAGCTTTTTAAAGAAGCGTTCTTAGATTCGGAGATCGCCAACAGTTCAAGAGCGGTCGAACAAAGACAACACACATTGTGAGGACTCTTGCCATGGGGGACTGCAGAATGGACCGTTTGTGTTGGGGACTGATAGAAGTCAAGGGGGGGGGGGGGGGGGGGGGGAATTCTTTCCTGGGGTGGTGCGAGACTTACCAAATCGCCACTGAGCTGATAGCCAACTCCACATGCTCAGAGTCAGCATCAGAGGAGAACATTTTTGAGGTTGTTTCTGGCGCATTATCAAGCCTTGGTGTGCCATGGCAGAACTGCCTGTCCTTGGTTTGTGATAATGTCAATGCGATGACTGGCAAGAGCAAAGGTGTCATTGCATATGTTCGCATATGTGTTTCCAGTGTATTCTACATTTTCATAGTTTGTAAAGATTTCTTGTGACACTTAAAAGAAAAGGTTGTTTGAAGAAAAGTAAAGTTCACATAAATTGTGCGAACAATTCATCGCATCGTGTTTGTTTTGAAAAAAGTGAGTGTCGCGCTTGATTACACTTAGCTCTCTGAAATTACACATTTCTGCCTCAGAGCTTCAATTCTTACTCATTGGTCTCTTAGGGGGTTGGCAGGTCTGTATAGCCCTTAGCGATCAGCAGGGCTATGAGCAACATGGTCAGTTTTGATATACTTGTCAGGCAGATATATTGAGTTGCCCTTTGTAGAAGAAGAGTTGAATATTATACTTCCTGTCCTCTTGCCTTTCCACCCACCCCCAGTTTCTGTAATTATAGATCTGATCAGTAAAGATATAACTACTTTGTGCAATGCACTTTGAGTAACTATTAATTATTCTTTGCGAGTGTGTGTGTTAGTTTATGCTTGTGTATGTGAAGTCAGTGTTTGGTGTGTTTTGTTTTTTGTTTGTTTTTATGTATGCCTGTCCATCAATAGGTACTGTATACAGGTGTTAGTCTGCAGTCAGAAAAGCATCATCAGGCAGACTCTGTATCCCCCATGCACCCTGTCCTTCGTTCGATCAGTAGACTTTAGGAAAAAAAATAGACTGGGTGTGTTGTAGCTTTGGTATTGCGCAGAAAATTACTGACAGTTTTGCAAGTCATTGGTTTCCTGAAATCATAGGAAGAACTCGTCACTGCACTTTAACATCTCTTGAAACTAACTGACCGAGCAAGATCCAGGATGTTGTTTTGAATTTTATGCCTGCCTCTGCAACGTCCCTTTCCCTCCATGTTCACTAACTATGCCTCTCCTTTTCCTTCTTCCTTGTCACAAGTTTGCATCTTAGGATTTTGCAGGTGGCAAGTGAGGCAAGGAGATTTGTTTTTGTCTACAGACCTGATTTGGCAAAGGATTACCGAGAGCAGTGTCCTTCAGGTTGGCAGCTGCTATATTGCCATGTCTCAGCAGGGCTCCCCATTTGTGTGCAGTTCACATATTGGTGCTTGTAAAGAAGCTGTGTATAGTGTGATATGATGACGACGGGCTGTGTGCTTTGAATTTCTTTATTTTTTACAAGTACCTTTCTGTGATGACATGCAAAGTTTTTAGCACTATAGTTGTCTTCACATGAATAGTGCCTTCTTGCATTTATAACTAAGTGTGAAAAGTATGGGCTTGGGTGTTTTAAAGGTTAGCATGGCTTAACCCAGCGCTCAAGTTTCTAAATATAAACTGCCATATGTTTATGGCTAATAGAAGTGTAAGGATGTAAAGAGCTGTACAATGAATTGTGCGTAGAGAACTGCAGATAGTAATCAGTACCTTGAACATTGGACGATTAATGAAACATTGGTTCATCTGAGGAGGGGGACACTTTGGTTAGACTTAATGGGGAGCCCTGTGGTGCTGGCAAAAAGGGACAAGGTGTTGATTCCGGCCATGATGACCATGTTGTTGGTGTTGCAGGAAAACATGAGCAATTCTTACAACATGTATCAAAGTGACTGGCAAGTGGCTGCCCACAAAAATGTAAGAGACCCCCGGATCATCCACTGTTGATCATGACAGAAGTGTTAACTATACACACAGAAAAATCGCAGGCAGTTACTTGAAACAGTGAAACAGAAAAGCTATTTAGACAGGGCTTGAGTGTCGGGTTCAGTATCGCAACTTTGAAAGCTAGCTTAAGTCGAAGGTATTAAGCTGACATGTTTTGTTGATGGATTCACACGCTTAATGCGCATAAATCTGAAGCTTGGGTTCAGTTCAGAGTCTTTGTAGTCTAGAATGCCCAAGGTTCAGATGTTATTTTATTTTATTTTTTTAGAACTAGATTTGAACTTTGGGCGGGGGGTGGGGGGTTATCTGTTGGCAGCAGAGTAAAGAGAAATGAATGAGAAACAGCAGCAGACTATGGTTAGGGATGTAGTGCATATAGGCTGACTTCCATTCTTTGACCAATCCAAGTTTTCACTTGTTCTTGAAGCACCCAGTGAGAGTGCTACAATGTATTAGCAAGGTAAAGCAGTGTCCACAAGAAGAGCTGAAAGGCTTGTCCATTGACGGTTGGTCATACAGTTCAAATGTCTTTACCTGTGTGTGTGTGTGTGTGTGTGTGTGTGTGTGTGTGTGTGCGCGCGCGCTTGTGCATGCCCGCATAGAGAATTGTTTGTGAGAAAGGTTATGTTAGTGAAAAAGGGTCTTTCTTGATGGTGTCTTTAATGTTCATGTTCTTCAGATGCATGCTGTTGCAGCAGCTGCAGAGATTCCAGGCAGAGAAATGTGTGTGTGCGTGTGCAGGAGCAAGAGAAAAAGAGTTTGGATGATGATTGGATCAGTCTTAGGAAAGAATGGTTTATTGAAAGTTCGTTCACTGTTTAAGGAGAGTGGATAGAGAGAAAGAACAAAGACATCTGTGTTGCTGAAAAGTGGCCAAGAATGATACAGAACTGGAAGTGTACAGACAGTAGAAATAAGAATACAGTACATGTTTTATGTGATTGAATAGAAAGTATACTACTTTGATGTCATGTGTAGTTTTGAGTTTGATAGTTTTGATCCATAGCGAAGTAAGAAGTGCTGATGTTTAATAGTTTTATAGCCAAATAAGAAGTGTAAACAATGCCATTGTTTAGTCTACATGTTTGGGATATTTAAGCAGTTTTAAAGCGAGTGCTATGTATCATGATGTATTAATACGATATTGAATGTATGCATGAGTAATTGAGAGTAGAGACGTAGTCAGAAGTACTGACAGTGTGGGAAGACTGCAGAGAACGTAGGAACAGTCACCAAAGCCCAGTCTACAGGTGACAGAACACTAGGGCCAAGTTTTACATGGCTGGAATGGTTTTCACCCAACAGAACCATCGCACATGCTTTGGTCATTGACAGCGTTATAGGTTCTTGCCCTGTAGAAAGTGGTGTTTCCTCCATGAAAGGCCTGTTGACATGTGGGCGAGTCTGTATGGGCTTGGTGGTTAGTGACTGCAGTCAGCCTGTGCTTTGACATGGTTTAGACTTGAAAGATAACCATGTTTAATAAGTCCAGTTTTTTTTTTTTTTTGCTTTAATGGATGGTGTTAGTGAAGCTTTGATTTCAGACAGAGACTCTTTTAGTTGTTGCAACTGTGGTCTTGGAAGTTTTGGGTGGTTACGTGTGATACAGCAGGTAGATAAGAGGATGGTAGTAAAGGATGTAGGGGAGAGTTGTGAAAACATATTGGAGGCTATGTCTAATCATCATGATGATATGTGTGTTTAACAGGAGGGTCAGAACCCAATGATGAACCGCAAGGTGTTCATCGGGCGCTGCACAGAGAACATCACTGCTGATGACCTGCGAAACTATTTCTCCCAGTATGGGGAAAGTGGTGGACGTCTTCATCCCCAAACCTTTCCGTGCGTTTGCCTTTGTCACTTTCGCGGATGCGGAGGTGGCTCAAAACCTGTGCGGTGAAGACCACATCATCCAAGGCACTTCAGTTCATATCAGCAATGCGGCCCCAAAGACGGGCACGCCAGACAAGCAGGGGGCTGGATGGGCCGTGGTGGCTTTGGAGGTTTTGGCCAGGGAGGCTTTGGTTCAGGTGGGTTTGGGCGTGGAGGAGGAGGGCCTGCACAGAAAGGGGATGGGCCGGCTGGTCCGCTAGGCATGAACCTCCTTAACTCGGCAATGCTGGCAGCTGCCCAAGCCATGCTTTCTGGTCAAGGGGGAGGCTTCAACATTGGCAGCCAGCAGGGAGGCCATTCTGGTACTGACCAGTTGCAGCAGGGAGGATCAAATACCTTCGTTGGGGGTATGGCGGGAGGGCAGCAGAGCAGCAGCGGAGGCAGTTCTTGGTGGGGCACGTCTGATTCAAACACTTCTGGAAGTGGCTATAGCGGATGGGGTGGACGTAGTGGGGGGATGGAACTAGGCTGGCAGTAGAGGGTAGGGAGGGAGGGGGTGATGTATCAGTGTAGGATGTGGACCCTACAGCGCAGCTGGACATGAACACTCGATGCACAATCCTTCTCCTTTGTGTTTGTGTTGTATTTCGTTCTATTGTTAATTGGACGTGTTAATTGGTGGTTCCCTTCAGGGCAGAGGGAGGCACTCTCCTCTTGGTGTTAGAGCAGGAAGGAAGACTTGCAGTTCAGGACTGGAGGGCTGGTGCAGTGGTGGAAGTTTGAGCAATGTAACATTGGCAGTGGGACCGGGTTTGTGTGATAAGGGCTCAGACAGAGATCACAATTGCATTCCACATGCTGCCGGTTTCCCATTTCTCATGCTTGTATAGTAGTGATGGGCTGGGAGCTGATAAATGTTCTAAACACATACACCAGGCAGAAAGAAGTCAGGGTATTTACTAGAGTAATGTTAAGGCAACAGCAATGACATAAAATGTGTAGATGAGGGAGAGGAGACGTACAACAGCCAGAGTATGAAAGTGTGAGTGACAGGGGACTGGAAATGGACAGCTGTGTGACCCAGGATCCAAGGACGTAGACAGTGACAGTGAGTGAGGTGCAAACCTGTGTTGTACAAGTGTTCATGACTGCCTGAGATCAGGATGAGGTCTGTGCATTTGTTTTGTATCAGTGACAAGAGAGGGAGGGAGCACATGATGTTTGTTTTGCTTCCATGTTGGAATGGAGTTGTGAGTTTGTTTACTGGCTGAAGGTTGAAAGAGATTTTGTATGGTCGTTTCATTTTAGAAGCGTGTGTGGACTGGGAATATTTTTTCTTTCTTTAATGACATGGCTGATGAGAGAGAATTGGACTTGTTGAATGGTTTGTAAGAATGGCGAGATCTGTGTGAACGCTTGTTTCTACACGGTACTGTTGCCTCCTGATTGCTTGGTGGGTTTTGTTTGTTTGGGTGGGGTTTTTTTTTTTTTTTTTAATTTTTTTTTTTAAAGAGTATTAGTGGTCTTCCTGAAAGGTATTCCCATTTTTCCATTTTAGTATATCTGCCCCATTCCCCCCTTTAAAATTTTCGTTCTCTCCTTCCCTCGTGTGATGTGTGCAGCTCATTTTGTTTGGTGATCAGATACTTTAAAAAGCTAAGTATCTGAAAATGCAAGATCACAAGCAATTAGGTTTGAAGAAAAAAAAAAAAATAAGCAGATGGAAAGATGGTGATACAAATTAAAAGCCTATTGCAACAAGCATGTTATCAGAGTCATTGTAGGATAAAGTGTACAGGACTGTCACTGTAGCTGAAAGAATTGAAGATGTCATTGCATAGGAAAGAGTGAAGGAGAAAGAATGGAAGATTGCCATTGTAGCAGAAAGAATGGAAGATGATCATTGTATTTATGAGAGGAAGATTGTCATTGTATGAAAAAGAATGGAAGAATGTAGAGGAAAGAGTGGAAAATTGTCATTATAGGGGAAAGAAAGGAAGATTGTCATTGCAAGGAAAAGAGTAGAAGATGGTCAGCGTATGTAAGGAAAAGAGTGGAAGATGGTCAGTGTAGAGGAAAGAATGGGAAATGGTCATTGTGAGGGTTGAGAGAGTGGAAAGATAGTCATTGTAGGTGAACAAGTGGAAGTTTGTCATTGTAGGGAAAGAGTAGAAGATTGTCACTATGCAGAGGAAAGATTGGTGTCATTGTAGGGGAAAGAGTAGAAGATTGTCAGTGTAGAGGACAGAGTGGAAATTGTCATTGTAGAGGAGAGAATGGAGGTTGTACATGACAAACAAATGAAGATACAGGGACAAGATTGGAAGGTGGTTATTGTAAAGGAAAGAATGTGAGTGTCATTGGTTGCAGAAAAAGAGTGGAATATTGTCTGTAGTGTAGAAGTGGAAGAGTGTCTGTGTGTAGGGAAGAGTGGAAAATTTTCATTTTAGAGCAAAGATTGTCATTGTAGGAGAATAGAGCAGAAGATTGTCATTGTAGAAGGAAGAATGGAAGGTTGTTATTGTGGAGAAAATAGTGGAAGATAATCATTGTTGGGGAAGGGATGGAAGGTTGTCATTGCAGAGCAAGAATAGAACATTGTCATTGTGGAAAGACTGGAGTATTGCCAATGCAAAGGAGAGAGTGGAAAATGGTCATTGTTGAGGAAAGAGTGAAAGATTGTCATCATAGGGGAAAAGAGAAGATTGTCATGTCAGGGGTGGGGGGGGGGGGGGGGGGGGGGGGGGGAGGAACATTGATTGTCATTGTAGAAGAAAGAGTGGATGATGAGCCTTTGTAGAGGAAAGAGTGGATGACGGTCAAAGTAGAATGAGTGAACGATTGCCATTGCAGAAGAAGGAGGAGACTGTAATTGTTGTGGAAGATTGTTATAGTATGGGGTAGATTGAGGAGGAAATATGTTGCAGAAATAGGAGTGAAGAATGTTATTGTCGAAAAAAGAATGAAAGATAAGCACTGTTCAGGAAGGTGGAAGGTGATTACTGTTGTGGAACATGGAGAATAGTTACTGTAGCGGAAAGAAAGATGCCTGATGTAAAGTTCCTTTTCTGTTCTAGCTTCAATTGGGGAGTGTGTGTTGTGTTCATGTTTTGTGTGTGATTTGTAAACCTGCTTTTTGAGCAGTGTTAGGAGAAAAGTACGTACTTACTAAAGACCATTAACATGTAGGAAACGGTCTAAAACGAATAGGTTGGCCTCTTTACAAAGTAGAATGTATGGAATTTTCTTAGTCCATTATCAGAAACTGAAGTCATTGATAATGGTTAGGAGAAAGCCCAAAGCATCTTTGCAACTGAGTGAATTGAGAAAACGAAAATTTTACTTGCTTGTGTAAAGTAATGGCCAAGAAAAGGGCTTTAAACAAGTTGGAAATCAAAAGGGAAAAAACCCTCTGAAATAGTTTGTTTTTTGTTTTTTTAATGTTGGTTTGAAGTGTTAACTGCTCAGGTGGGATGGGGGAATGAGCATAAAGTACCCCCCTCACCTTCCACCTTCAAGATTTGGAAATATTAAAAAGAAAGCTAGTTTACAGTTCTTCATGTTGTATATCTATGTGTATGGCAACTCGCTGATTGTTTTCTTCAAATTTAGTTCTGTATTGTGTGTCTTTGAATGAAACTTTTTCATCAGAGAGTGAGGATGTGTGTTTATTCTTTGTGATGAGTGAGAGGGGGGTTTTTTTCCTTTGTGTGTCTTGAGAAAAGGAACGAGAGAGAGAGAGAGAGAATGGGTGTGGGTGGGTGTGTCAATTGTAAGGGAAGAAGGAAGACAAACAGCTCGTGTATGACAGGAGATATCAGGTGAAGTGCTGGAAATTGGCGAGAGTGAAGACTGGTGAGCAAGGCATTGTGAGTGTGGTAGCCAAGAGGGTTTTTGTGGAAAAAAAAAAAAGTAAAGGAAGGAAAAGTGTTGTTGTGGTGAAGGTGAGAAACTGCAGAGTGACCAGATGCTGTGTGTGAGGTTTGGAGATGTGATGTGCAAGACTTCAGTGTGCAATGACTTAAAGTTGAGTCTGTGAGAACATGGTGAGACAGTACAAATTACATAGGGCTTGGACCATGTGTGTGTGGGGGATGGAAACAGTAGTGGTTGTGGCACAGGAGACTGCAGAGACCAACTGGAGGCAATCTATAACCAAAGCGAATAGTAGGTATGGAATTCAGGGCTTAAATTTTCCATCTTGAGCAGAAACCCACCATTGGAAACACATTCTCTGCCTGCCCCCCCCCCCCCCCCCCCCCCCCCCCCCTTCTTGGTCTTTTAAAAATTCCATGAAGTCTTACAAAGCATGGAGCATGGTGGGCTGATTTGATCGGTTTTTAAAACACCTGTTATCATATGACTGAAATCCCATGGCCAGTTGATGCTTATACACTTTGGTTTTTGAGGATATCTGGCATTCACACAAACACACACACACACACACACACACACACAATTTTTGGAAGAGCGTCCTGGTCCCCATCCCCATCACCCATTGAAAGTTTTTTTTCTTTACCCCATTATGTCTTGTATGTCTTTCAACCAACTGACTTCTTTTTCAAGCATTATCAATTTAAGCCCTGATAGGTAGTGGAAGATAGAGCTATTCTGTTACTCTGAAGAACCATGAGCCTGGCAAATAAGTTTCTGAATGAGGACAAGTTACAAGGTAGACTGTAACCATCAATTAGAATGCAAATACATGCAAAATGGTGGTGTAAATCCTAGGACCTAAAAAGAGTGATGACCTGTCATCTGGAACCTGTCATGAACCTGACTACTGTGTGACTACTACTGAAGACTGGACATGAACCATTTGAGGAGATTGGGGGGGGGGGGGGGGGGGGGGGGGGGGGGGGGGTGGCCTGATGCATGCAGAGAAATGGGTTATCCATGGTGTGGGTAGGGTGTGAAAATCATTTAAAGAAAGGAAAAAAAGATGCTGACCAGAAATACTTAACGAGTAGTAGAGCAGCCTGACAGTTGACTGTGCGAAAGTAGATAGTAATAAAACCATCCAGCAACTGGGAAGAAAAATCGGTTTGAGGATATCAAGAGATCAGTTAGATCAAGAGGCGAAAAAGTGGTTGGACATCAAGAAGAAGCATGGATGAAACCACACATCCTGAATTTGACCTCGCTGTTTTGATGGAAACACACAGAGTTATAAAATGTCCTGGTTTTTTTTTTCTCCCCCCACTGAACGTTTTAAAAAAAAAAGTCCTGATTACTCTGTGACTGTCCGAACCAGGTTTTTCTATTCCAAACTGATGATCCCATAGTTGTTTTGCTGAAAGAATGTGCAAATGCTGCTTAGGCCAATAGTCAAGATACTACTGTTGTTGAGCCTAGTGAAGATACGTCTGTGATCGATACCAGTGTTCAGAAAAAGTTTCATCTTCACATGCCATCATACAGCAGAGGCTCCTTCCAGGTAGTAATCGCCTAATCTTAGATTAACTATGATGAAATAGGTTCATTCTGACACAAATTATTTTCAAACCTGATTCATCGGCATACTTTGGCATTGACTCATGATCTCTTGCCGATTTTTTTTTCCCCCGATGTATTTGGGCATGTGAAAAAATTGTACACAGCCTGACATCATTTCGTGCGCAGAAGTTAGCAAGAGTTACAGCTCTTTGGTCAGATTACCTTCCTACGGTTAGATTCGCAAGTGCAGTTACCACTTATGAATCTCGTCTCCAGAACCCCCCCCCCCCCCCCCCCCCCCCCCCCCCCCCCCCCCCTTATTTTTTTATTTTTTAATTTGGGGGGGGGGGGGGGGAGGAGTTCTTCATATTCGTTGTATTTTTGTCAGTCATGGGTTTGTAGTTGCATGCTCGAAAAAAAAAAAAAAAAAAATATTTGTAAAGTATTATCCTTATGGATTTTAATGCAAGCACATTCATTGCGTTTTTTATTTTATCAGTTAATGCAAGCTGAAAAGCCTCTTTAAATTGGCCGTTCATGATTCCTGATTCTTCATTGTGTGACAAAGCACTAATTGGTCAATTTAGTAGGCAAAAATGAACATTGTTAAAAAGTTTTCAAAACATTCTGCTAATATGACAGATGTCATCTTCATTTATTTTGACAAAGCAGTTATGCCCACTGATCTGCGCAGAATGCAGGTCTTGATCGAAGAGTTGTTGTATCTGACTTCTCCAAGTTTCCAGATAAGCCTCCATGGACCTTTTTCACACCAGAAATGGGCTTTGATTGCTGCTTTTTGCAAAGAATCCACCAGTCCATAGGCATACAAGGCATTGTTTGCCGATCTTTGTACAAATTCCCGTTCCTCAGAAAATATTTACTGAGGGTTCAAAGTCTGAAGATGGAGTGCTTGTGCAGCCTGTTGCCCAAGTGTTCGTCTCAGATATTATTGAAGCCTATTCAGTCAGATAGTTTTGTCTACTCTGCTGAACTTGCAGCTTTGGTTCTAGCACTGAAGATAATTTCTCAGTCTACAAACAAGAACTGTCTGATTTTGCCTGATTCACTATCAAGTTTGGAGGCGATAGCAGGCCATAATCTCCATCATCCTGAACTTTTAAAAGGTTTTTGAACTTTTCACCTCTCTTGAAAGCGGAAAGTTACAACATTGTTCTAGCTAGGGTTTCCGGTCATGTTGACATTGGGGATATGAAATGGCTGATCATTTGGCCAACAACGAAGAAACTGTCCAGTATATTTATCCCCAAATCAGATTTGAAACCGAAGGTTATGTCAGAGACCTCTTGCAGGACTGGAATACACAAACAGATAACAAACTTTTCCAGATTTGTCCAAACCTGAAAAAGATTTCTCTAGTCTACCTCTGGTGGTCGCAGAGAAATAATTTTATGTCGGCAGCACAATGGCCATTTGTTTTTTACTTGTTTCTTTTAATGAGTGAAGAAGCTCCATGGTGCATTCCATGTCATGTACCACTCACAGTGGTGAATTCTTTTAGTGTATTGGGACTGGTATGATGTGAGATGTAAGCATTTTATTGCAGACTCCATGAAAACCTTGTTCAGAAATGTCCCACCTGATGTGATCTTTGAATTTTTGAAAGAGAACAAAATTTTTCATCTGATCTAATATTTGACAGAAGAAAGATTTGTAACAAAATTTCCTGCATATTAGGTGTATTTTAAAGGGGTGCTTTGAATGACTCCAACACGGTGACAGCCCTGATATGGCCTTTTGCAGTTGGTTTGGCTATAGGCATCACATTACCTTACAGCTCTTTTTCACGTCTGCTTTATGTTAATTAGGAGGTTGGAATATTCTTTAAGCTTGTTATACCAGTCTATTAATAATGCAACTTGTATATAAGATTTACTGGAACCTGTTTCGTAAAAGTAAACAAAAATGCCTCTTTTACCCCTTTCCCTGAGATACAGGATTGCAGGCTGAACTTCTGCTGGAAATAAACAAGACCACACAAGTTTCTGTTTGAAGTGAAAAAAAGTCTAGTTTTCCATACCAGGGAGTCTAAGGACTCTAACACCAGATGCATAAATTCTGGTCACAAAAAAACTGTTTCTTGAATTTAGCTGCAAACTGTCTTAAGTTTTCAGAAGTGGTAAACACAAATAAATTTTGTCAACTAAAATTATTGCTGCCTCTGGTTTTTTGAATTCATTGAACTCCACTACATACAGGTTGGTAACATTAATGTCAGTTTTAAAGGTGGTCTTGTGTTGCGGGATAAAAAGGAGGTAAGGTGTATCCAAATGCCCAGATTTGACCTATCAAAGGTGTAGAAACCCAGCTTCAGGGGGCTTGCCCCCACGACCCTTGCCAAGGGGCTCTGCCTCTTGATCTCTGGGCCCGCAGCCTGCCTGCTTTTCATTTTTTTTTCCTGATTTCACCCATGAAGCCATACATACAAAACCATATACACGATCGTACATGTGTGTACACATAAAGGTAGTTGGTATAAGAGCGGAACATGAATATTGGGAAAGATCCAGAGGCCTGTGGAAAATCAGGGCTGCTAGAATGGAAAGCCATGGTCCATTGTCCCCATGGAGGTGGTTATCCACTTCGATTTGCTAGAGAAAGAGCTGACAAGAACAACTGCAAATGTCAGATTCGAGAGGAAGGAAAACCGACGCTAATGCTTCTAATAGGCTTGGGGAATAGTAACAGGGATATTGAGCTTAATATTTAACAGCAATTTTTCTAAAAGACCAGAAATTTAAAAGTACAGAAGGGTGATCATTTAAGTTCTATGGTTAAAAGATGATAAGTTGGTAAATTTAAATTATAGCTGATATTTCTGGGTCTTGAATTCTCCAAATACTGGTCACAGTTTGATTTCATCACAGTGCAGCTAGAGCACACCTGTGTGCTCAAGTTTTGGAAAATGTGTATGTGATGCCTGTGAAAGAATTCTTGGTCCAACCACACCAGATTTGTCTTGCACAACAAAATTTGTTTCATCAACAAATGGTATCCTCTTCTCTTTCAAGGACACGTGCACTTAACATGCATGCATTTAACAACCAGCATACACACATACATAAAACGTGTATACTGTATGACAACACTGTTGAACTAGTCTGTGCATGAGCTCTGAAAGCAATCAAGGTGATATAGCATACAAACATTTGAGCACAAACGGCTGTGTGCAAGATCACATAAAAACATGGCACAGTCATTTTCATGAACAAGAAGCTCAACACAAGTACAATAATGTATATTGACAATGTTACAACTTGATTTGTGATAGCACAGTATGAAGACCACATGCACAGTTGTTGACAGTTGATTTTTTTTTTCCTTGACATGTTACAAATGCATTTATACAAAAGAGGGTGCATGTGTACACTGAACAGGGTTCACATAGTCTGCAAAATAGGAGTGCCAATTTTGTCTTAAAAATTGCTGTTTTGAGGATTGCCAAGGACGCTGTTGCGTTGAACTTTGAATCCGAATTTGAATAGGGAAGAGCCACTTGCTAGTTTTCTAATCCCTTTTGAAACTCGGTCAGCTTCCTCATCAATACAGGTTTTCTTCCACAGAAGACAAGACATGAAGTGCTGGGAAAGCAAGTCGAGGAGTTATTTTCTTTACACACAAAAAAAAATTTCCACAAGCAGTGTACATTCTATAAAAAATCAGCAAAAGTGTTTAAAAAAAAAAAAAAAAAAAAGGATCAAACAAATGGGGAAAGGAAAACGTGATCTACAGAACCGCCATTTCACAAGTGACAAATGGGTCAACTCTTGCCAAATGAGACTACTTGAACAATGCTAGAACAATTCTGTCATGAGGTATATCTGTCTTTATTTGAGCGTTGGTTCTTTTTGCCTTTGTTGAATGGTAAATGTGACAAAAGTCCAGGGGGTCTTTTTGTCATTGTTGAATGGTAAATGTGAAAGAAAAGATAGATGGCTGAACTACTTGAGATTGGATCTTGCAAGATGAAGCGAGAACTCTGAAAGACGAGCTGATGGAGGTGACACCGCTTCTGGATTTTCCCCCATTTCCTTTTCCAGGGAAGCCTAATGTCATGTCTCGGAGTTCACTGTGGACCATACTGGTCTGGGTGCTGTACGGAGATGGGTCATGGAATCTAGGAGCCACAAACCTGTCTAGAGTGAAGGAGATACAATGTGGCAATCTCTGTTCTCAGGGCATGCTAGTGGAAGAGGAGTTGGAACATTCCACTACACACTGATGATTAAGACGTCTTCGACATATAAAAGCATGTTGACCTTGAATTGTCTTGACAAAAGAAAAAAAAGTGAAGTGAGAGATAGACGTTTCGATTATTTGTTCTGAAAATTGAAACTGAAGATTTGTTTTCTTTCATATATTTTACAACCAGAAGAAAAGGAGCCAACTATTCCAGTTGAAAAAGACAAAAAAACCTTTGGGTTTAAAGACCTGTGTTGCCTCTTGGAAGAAATGTTTTTTGATGCTCAGAATACCATCTCTCTGTTGTGGAATCTCCCCTGTTGTTATTCATTGTCCTATTGGGTAGGAAACAGGGCAACCAATGGTAAGCACAAGAAGTTTTGAAAAGTTGAAAGATTATATTAAGATGTAGAGGAACCTGAAGTATGTAATTTGAAGGAGAAAACCGATGAGGTGGGAAGTGGAATTTGTTTAACATATATCCTTCTCTCCCACATCTCATTTTTTTGTTTTCTAGACGCCAGTAAGTTCTTGTTCAATCAATAGCATCTCCCTCTCTATCCTCTTCAAAAATGCAACAGTACTAAACTTAAGCACCTGTGCATTTCTGATATATTTTACGTAAAGGATTTTCTCCAAAAACACAGCAGGTGCTCACAGTGTTTGGCAAAAACATAGCAGGTGCTCACACTGCCAAACACTGCACAGAAAGAGGGTGTATGCATATTGTGTATGCATGGAGACCAGGATTGGCAGGCGAACATTTCACAACTGTGATGAACATGATCAAAGGACAGGAAGGGAAGCTAATGAGAAGCAAAGCATCAAATCCCACGATGCTTTAGAGGAGAAAGACTTGTATTTAGCTATGAGCCTGTGGGTAAAAAAAAATGGGTCGTATGTTGGGTTGGAGAGGTAGTCCCACAGCCTAACTTTGCGCTTGATGTGGCTCCAGCAGTGCCCATACATTTTGCTTGCTTTACTCTGTATTTCTGTTCAGGTGGTGGTGGGTCCTAGTGGACTGTATTTTTATTCTTATTCAGATATGGGTCCTGGTGGACTCTGTTATTTTATTCCTCTTCAGATGTGGGTCCATACTCAAAAAAGGATTTATACTCAACAAACGGTGTGGGTCCGCATGGACCCATACTTAATATCCTGGAGTGTACAGTTACCACTCTAAAGCATGGGTCCACTAGGACCTGGGCTTGACCGGGAATGAATATGAAGTGATGTAAATGATCACTTGGTTTTTTTTTTGTGCACAGACACCACCATTTGCTGACAAAGAGTAAATTAAGTTTTGAAAGGTACTTACAATGTCAGTATAAGGGTTGTAATGGTTCCAGAGGCTTGAAGACTGGGTGCAAGGGTACCCAGGGAGCAAAGAGGCTAATGGCTGTGATTGAGGACTGTTCCAAATTGCCCTCGTCTTGGGCACAGCATAATGGAAAGCAGAGGCTATCCCTTTCCTTCTTCTGCCTTAACCACTTGAACTGAATTGGGAGTCCATTCACTGCTTGGTGGACAGAGGGTTTTCAAACTGAAAATATACCCTGTGAATGGTTCGAACTTGTCAGTTCCATGAGCTAATGCTCTGATGATTTGACAATGTCCCACTGCTCATTTGTGTGTGCATGCTCATACAAAACCATAGGATTGAAGTCTTTGTTGCAAGACATTTGAAATTGTATACATAAATGTGTGTTGACTCTGTGACCACATGCATGGTTATACGTAGGTAGCTGCAGTGATTTTTTTGGAGTGGAAAGGTTGAGAGATTTTGATTAGACTCTTATTTTGATGTCTGAAGATGATTTTTGAAGTTTTCCTTTGAAAGTCTTCTGGGAAAGATGCTATCGGTCTTCTGTCCTTTCCTGGAGGCAGCCTTAGTTGAGGACATGTGATAATGCCATGTCCCATATTAAATGCTTTACCAAATGGCCCTCCATCGCTCTTCCTCCCTAAACCACCGCCAGCTAAAATACAGGTCGATATTCAGTTTTTGTATGTGTGACAAAGTCAGTTTAATATTGATCTCGGATTCTTATTCCTCCCTTTCCCTGGCTCCTCCCCTCTCCCAATACTCCGTGGTGCATTCCATGTCATGTTCCACTCAGTAAAACACATTCTTTTAGATTGTTGGGACTTGCATGATGTGAGACATAAAACACTTTACAGCAGACTCCATGAAAACCCTGTTCAGAGATGTCCCACATGACATGATCTTTTGAGTTTCTGAAAGAGATAAACATTTTTCATATGATCTATGATTTTACGGAAGAAAGATTTTTAACAAAGTTTATGGTACGCTTTTGGAAAATGTATTTTAAAGAGATGTGTGAAAGTTTTTTTGTTTGTTTTTTTGATGACTTGTGAGTTGACTTTTACCGTGGTGACGGCCCTGATATGGCCCTTTGTGTCGGCTGGGCTGTAAGCAACATTATCTTACTTACCTCCCAATACCCCTAGTCAGTCTGAAAATTATGGAGTTCTTGTGATGGCTTCGTATTTTTGTCAAGTGAACTCTCTCTGTAGGTCTTCCAGATTCCATGCCCATTTTTTGTGTGTAATAAGTTTTTAGAGAGTGACTGCTTGTGAATAACTTGCTCTCCTTTGAAGAGAGTAGATCCTGAATAATCCATCACATGTAGGAAAAAGGCAGCGTTTTTTTTCTTTCATTTTTTTTTTTTTTTCATTTTTTTTTTCTAATTTTATCTATTTATTTTTTTTTTTTACCCCTGCTGCCTTAATCTCAAGTGGAGGTTTAGATGCTGGCCTTGATATTTAATGATGCAGTAACCAATTCCTGTGTGCACTGTGCATGTCAGAGAAAATGGAAGCAATGAAACTGCCTGGCTTAGAACAGTCCACTTTCATTGGTAAGGAAACAAACCGAATACCCGTAGCAGGCAACCACAAAAACTTTGGACCAAACTGGCAACAAGGTATGCTCTGACATCACAACTTACTATGCTGTAAGGAGGACAAGACGGTACATTTTTTATGGTGAAGATGTGTCAAGAATCGGGGGGGGAGGGGGGGGGTGTGGTGGTACTACTGGGAGCGTTGATCGGGGGTAGGGGGGTGTTTGGATGCAGGGTGAGTTGGACTGAAGACGGATTTACTTTATGGTGTAGAGTATCGCAGTCTTTCTGATGCTCAAACGGAGTTTATGGCTGAACACTGTCATTGGCTATTTAGGTGGTGATTTGGTGTGCTGTGTCATTGGCCATTGGGGTGTTGATCAAATGGATTGTCATTCATTAGCTGTAGGGGTGTGGATTGGCTGGAGGGAATCGGTTTGGGGGATGCTGATCAGATACATACGATGCAGATTGACTGTTGAAATGTTCATGGACTGTAGGAGGATTTGACTGGCAGTTGGGACATCTAGGGTGTTTTGGAAAATTTAGTTGGCACAGTCTGGAGGCAAGTTAAGTGTCAGTACTGGATACTTGTTTAATCTGACGTCAGTTCAGGATGGGCTTGGTTTGGTTTGGGTTATTGCATATCATGATGACATCAACAGACATCAGTGATGGCATGATCCATCAGCTTCATGATACAACAAAGCAACTTTATCAGCTAGTGATGGAGATGCAGCCCTGCCTTAATGTCGAATCTGCTCCAGCTGCTCTGAATCAACTTGAGGTTACAAGTTTAGCACAGTTGATATGCATTCTTCTTAGGATTGTACAAGGGTGAGGTTTGCTATTGTACTGGTTTGGGGATACTGAAGGCTGTAAAAATGTATTGCAAAATGCGAAGAGAGGGAACTGGTTTTCTGGAGGGTATGGATGATGTATATATGTCGGTTATTTACTGAAAGATCTTGTTGGTTTGGTTGAATTTGAAGTTTATAAAGTTGTTTCCCCTCTTGATGATGTGACGCCTGCTTGCATTGAATGGCACTCCTCACTAACTTGACCAAGGTGTAGGCCTCCTTATCTTTCCTGGTTTGATTGAAAGATTTGTGGTGCAGGTACAGTATATCAGTGATGTTTTCTGAATTCCATGCGAAAAGTGGCAGACCTCGGCAAGAATGTGAAAAAAGAGCCACATTTGACTGGAGGCTTTTAGACGGAAGTTGGAATGACAAGATGGCTTTAGTTAACCAATCAGTATTCAGAGAGTGACAAGATGACTCCAGATGACCAATCAATATTGATTAATGAGGTAAGCCAGCTGCTCTGCTGTGCTTCGTGTAGATGAGAGTGGCAGGTATCAAGAAACAAAAGTTGAAAGAACTGTACATATGTATACAGGCTCCATACAGGTCATGGAAATGGTGGAAAGTCGTGAAATTGAAAAATGATTTTCATGGACTGGAGAGTGATGGAATTAGGGTCCAAGTCTGGAAAATCATGGAATTGCAGTCCAAGCCATGGAAAAGTCAGCAGCAAAAAATAAAACCTTAAGAAAACACAGAAGTTTGGTGTGGATGCATGTGTTTGGTATTAAAAAAAAAAAATCGAGGGAACATTTTGCACAGGCATCACTGAATCAACTTTTTTGATATCTGTAGGAGTACATTTTGTGTGGGGGGAAAAAAGAAAAGTTGCAGTTGTTGAAATTTCTGAAAATGGCATAAAAATTGTGGCTAAGAAAGGTCATGGTATTGTTAACCTGTCAACCTGTATGGGCCCTTGTTGTGTATATCTAGTTCGATCATATTACCATGTCATAAGAGTAGACTGTGTGCAGAAGAATTGTAGGCGATGTCCAGAATAACTGATAATGGGGCTGTAGATCTGTGGGAGAACGGGGGATGCTAAATTACCCTGAACAACATAAATGGCTGATCAAACCAAGCAGTGTCTGTAGACAGCTGGAATGAAAAGGGGAAGCTTATTATTCCAAAACAGTGCATGTGTTTAATTCTGTGGGGGGTGGAAATCTTTTTAAAAAAAAAAAAAAAAAAAAAAAAAAAAGCCCAGTTGTTTCATAACTTGAACAGTGCAATCAAGTTTTGCATGGAAGAAGCAGGAAAGTGAACCTTTTGAGAGAACATAAATGTTCTTTAATCCATATGGAATGGTCAGTTGCTGAGCAGATCATAGTAGTGATATAGAATTGAGAAAATGGGGCAACACACAATGGAACTAATCAATATCTATACTGAACGGATACAGGAGATATGCTGAGATATTGCACATATTGACAACACAGTAGTGTTATTTTCCAGAAAGTCCAGGGTCAGCCCTTGACTAAGATACAGTGCTGATGTGTGTGTGTGTGTGTTTTTTTTCTGTTGGCAGGGTGAACTTCATGGGTCAGACGTCCAACCTAGGTTATGCCCAGGCTGCCCTTAGCGAGTCTGCCTATGGCACCCCGGTGCCCGGGCCAGGGCTACATGATGCCTTCCAGTGCTGCCCCCACCCCTACCTCAAGTGGCTATGATCGTGCAGAACAGACCTATACATGCACCCCCTACCAGGGCTCCGGGGACTTCTCAAACACCCAGAGAGGGATGGGAGGGGGTTACAGTCAGCAAACTGGTGGTGGTTATAGCAACCAGGCCGGTGGGTTTTCCAACCAGACAGGGGGGTTCAGTGACCAAGGGAGTGGTTTTCCAACCAAGGGAATGGATACAGTAACCAGACTGCAGGGTTTGCCAGTCAGGGCAGTGGCTATTCCCACCAGGGCAGCGGGTTTGGGGGTCAAGGGAATTACGGAGGGCAGAGCAGCTTTGGCAGAGGTCTGGGTATAACCAGGCAGGCAGCTACTCCCAGCAAAGCGGTTACGGGGGCCAGCAGGATGGCTATGGGTCACGCCCTGGGGGCTACTACAACTACTAGCGACACTGGACAGCAGCATCTGCTGCATCGCCCCGCCCTCCTCATTTGAATGGGTGACTGTGCAGAGACAGGTGCTTCTGGTGGTGATGACTGGAGAGAGAGAACTGACGGGAGAGAGAGAGAGAGAGCTTCTGACGGTTGATGAAAAGATGACCCTTCTGAGAGATGGAGAGAGAGAGAGAAAGTGGGGGGGGGGGAGGGGAAATGAAACAAGAGGCGAGAAAAGTCTCTGGACTGGAAGGATGTGATTGTTTCTTATAAATGAGGAAAAAAAAAATGGAAATGACAAACAACAACCCCTCTACACCCCTCCCCTCCCCTCCCTCCTCCCCCCGAGAGAGAGAGAGAGAAAATGAGTTTTCTTATTGGTGGAGAGAGGAGAGGAGGGGCCCAATAAATCTATCTGAATAGTGTGAAGGAAGTGAGAGGCGTATGACAGAGGGGTGGAGGATTTTGGGACTTCTCAGGTCATTGAGAGAGAGAGAGAGAGCGAACCACACCTCTAATAAAAAAAAAAAGTGAGAGAAATATTAGAACGAAGACGGATGCAGGTACATAAAAGACGTCGCAACAAACCATGCTGGTTGATTCTGATGAATGATGGTGCAAACTGGAATGTGTGGAATATCCATTTGAGTTCTTTGTCAATGTTGAAAACATGATTTTTTTTTTTTTGAAAAAAAGCACATAAACTGCTGTGCAGACCATCTATTTGAGTTCTTACAGAAGGTACAGGGCAGTCGGCTTTTCATACTGGAATTGATGAATCCATAATTTGAGAGCTCTGTTGGTTGAGAGTCACTGTTCCACACACTGCTCCTCAGAGAGTGCTTATGGCATATTGCTGAATTGAGTGTCAGAGAATCCCATTGGTTGAGAGAAAAATGACCCCACTGTTGAGAGTTGCTATTGGTCGAGAGAGAAAGTTTGCAGATCTTGATGGCTCTACTGATTGAAGACTGCAACTCTCTCTGTTCCAGAACTGTCCTTGGTTGGCGGCAGCTAAGGGGTGAGCAGTTGTGCACAAGCTGCATCTGATTGGCTGAGTAACTGTTGGAAAGGTCTGCTTGCCCACGAAATGGCTTGCAAATAAGTATCAACCTTTTCTGGTGGTTGAATTGAATGCTGGAGAGGAAGAAAGAAAAGGTAATGGCCAGTGATGATGAATGAGAATGGAGGAAAATTGCCCGGCAGTGTGGATGTAGACGCTGAGACTCCCTGGTATGCATTGACAGCAGTGTGCAAGGCAGAGAGGCAGCATGGGATGTGTGCGAATGGATCGTGAAGTTGAAAAGAGAACAAAGCGATCTTCAGGTATAATGTGGACCCTCCTTTTTACGCTCTGGATGGCTAGCGAAACGTTGTACGCATGTGGCCATGTTTTGAATACCTTTGCTTGCAAGCGGCTGTTGTTGGTGTTTGTGTGTGTTTTTTTTTATCGTATAACCCGTTGTTTTATGTTCTTTCAGGTTGGTGGGCCTCTCTCTCTCTTCCCTCTGTCCTCCTACCTCCCAGTCCCCCCACACTCTCTCCTGACGTGTAAATAAATGACACCCTCCACCCCCCGTCCCTCAGTTCCTCACCCCTTCCTTCAGCTGCACTCAGGGCGCTGGGCTGGCAGAGCTGTCGGTAATGGGGGAACAAGGAGTGGCGGCGGTCAGTGGTGAGTACTGGGAGTGGGTGAGAGAGAGGAGAGAGAGAGAGAGAGAGGTAGTAACACAGGTCTCTTGATGGCCATGCCTGTGCTGCAGCAGGCAGACACTGTGGCCAGTCCCTCCTTCATACCTCCACCGGTTTGGGCCACTAAACAGGTGGTTAGTTTGTTGGGAAGACCCCCAAATGTCAAACCCTCCCCCCACGTCCTCCACTTTGCTGTCCTCCCATAAAAGACTTACTTCCTGTCTGATAAGGTCACTAGCAGAATATGGATGTCAAAACATGTTATAGACGGTCATCATTTAGTAGTATTTTTTTTTTCTTCACAAAATTGACTAGTTTTTGGACAGAATGAAGCGATCTGGTGAGAAAAGAGAATAGTTACAGAAAAACGTGTCGGTAGACTGTAATGATTTAGTTGATTTGTTTTCTACATCAAATTGACTCTAGTTTTGGATGCAACAAAGGGGTCTGATTCAGAAGAGAGATTAGTGATGGAAGAACGTACAAATGGACTAAAAGAGGTATAGTATCTTTTTTTTCTATACCAAATTGTGAAGTGGAAAGAAGGGGTCCGATTGGGAGAGGGACATAGAGATGTCTTCTCTAGATGGACATCCCTTCTGTTGGATGAGGGCCCATTGTGTTGGTCATGTGGGTTGACATGGCTGGTGGTTTCCTATTGTGAAGTTCAAGGGGGAGAGAGGAGTGGGTGTGGTACAAACTTGTTGAGGGCCAGCTCTCTGCTCTCAGTCATAGTGCTATGGGTTGATGTTAGCTGTGAGGAAATTGGAACTTTTGGGTAAAAATTGCATGGCCCAACATAGAATGATTTAGATTTAATGGAAATGGGTGAAAGAAAACGCAGAGACTGATGATAGAAAGTTTCAAGAACATAGTCTCTTGATTCAGCTTCTTGTTCATAATCTAGTTTCATCTTGGATAGAAGCCAAATAAATGGGATCTTGAAGGCTGGGGGTGAAGAAAATTTCTCCTCATTATATGATATCTTTTTCCCCATACACCATGAATGGAATGATGGGCAACCATTCTAGGCCATTTAAAGCATTCTCTGCCTTGTCCAATCTTCAGGCATACAGCACAGTCTATCCATGAAAACAAAAGAATGTTCTAGGTGAATCTGAATAACGTTGCGATGGTTTGGGCTGAAATTCAAGTTCAGGCTTGTTTTGAAATGCTGGAATGGCTGCAAGAAAATTTTAGGAGGATGATAACACTGAAAGCTTAGGGAAAGGAAAAAGTTGACAACGTTTTAAAACTGTCATTTCAAGATATTGTTGGCTGCAGAAACAAAATCGTAACTTCAAAGTGGGTGGAAGTTGGTTCGTTCTGACAGTGTGTGAGTTTTGTTCTTGCAGTGGGGAGGCAGTTTAGTCATTTATAGGTGCACTGAGGCTACATGAAAAATGTGTTGTGCACTCTTTGAGCTGTAAGTGGTGGAGGCGGTCCTGGGGAGGGATAGGGTTGGCAGTGGACAGGCTGGTCTTGGGAACACGAGGTGTTCACCATTTCTTCTTGCCCTCTAACTCCAACTCCACAGACAGTCTTTAATTTAGAAAGGATGTATTCAAGTTTGATTTTCTTTTAAGTCCCAATTTTCAGGGAGAGGGGATAGCAAAGGAAGGGTATTGAACAGTTTTCTTTTGTCTTGAGGCTCTTGTATTGATGGATAGGATAATTTTCTTTTGTTTTGGGGTTTTTTTTTGTTTGTTTGTTTTTGTTTTAATCTTTAGAAAAACCAAGATTTTTTGTTTGTAGAGGTAGTGATGAAGTTGGGTCAAGTTCTTTGTGATGTGGACTTTTGTGTTCCAAGTTCATGTTGTAACAACCTTTATGGAAGAACAACATGTTACCCTTACAATATTTTCATAGTGGCATGTTTTTAAGTGTACTTAGTTTGCAATCTTTCATTTTTGTACCAATGTGTTTGTTGTTTGTGCAAAACACATGCTTACCTGTTTCATTCCTAGCAGTTGGCAACAGGGATGCCAATTGCCCGCAAGTGTCAGATAGGTTTTTAAAAGTGTTGGTTTTGGTCTGCTCATAAATTTCAACTGTTTTCAGGGAGTAAATTGTAACAAACAAATAAAAAAAAAAACTGATGGCATTTTTTCATTCATGCTCTAGATTTGAAAGAATATGCTAGATGGCTTTTTTTTTTTTTTTTTTAAATTCACTAATTACTGGCATTCATGTTTTATAGTTAAAATATTCTCAAATAAGTAAATGTTTGTGCCTGTTGATTTGAATTATTTTTCCGTGTGTGTGTAATTTTCATATGCTTTCATATGCTTTTTTCAGTTCACCAAACTGAAATGTACTGTTTCTTTGTTCTGTGGGAATTGGCATCTCTTACTCATGGCAAGCACATACATTTATTTGATCCTCGTTTTATGTGACTTTTATTTGTTATTTTGGTTCAAGTATAATCTGTCTTGCTGAAAGACGTGCAGAAGGAAGGAGATGAAAAATGTGGAATGGAATTGCATTGTATGTAAAAGAAAATAACTGACAAAACACCTCTTTCCTGATCCCTGCATTTTTTTCCCCTCATTTTGTTGTTGTAAACGTATATCAGTGGAAGACAGAAGCCAGTGCTCTATCCATTTTTTTTTTCACCCTGATGCAAATCATATCAGTATGAATCCAGTTCTTTTTTGAGTTCACATTTATTAAATATGTCAGGTGTGTAGTGGTTGTGTCTCATTTTGGGTTACAAGATGCTCCTGGTATCTTTTACCTGGTTAGGTTATAGCACATAGGAAAGGCCCAGGCATGGATTGTGGAAAGGAGCAGCTAGGGATTGAAGCTGGTGAGAGGCAGGATGAAAAGGCTGTGGGGACATCCATGGCCTGGTCTGAAGGGCCACCTGAGTGAACACCAAAGCCAGTACCCACAGAATCTATTCCCAGCAGGTGGCGTGCTGCGCTCTAGTTGACAGGGTTGACGTTAAAGACCACACTGAAGAGAAGTCAGAACAATAGGTGTTTTTCTTTTGCCTGTTTGAAGATTGGCATTTTTATTTTGCCTGTATAAAGACAGACTAGTGCAGGATAGAGGGGGAGGGGGGGTGGTGGTGGTGTGATGGTCTTTCCCAGAGAGCAGCTGATGTGAAGATCAAAACAAATAGTGGCACAGCTCCAGTTGGCATTCTGACTTACAAGTTGGTGGACATGATTTTGAGATAGGTTGACATAATCTCTTACAAGACCTTTAAACTGAAAAAGAAGTAGACTTGATTATTTTGTTAAGTGAATTCAGACTTCGTACGCTGTAAGATATGTAGACTTCAAATGTTTGGTAACTCTGAATCTTTGGGAATATTGTTAGTTAACATGATTATTTTTGTAGGAGAGTTCGAAGGCTGAACAGCTTTGACTTCAAAGACTAAAAAATTTCTCCAAGAAAAATGATGAAAATGTATTCGGTGACTTGAAAGATGAATATTCCGAGAGAAACAGAAGACTCATTTTAAGAAAGTGGAGGGGAGATTGATTTTTTTTTTTTTGCTTATTGGCATCAAAGGTCTCTTACATAAGAGGCGATATACCTTGGATTTAAGGAAGTTTTGGGGTGGCACATCTCTTAAAGCTGAGGTTTCAGCAGGGACTGTGCTTTCAGTGTATTCTTTCTTGCTCCATTTCTTTCTCTGACAGTGAGAGAATGTACATGTGTGCATAAGCACATGCATACGTGCTGTGTTGGTGTGTGTGATCTTGTTTGATCTTCTGATAGTATGGTCTCACTTTTTGTAAAACAATTGTGTCAGTCACTCTTTTAAGTTTGTTCAAGGAATTTTTTTTTTTTCATTCTCAAAATATGATTATGTAACCGTTATTCTTCAGGGTTTGATTTCAAATTCCTGTTGAATGGAAAACAGGTCCTTCGAATGAGACTCAGAACAGCATCCAGTCTATGCAGGATGCATCTGTGTAATCCATGTCTGATCTGAGAAATAATCTGTATACACCCGTTTTGAAAGAAAAGAAGCAATGAATGTGACGATTCATGTCCGAGAATGAAAGGAAAGTAAAGTAAAGAATTAATATCGTGTTATTAAGCTGCTTTGACTCAAACTTACCGAGGTAGACAGACCATTGAATAAATGAGTGTGCGAGTGTAAAGCACACAGATGTAGGTCAGAGACCAAAAATAGGCATAGTATGCATCATTAGTATGACTGTTGTCATCATCATCATCATCATATCAGAGCTGCCAGCCATCCTATTCTGCGCAAACGTACACCATTCTGCTATTCCTCTTAACAAAAAAAAATTCTGCCCCTGAAAAAAAAGTGTGTTTATTTACAGAGTTTGCTCATGTGCCACTCGTTTAGCCAAAGAGCTGTTTGGAAGCTTGCTTCCAGTTCAGCTTCTTTCTCTGCCATCATGTGGAAACAACCCACTGGACCAATTAACCCCTTAGGCAGAAAAGAAGGAAAAGAAATTAGATGTGCAGATTCAGGTTGCTTTCTGCTGTCATGATGGGAGTACAGCTGATCCCAGTGGATAATTCGGTCTTTGGAAATGTTCAGCCTTGTCAAGACACTACCAAAGCACTGACGATCCTGAAGTGTGAAAATGAGCCAAGTCGTAAGATGAAGCTTAGTGACAGTGTGCTTCAAAAATAAAAAAGCAACAATATATTGGCTGAGAGAATGATTCGATGAAAGCATCTGACAAAAGGATTGAAAATAAAGCGTCTGGAATGTCATTGTTTTGGGGTGGGATGCATATGCATTCCTCTCTCTACTGTCGGAAATTCATCTCAGTTTCAAGAATATTCCTCTCAAGTCTCTGCAGAGGTTGGCAGCTCTGTCTTAAACCTGTCTTGTGTTGAGCTTGCAGTGGACAGCAAAAGATACTACTGAAGTGGAAATCAGTAGAAGGCAGGTGGGACAGTGTAATTTTGTGATAATACACTGGAAGCTCAGATTCTCTCTCTCTGGGCGTGTGTGCGCACACACACAAACACTCCATTGGAAGCAGGAATGGTGAGAATGACAAAAGAAACGACTGGCACCTACAGAAAACTATGCAGACCTGGATTGTTATTGTATTGAATGTGTAGCATATAAGCAAAAAGGGCAGTTTTTGGTGGTCTAATAGTGAAAGGCCTGTTCTTGGTCGCTCTGTCTGGGTTACATTGGGTGCAGGTGTTATCATCTCTGTCATGTACTACTGCAATACATACAGACTTTTTTACAATCCAGTTAAAAAGAAAAAGACGAACCACTGGACAAAACTCGCATATAACTAAGCTTACCTTGCAGCTGAGCTCGCCACACCAGGGAAAGGAAATGGTGTTTCTTATTAGCAAGGTTTTCCTTTTAGTAGAGTATATTACACCCTGGGTTTTTTTAAGTAATACAAAGACGGCTGGAGATAGAGAGGACATTTTTGCTTTCTTGCTGGTGAGTTTTCTTACATCAGAGTTACTTATAAGTGGAGTCTGCTGTAGCTTGGCACAGTATATCAAGTACAGCGAAGTTGATAGGGTGCCGTATAAATGAATATCTATTTGACAGCTTCGACATTTTTGTGAGTTAGATTTGTTTTTCAGTGATACAGAAGGCTTTTGAAAATTCTGTCAGATAAATGGTTCTGAATTTTCTGTAAAGAGCACTTCAACTGTTCGAAAATTTCATTCAGTCTTGGTATTGATATTAGGCATTTGCTTTGAATTTTTCTGTTGCTTAACTCGCACTCATTTTAATAATTCTTTTCCATTGAAAATAAAGTTTGTAAGGAGGGAATCAGTCACTATGTGCTTGTTCCATTTCTGCCCTTGTTTTGAACTTCTCTGATTGATATCAGGATGAGTATGTTGTGTTGTCCAGATTGTACATACAGTTCCAGAATTGCATTACATGCAGATTACCGTTTTTTATTCTGACTTTGAGCGACTTTCGCATTGTTCCAAAATAAATATTGTGCAGAATTAACAGCAACTGTGCCTGTGTTTTGTGTGTGTGTGTATGAGTAGGGAGAGGGATGGATTTGTGGTTGGATGAGCCACATTTGATCTTTGTGATGGGCTGCCTCAGTGTTGTGCCAGCCACAATACTTGATGGATGGAACAAGACAATCCATTCTGCAGGGGGAACTCCAAGTGGGCAGTATTACGGTTCCAACATGATTTTGATGGGCACAACAATTGGGCATGACAACAGTTCTGTTCATTTCTCTGTGCCATTCAATTCCCCCTTTGTTTTGTTTTGTGTTCTTGGTTGATGAAAGCTTTGGAAAGAATAAAATTAATCTGCCAAGGAAATGTTGGGGGGGGGGGGGCACCTTAATTTTGAGTACACGTGTCTGTCAATATTTTTAACGATTCAAACCCAGAAAGTATAAATAAAACTCGGTTTGCGTTTTTGTTAGATTTTTATGTCCAGATGTCCTCGTCCATCCAGTGTTTTTTTCCGCCCCCTTTTGTTTGGGTCTTTTACAGCCCATTTTTATTGGTCTCCTTGCTCCCCTCACACTTGTCTGCAGAGTAGTATTTAGTGAAAAGCGAAGAGAAATTGTCCCTGACCTATCGTTTGCAGAGGAGAGGGGAGGGGAAGTGGCAGCAGTTTGATTAAACAGCACACTGCAGCACATAGTTGCCACCTGTCACACGCTACCCTTCTACAAGCTTCCTCCCTGCTCATAATATGATACTTGCCATCTGGCTGACAGCGTGTTGGAAATAGGGTGCTGGTTTTTTTCATTAATTAACACTTTGTGCCAGAAGGCAGCAAACTGTAAGCGATTGATGTCACTGGATTGTGGGATCTTTGACAGAGCGATACCAAACATGAATGGGTCCTTCATACGCATTGCTGGCAAGCAGCACAAAGAGCTGCCAACAAAAAAAAAACGATTGAAACAGACCGACGGACACACACAAAATGAAATGAAAGTTCAATTCAGTGAAGAGCATGCATCTTGATTTCAATTACGCTCAAACTCAAACATATTGGACATGCATATCTTTCCTCTACAGCTGAGAGAGAATTATTCGTGGTACGCCTACGTGACAGCTGATAGAGGCCCCCCAAAAAACAGTCACTGTCCACACTGGTCAGCTTCAGGAGGAACACGGTGGCGTTTTTCCTAGCTCGGGATAGGCATGTTTTGCATGTTTATCTGTATGCTCTACATGCTTGTGAAGCATGCCGATACTAATTCTATCACAGCCACACCATGCTTTTAGTAAAGCAAAATTTTAGCATGCTACATACGCAGATGTCAGTCATAAACAATGAAATGCTTCCTACCGGACCTTGTACTTCCCCTGTTTGAATCACTGAATATCATCCATTTGAACTGCTGTCACATATATCGACACACGCCAATGCAAATTGTTGTCGCACTTTCATCTTCATGGTAAGCCTCTCAGCTACTGGGTCACACCAGTTCGTAGCATCGGTATGACAGAGAGAGAGAGAGAGAGCGTGCAGCGTGCATGCACGTACGTACGTATGCACACACACGCACACACACACACACACACTGAAAGAAAGCCCCACGCACCAACAACACTGGTATATAGCACTTTGACAACGCACACAAACACGTGCACGCACAAAGTCTAGCATTTATCTTTATGCTGTCTAAGCACACGATCGCCGCACACACAACACAGCAAATCTACACGTCTTTTGTGTTCACTGAAAGTTGCGTGCAAACACCTCTGCCATTGTTGGAGCTACAAACATGCACACACGAAGCAAAGATTGGAATGAAGTACACTTGCGCTAAGAGCACACACATGCACACACACATGCACATACGCAGACATTCAGGCAGGCACATGCACACACACACACACACACGCACACAGAGGAGGAGGGGGGAGAGAGAGAGAGAATATCACTAGTAATATGGCTGGCTCTATGCTCACTCTCATGTAGCAGAGAGAGAAGAGAAACTTGGTAGATGTATAGTGCACAGAAAGTAGAAAACACATGCCAAAAGATCTGTCTCGGCACCACGGTTCCCACGCCGAGATGTGGCACTCTCACTGCTGCACTGGGCTATCCACCGACTGGCCAACTGATGACAACGCAAAATACCCCACTGTATAAACTGAAGGATTAAGAAGTTATTTTATACACAAGAACATTCAATTATGGACTCATGTTCTCAATAACAATGTGAATGGTATGATCTGAGTAACGACACAACCTTATTATGCCACTAGACTCGTATATTTTACATCTATGTCACATCAAGCAAAAAATTTTAAGTGTGAAACAGAAATGGACTACAGTATTAAGACAATGAGATCGTCATCTTAGCACATTCAATGTGAAACACAAAATGGTTCAAGATTATTCAATTTCATTTGTTAAAAAAAAAAAAAAAAAATTGGTAAGCAATAACGTGATAGAAAGTTTTGTCTTAATTTCATCACTATTGTACATGCTTTTTATTATAATGAAGGACTGTACATTTCTCAACCTACTTCAAACTTTGTTTTTAAATTGGTGTTCAGCTCTCATAACGATGATTAACATGCATCCATTTCTTGAGAAAACAAAAAGACAAGTCTTGGATTAAACTTTGCCTTGCGTCATGGGTAATACAATATTTCCACAAATTCTGTCAGTCAATAAAGCATGACCATGAACTTGTATACATAACAGTCAACAAACAAAAGTAAAGAAAAAAGGAACACACACGACAAGGTTTTAGTCCTTTGGTAAATCATGTCCCTTCATATGTTAATAGAATGGCCTGTTTGTGCCTGCACCCAATGTGAACACAGCGCAGGCTTCCAAGGATAGTGCAAGATTGCTCTCAGCTGGCTTGTTTGGCAGTTGGGGACAGTGCTTCTTGGGGTCCTACACGCACCTTTGGGGGGGGGGGGGGGGGGGGGGGGGGTATTGTGGGAGAAATGTTCAGGCTATAGATTAATGATACAAGCTTTGAAATTTCATTTTCCAAATCAGTGGAGATGAGGGGGAGGGGCAAAGAGAGATCATGGGAGTTAACTCTCAGGCCTTAGACTCTTACTTCCCCTGGTGGCCAATTTGTTTTTCAACTGTGAACATCATGATTTGGACACAAAAGTTTATAACGGTTAAACAAAAGGTGATATAACAAACTTTTATTCTTCCATATGACAGTAAACACACATCGTGGATTTATATCTATTCAATCTAAGCAAGAAGTCTGCGCTCTCACAAATGCTCTTCTAGTTCATTGATAATGAACACAGCTCCCATAAATGGTAAGATAATTTGTGTTTTGCAGTCTCATCATTTCTGCTGCCATATGGCATTCTGACACGGCCTTTACCAATCTCTCATACATCCCTTACCCACATTTGTTCTACCCCAGATGCCACTCCGTCATCGCACAAATAGATGGGAAATGGGGCTTATTTGAACCCCCTAATTACCTAATACCTGTATCTTAGTGGTTTTCGATAATCAACCAATATCAAGGCATCATTGGGCACATCGTTTGAAAGAGATTTTGTACTGCTGTAGAGTCGTCATGGTTGTGTTCAATGGTGCCTGTTTGAATCAAACGTCTCCTGGACACCACCTGTGAAGCCCCTTTTTGATAACAATAATTAATATGAATTAGTAGTCGACATTAGCAAACTTCCCCTTCTGATTCTCAAGAACATGTTCACAAATAAATGTAGACAGTAGAGGCACAAGCTCTTGTGTAATGTGTAAGCCTGGGAGGCAGGGTAGGTATCAAGGCCTGGTGAAAGTATGATGGATTCTGACATGCTTCTGCAACTGCCCCATCTGCCTGAAGGTGGCGCCACAGCTCTTGCAGACAAAGGGTTTCTCTCCTGTGTGGATCCTCATGTGTGTCTTCAGGGCACCAGAAGAACTGAGACAGGCTCTGCACTGCTGACAGGTGAAGGCCTTCTCCCCTGTGTGGGATCGCAGGTGTAGCTTCAAGTTCCACGAGCGGTTGAATTGAGCATTGCACTTGTCACAAGCAAAGGGTTTGTCTCCTGAGTGGATGCCCATGTGGCTTTTAAGGTTGCCTGCTCGGGCAAAAGCAATTCCACACTGCGCACACAAAAAAAAAGGGTCGCTCGCCAGTGTGCGTGGCAAGATGTCTCTGCAGGTTGCTTCTCTCACTGAAATAAACCCCGCATTCTTTGCAAGGATAGGGTTTTCCCTTGGAGTGGGTTTTCCTGTGAATCTTCAGGGAATTTTGGTGCTGAAAACTTTCTGTACAGGAGAAAGTTTTCTCCCCTGACCAATCTCTCGAGTGGAAACCAGACCTGCTGAAACGTCGGCATGATGAACACTGACATGTTTTTGCAGCTGATGGGCCAGTGTGAAAGATGCACGCAGTCATCACACAAGAAAATGGTCTTCCCCCATTGTGAGTTCTCAGGTGGACTTTCAGAGCTCCTGCCGACCTGAGACTGGCCCCACAGTGCTCGCAGCAAAAGCGTTTCTCTCCTTTGTGGGATTGTACGTGCGGTTTGAGGTTCCAGAGTCGGTTAAAGACTGCCTGGCACTGATCACAGGCAAAGGATTTCTCACCTGTGTGGGCAGCAAAATGGGTCATGAGGTTCCCGGCTTGTGTGAAGGCATCACGGAAATGTGGACACAAGAAAGGTCTGACCTTGAAGGTCTTCATTCCATCTTCTTGGCACTTTTGCTGTTTTGTAGGAGCTGAATTCTGACGTACTTCCACGGTGGTTCCATCTCCAAATAAGTAGGGACTCTGCTTATCTCCCTGGACATTTTTGTCCCGACGTTCAGCTCTACAAGAAAACAAAGTGGCAACGGCGGCATCAGTCTTTCCACAAACTTCCAGGCTTTGATGGCACAGTTGCTGAGTGATGCTATTCTCACAACCTTGGGCAGCAACAATGTCCCCACAGGTAGATGTGGGTTCTGCATTCTGTTCCAAGCAGGTTTTCCTTGGCAAGTCTTGCAGGACATGTACATCTTTTGGCATGTCATTGTCTTCAGTCTGGGCAGATATTCCATCCATATGTAAAGATAGTTTTTCCAAAGCATTATCAGGATTTTCTGAATTGGTATCAGAATTAGAGGACTGTGCCCCAACATCTGTCTCGACCATCTGAAATGACCTCTGTAAGGCTGAGGCAGTGTCCTCCACCGTATATGATCAACCTTCCAGGGATTGTGGTCAGGTACACTTGCATGCATTTGAGATGGGAACTTCTCGTTTCCTGATCTGGTACAGGGATTCCTTCCAGCCAGTCATATCCACCATGTTCAGCCACCTCAACAGACAGTTGTTTAGCTGGAACTTCAACGCAGGCAGAGCTGTTGTGTGATTTCATCACATGGAGTTTCTGATTTTGCAACGTCAACTCACGACTGTCGCTGGATGGTCAGTTGATAGGTGACTGGACAGTCCCAGGGTTTGCACATTCCTACCAAGCATGCTAGAAAGAGACTGGTGTTCTATACAAAGAATGGTGTCATGATTACTCCCAGTTGTTTCTGCACTGTGAACAGTCTGACAGTCTGTGTGCCTGGAGAGTGTCTTGTGTTGCCCTGGACCACTGACCATGGCCTGGGGCTGATCCTCTACATCTGTCTCTTTACCCTGGGCTATATGTCTGATGTCCTGTTCCTCACTGACCATACCTGTCTCTGTGCATTGTGCTAGAGATCCACAGTGAATCCCTGTACTTGATTGTTTTGACAGGCTATGGGAGCCAAGAATTTCTTCACTGTCTTTACCATCCGTATTTGGGGTGACTGAAGGGGTATTCTGTGCCGAGTGGCTTGGGAGCATGGCAAAACAGAATCCTGCCCAGCAGCTGCACTTTGTGCCTGAGTTCCATGCAGTGCATGTAAATGCACTGAGACAGGATGTGAACTGGAGGTTGCGGATACTGGTGCAGACTGCTGGGACTGCATCATGACCAGACTCTGCAGACAGCTTTGTTCAGATACAGACAGACTGTGCACCATGTTCTGTGGGGAAATGTGAGGCTGACCGGTCATCATGGTGGCTTGTGTGTGGCTCAGACTGGCTAGGCCCTTGATGTGAAATGTTCGTGCCGCCGCAACTTGTGCATCCACAGGAGTGATCAGGGAACAGCTTTGACCTGTTCCAAGGTCGTATTGAAAATGATGGTCACTGGTTTGGTCAGAGGCTGGTTTTCCTGTGGCCTGCTTGTCACTGACCAGGACCTGTCTCCCATGGTGAATCCTCACATGTTTCTGTAAGTGGGAGATCTGTCTGAAGCATGCATCGCATTCCCGACACGAGAAAGGCTCCCCTGTATGGATCCTCCTGTGTGTCTTTCAGGGCCCCAGAGGAGCTGAGCCTGGCTCCACACTCTTGACACTGGAATGGTTTTTCTCCACTGTGGGACCTCCTGTGCAGCTTCAGGTTGGTCAGATGACTGAAGCTGGCCTTGCACTGACTGCAGGAAAAGGGTTTCTCTCCTGTGTGCACTCTCAAGTGCGATTTCAGGTTGCCTGCCCGAGCAAAGGCCAGGCCGCACAGGGAGCATAGGTAAGGCCTTTCTCCACTGTGGGTCTGTCTGTGTCTCTGCAGGTTGCTGGGCTCGGAGAAAGCTAAGCCACACTCTGTGCACAACCAGGGTTTCTCTCCTGTGTGTGTCTTGCTGTGGATCTGCCAGGAGTAGTAGTGGGTGAAAGTAGCACAGCAGTCTTTGCAGCGATAGGGTTTTTCTCCTGTGTGGATTCTCATGTGCCGCTTGAGGTAATGGGGGCGCTTGAAGGCCACTTGGCAGTGTGCACAGCGGAAGAGTCTTTCCGTGGAATGAGTCAGCATATGCTGCTTCAGGTCAGACGTGACTGGCAGAGTACCTGCACACCTCACACACATGAACTTCTTTCTCTGCCTCCTCTCCTGTGATGACCTTGCCAGACTTACTTTGTGATGGGCACACAAAGGACAACCGACCTGGGCTTTGCCTGTGTACATGATTCTTCTTGTCTGCAACCTTCCTCCTGGAGGTCTTGCCAAAGAACTCGCATGATCCTGAGGATGAAAGGCTGGGGCTGCCCATTATAATGTTTCTTCCTTTTTGTCAGCTTTGCTTTAGGCTTTGATCTTCTGTCAGAAGTGTGCTTATAAGTCTGAGGGTTGTGGCTTGTGGTGGATCTCCTCAAGTGTTGGTTTGGAATGTCTGAACTCATCAGTTCAGTCCTGTCCTAATAATTGGTCTCCCATGCTGTCAAATAGCTTCCTCTTGCAGGCTTCATTATCACATAAAAAATAAATCAAACCACAAGCGGGCTAATTTGCTTTTTGAGCAGAAGTAACTTCCATCCAAGACCAGCATCAAGCAGTGGTTGAAAGATGATCTGAAATGAAATTATTCAGGTCACTTGAGATTCTTATCAGTGCTTGATGAAACTTGTGTGCCATATTCCATGAAGGTTGTGTTCAACCTGGCGTGGGCTGCTGTGTGTATTTTTTTCCCATGGCCATGGATGAGTGATGACGATGGGTCTGCCAATCTGTCACTGGACATGGGCCTTACTGTGATTGGATGTACACTTCTCTGTCCCATGCTATCACGGCTGTGATTTTTTTCCCTCCTCCGCCTACTATCAGTGGTCAGCTGTGATTGGTCACCTGCCCCTCAGTCCTTGTGTGAGATTGTGCAAAGCTGCCAGGGAGTCAGAACCTTTGACGGGTCGTCTGCTCCTCTGTCCTTGGTGCATGGCTGACCCACTGTCCCCATTTGTGATGAGCTGTTGGCTCCTCTGTCCTCTGTGGCTGTGGTGCTGACCGACTGTCAGCTGTGGTGGGGGCTGGCTGTAGGTAGAGTTGCTGCTGCTGCAGTATTCATCACACGCCTTCAGTCTGCATTTCCCAAATCATCTGAAACCCACCACGGTAAACACATCAGTCACTGGGTTGCCCACAAAAGTAATGTTTTTTCTTTTCTTTAATTATATATATATATATATATATTTTTTTTTTTTTTTTTTTGGGGGTTGTTTTTTTTTTTTTTTAACAGCCATTGGTTTTTTTTTTTTTAATTTGGGGGGAGGAGGGTGAAAGAGTGATAGTGGTAATGTTTCACATCCTTTCTGTCTTTATGTATAAAATCCACAACAACTGAAAATGACTCTGTTCCAGAACACTTCCAATTATAAAAAGCCAGTTAGAATCTTTTTGCTGCAAATATTTCCAGCTCCAGGAAACTGACCTTCAAAGTCAAGACCCAGCTGAATCTCTAACACTTTGATTAAGCCTGCGAAAACTTGTATGTCTTCCAGTAAATTCCAACACCTCCAAACACCTTGGTTTAATTCTGACTGCCAACAAATTTTAAGAGAATGCAAACAGGCTCAGCATCGGGTGTTTCAAAGACCTTCAGCTCCCAATGGTCAAAGCCCATCAAGACAGAATGAGACACACTTTTAAAGTAAGTAAACGTTAGTCTTGGAGAGACTTCTGCTCCAAGCTGACATCCAAAACGTCAAAAAAAAAAAAAAGTCTGGAAAAGTATCAAGGCAATCAAAGGGAAGCACACCAACCCATCAATTCATCATTTGAAACTTGCCAATGCTCTGATAACTGACAAACATCTTGTGCTGATCTGTTGGCCTCCACCATTCAACAGAACTCGTCCTCCTTAAGTATATCTGCTGTCTTTTTTAAGAAACAACTGATAGAAAAATCTTCATATTACTTCACTCTTCAGAGCTTGATTTGTGTATCGTTAATGGGAAATCCTTGATTTATTTTCATTCCGCTAATGCTACCACGTCTTGTCTGGATCTTTCTGTATGTGATTCTTCACTTTCTGACTTTGTTTGGGAGGGTGATAATGATCTACATGGTAGGGACCACTCTCCTGTGTTACTTAAATATGGACCACTTTCCTAGGTGTTACTTAAGTATGAAAATGTCGAATGTGAATCCTTTCCACAACACCTCAACTTCAACAAAGCAAACTGGGACCTCTTTCCTACAAAATTTCTTCATGATCTGGAAGAGGAAAGATTCTGCTAAGTGAAGATCCAGGCAGGAAATCTTTCAGATTTTACATCAAATTGCACTAGATCGACCATTCCTACATCTCCAGGCAACTCCAAATGCCAAAAGTTCCTTGGTTCAATTCTGAATGTAAGGGAGTTAACGAAGCCCACAAAAGAGCTCAATGCCAGGTCTTCTGCAGACCACTGGCAGCCAACATTGAAGCACATCAGAAATTGAGAGCAAAATCCAGAGACATTTATAAAGCCAATAAGCATTTTGTCTTGGAAACAGTTTTGCTCTAGTCTTATTCCTAAAACATCAAAGAAAAAAGTGGAAAATCATCAAGAAAATTAAACTTTTAAAGGGAAGAACACCTACCCTACTGCGAACTACATAGCTGTTGCCGATCTGCTTGCCTCAACTATTAAAATGAATTCCTCCTCTTGTAACAAAGAAGCATGTTCTGTTTAAAAAAAAAAAAAAAAGGCCCCTCCCTCCCACTCCCCTCCCTCCCACTCTCCTGAGATGTTTATATATAAATGTTTATCCTTGTCAGCCATAAAATTAGGTGGATGGAATATGAATGACTAATTAACTCTGGTGTGACAGGGTGTTTTCAATGGCAGACACATCATTAAAAAAAAATGAGCATGATTTAAAGAACTGAAAATAGGAATGAGTTCACAAAGAGCACTGATACTTTCTAAACCTTTACCAGACATCCTGTGTTTTAAATGACTCACACTCGTGGTTTACACTTGATACCAGTGTCAGTTTTTTCATTATCTGCATAAAATGTATGACTTTGTCAATACAGCTTGCCCAGCATCTGTACCAGAAGCTGATTGGTCACCAAAGAAGTAAACAAACAACAAAACCATGGTAAGACCTTTTTCCTTCAACAAACAAAAAACATGAAAAAAGCATGGGTCCCTTAGGAGCGAAGACAAATGGCACACAAACTTGCAGGCTAAAAACAGTAAAAGTAAAAAAGCAGTAAATGGCCTAAACAGAGTTATTGGCTGGATTTATTGGTACTGTACTAACCTGAGTGTCATCACAACTCCTCTACTTCTGTCACCACATGCGTCCATCTGTTTCCTCTCCTCTGGACGCTGTTCAAGAAGGCTCCATTCTTCTGATAACACAACCAGAATGTGATAAGTCAGATACATAATTACATACTTTTTACAGATCTTCTGAGCTTATGCTGTACTGAATGATTCAATTCATGTTAAATCTGATACTCTGTTCAACATGGAAGGGGTAGGAAATGGGAGGGGATGGAGAAGGGAACAGGGAAGGGGGAATGAAAACTGTCAAATGTGGGTATGAAACTTCACAGATTCAATTTCACTGGTCTTTTGACCCGACGTCCATATCTCATCACTGAGTCACTGTCTTGAACTGATAAGTCAGAACACAAGATTTCTTCCACTGTTCATGTTCTCGTACCATGACGGAAAGGGAAACCTCTGCATCAGGTTTTGGCAAAACAACGTCGGAAACATTTTGCTGAACTTCATCAGACTTCCCACCGTTCAAGTCTTTCTTGCCACAAGCAGCTTTGTTTGACAGAAAGTCAGGACCCTGAAGCCAGAGAACTTTGACTTCAACAACAGTTCTTCTGCTGAGATTCAACAGATAAGTAAATCTGCATGATTATCTTTGCCTGAACAATGTTTCACTGTGGTGGACTAACGAGAGACTGAATCTCAGCAACTGTTTGCAACAAAAGGTTTCCATCTATATGGGTCACTCTGGATCCAAGCTAGAGTCATGGCTGAGTCTGTCCAGCAGTGACAAACCACATCATCATCTAACTTCAGAGTCTGCCTCACACAGACAACCAAACGAGCACAGAGTAAGGCTCCCAACAATTCCAGGTGTGGCAAACTCAGTCTTTTGGGGGGAGCTACTTTAGCTCGCGCAATCAATCACAGAGACGACTTCCAGGTTCCATCCTCCATCTTCACATGTAAGAAGACACAAGCACCATAAAGACTAGGAAGCGTAAAAGGCTTGCAACTGAAACACAGATATGTCAGTCTATGGAGCCGCTGTGTAATTCCGAGGAATTTTCCACCTTTTCAGATGCTCAAGACCTTGCACCCATACTGTGAATTTTTCTTGACAGACGGTCCTTGTCATTGTTGCATGAAACTCTCCCACAATCCCATGGGCAAAAATAAAGGTAGGTACTAGGCACTTCAAAATCAAGTTGGAATGTTTGCATTGTGATTCAAAATATCTCTTGATTCTTTCTCATTTTTATGTATTTTAATGTACAAACAATCACAACATATGCACACACACACATATACACACATGAACACACACACACACACATACTTTCCGTTCAATAATTATCACATGAATCTTAAATGGGCTTGTCCAGTCTGGACAATCTGTTCTCTTCCTGCAATGTAGCAAACAACATGGCCTCTGTTCAGTGTACAAAGGATGAATCTTCGAATATTGGCTGGCACCCACAGGTGTAGTTTTGTAGAGTTTTATGTGCATTTTTCTTGCACAATGCTTTATGATTGTATATAATTGAGTACACATGTATTTAGTGTTATATGTTCATACAGGATTTTTTTAAACATGTTGACAGCCATGTGTTCGATATGAGTGTGTGTCAGTCTTTGTGTGCTTGTGTAGCCAAACCTCAGAAACATGCAATTTGTTACGGTGTGGGCTTACTAACCATGGTTTTCTGACACACACTAAACAGTAAAGGGTAGGGAGCTGAACTATCATCCATCCCTTGATTATGCATCACTGAACCACAGTGTCAAGTTACGATGTGCTGTTAATAATAAACATGGTTTTCTTGGAGAACCATGTTTTCTTCCAATGACCATGGTACATATCAACTGAGATTGTTTATGAAACAAGTTCCAGATTACCCCATATATATAAAGCCTTGAGTGTTTGATTTGGTCCCCTAAACTCCAGGTTTACTTGTTCTCTCTCTAACCCAGTGTATACTGTATGTCAATATGTGTGCATGAATGCATGTGAAAACTCATTAATATAGGCATGTGTGCCATGTCTGTGCGTCGATCATAACATGATTCATTCTGACAAGCATTGGCAGCTGAATCCTCACCAGCAGTCAGTTTCCATTATAAACGACACTATCAACGGTAGTCGGTTTCCATTATACAAGTAAACAACACTAACCAACGGTAGTCACTTTCCGCTGCAGTGCAATCAATTTACAGATGGAAACAATTGGTAATTCCCACGTCCAGTATATCTTTGCACATTTCTTGTAAGAATAGCCATCACCAACTGATGATTAATTCAGTAGGTGTTATTGTACTGTGTGGGTAGAAGAATCTCTTTCAGTTGAAGATAAAACTTTAAAAACGTGGACAAACTAATCACAAGACAAAACAGGACGCGTTTCGACCTCTTAGGTCTTCTTCAGGCAAGATACAAAACAATTAGGATGTCCCAACGAAAATCAACGATCGGTCACCATTTTCATTCTTACTTTTAGTTTGATATCAAATGAATGAATCTTATTTGTACTGTCCAACAACCGCTAAGAGACTGTCAAATTTGCCGAATCTGCTCACCTGAATATGTGCACTGCGTTCACTGGAAAAAGCGGATCAAGAAGTATTTTCATTTGAAAATATGTGGATGTTCTCTCTCGGTGGACACCCACAGAATCATGCATGTTTACACACACAAAAACCGCAGTCTATCCGGATGTGTCGTCATAGACACATTATATGTACAAGGGGAGCAACTAAAAACTTTATCGACGAGTAAGTTCCCTTTTCAGCGGTAGGAGGGGAGCGTAAATTTGTGGGAAGGGGAAGAGGGGGTGAGGAGGAGAGAAGAAAAAGAAGAAAAGCAGGCGTGAAAATCAACGTAGAATGCACACCCTTCCTTTCTTCTGTCTTTTTCTTCACTTATGGCTCTCTCTTAGTAAAGATGGATGAAGAATCTTTCCGGTTCTAGTCATTGATAAAACAAACACAAAAAAAAAAAAAAAGCTTTTTGTTCTCGGGACTGTTAAAAACACTCAAGAGTGGCTCAGGAATAATTCTCCCAGGCTTGTGCTCTTAAAAGTGCTCGTGCTCCGATTGACAGACAGAATTAGAGATGAGTTCAATCATCATATGATGTATGAACAACAAAGACCTGACACCAGCTGAGTGTACTTTCACACGCCAGCTTAACATGTGTGTACAAGAGTAGAAATAAACAAATCCATACAACTTCATTCAAATCAGTCCTTGCTTGGGCTGATATTTTCTCACGTTATCTCATCATAAAGAGAGGAGATGTTTTGATAACAATAGTTGGCGTCTGGAAGGGGTGGGGGGGGGGGGGGGACTTGCTTTAGGCCTATTTACTTTAGGCATACAGCTTGAGAGGTGTGGATCTCTCTCCAGTTGCTGGTGACTGGTCCACCTTCTCTTTCGGCAGGCTGATCCATTTTGAGTCTCACGTAGTAGCGTGGGGGGGGGGGGGGGGGGGGGGGGGGGGGGTTAGTCTGGAATGAGACTGCCATTTCCCATTGCCTCTGGTGTGACATAATGTAGTTGGGATCAGAAATGATGATCTTTAGATTTTGATATCCATCTGCATATATGCTATATTTAACGAAACTGCAATGTTTCCACCCTTGAGACAGGTACAGGCAGGGACATCTTGCTGGTCCCTGGAAATTACATAAAGCATGGGTAGAAGATCGTGCAATGGCCTATGGCCGTCGCTCCTGTGACCAGGACAGTGTGGGAGAAAGGGGGAGAGAGATTTAGCGGCTTCTTTGAAGTAGAGGGGAAGGACAAGGGAATTCTTTCCCCTACCCGAGTGCGACTGCCACGCGATCACAGGAGGAGAGGGAAGAGAGGTAGGTTACATCACCTGTCTATCTACTGCCTGCCTGCCTGCTTGCCTGCCTACCTACCTACCTATCTACCCACCCCATCGAATACATACAGGGCCTGTAAGGAAAAAAACTAGACATATGTTTTCAAGTTTAGTCATAGAAGTTGACTAAACAAAGTATCTGAAGGATTATCCTTGAAAGAGGAGAGCGTAACCGTTGTCACTGTCAGGGGGAGGTGATGTTGTCTGGTCTTCAGTGTTGACAGCACTGTCAGGGGGAGGTGGTGATGTTGTCTGGTCTTCAGTGTTGACAGCACTGTCAGGGGGACAGGTGGTGATGTTGTCTGGTCTTCAGTGTTGACAGCACTGTCAGGGGGTGGTGATGTGTTGACAGCACTTCAGTGTTGACAGCACTGTCAGGGGGGTGGTGATGTTGTCTGGTCTTCAGTGTTGACAGCACTGTCAGGGGGTGGTGATGTTGTCTGGTCTTCAGTGTTGACAGCACTGTCAGGGGGTGGTGATGTTGTCTGGTCTTCAGTGTTGACAGCACTGTCAGGAGGAGGGGGTGATGTTGTCTGGTCTTCAGTGTTAACAGCACTGTCAGGAGGGAGGTGGTGATGTGTTGTCTGGTCTTCATAGTTGACAGCACTGTCAGGGGAGGGGGTGATGTTGTCTGGTCTTAAGTGTTGACAGCACTGTCGGGGGGGGGGGGGGGGGGGGGGGTTGTCTGGTCTTCACAGTTAACAGCACTGTCAGGGGGGGGTGGTGGGGTTGTCTGGTCTTCAGTGTTGACAGCACTGTCAGGGGGGGGGGTGGTGTTGTCTGGTCTTCAGTGTTGACAGCAGTGTCAGGGGTGGTGGTGGTGTTGTCTGGTCTTCAGTGTTGACAGCAGTGTCAGGGGTGGTGGGGGTGTTGTCTGGTCTTCAGTGTTGACAGCACTGTCAGGGGGAGGGGGACAGCACTGTCAGTTGTCTGGTCTTCAGTGTTGACAGCACTGTCAGGGGGAGGGGGGGGGGGTGGTGGTGGTGATGTGTCTGGTCTTCATAGTTGACAGCAGTGTCAGGAGGTGGTGATGTGACAGTCTGGTCTTCAGT